>JARHVA010007477.1:0-272500 GCA_037957365.1 Torreya grandis | reverse complement strand
ATTTTATTTTTGGATTTTTATTTATTCATATATGATAATCAACTCATCCTCAATGTCTTGGATACATCCAAAGGCTTCCATTTCTAGCATTATTTACATAAGCCCTTGAATCCATCCTCAGTGGCTTAGACAAAGGGAATGAGAAATATGAGCTTTGAAATTTATAACTATTGCACGAGAGATTGAGTGTTTTCGAGCACATGTATAAGTATAAGTTTCAACCAAGTCTAGGCAGCAAAACAATAACCACCTATAATGGTGGATGCTAACTAGCCCTCTTATATTACATTATGTACCCTAGGTTTCATCATGTCATCCATCTACTCTTATACCATATTTTTTTTAAATTAAAAAACTTAAAATTATTATTTGCTTTAATATAATATCTATATTCTTTTATTAAAAATATCTTCTAAATTTATCTTTAAATTCCCCTTATCTTAAACTAAACACTATTTTTAGCCAAAAATTTTGTCTTTTGTTTCCACCCCTTAAAAATAGTCAATTTCAATCATAATGTTGAAATATAATATTAAACTACTTGGATGGAATATGTATCAATGAAAACACACACACACACACACACACACACACACACACACACACACACACACACACACACACACACACACACACACACACACACACACACACACACACACACACACACATCTCTCTCTCTCTCTCTCTCTCTCTCTCTCTCTCTCTCTCTCTCTCTCTCTCTCTCTCTCTCTCTCTCTCTCTCTCTCTCTCTCTCTCTCTCTCTCTCTCTCTCTCTCTCTCTCTCTCTCTCTCTCTCTCTCATGATTTGGACATTATTATTATTTCACTTATTATCAAGGATAAGCATGATGACACTTTTTAAATATGTCATTTTATTACTCTAAAGTGGGTAAATGTATTACCCTCCTCTTTTTTATCTTTTTCATATTATATTATAGTGTTGGATTGTGGCTTTCTATTTTGTCATTTTATATTTAGTTTCACTTTTGTATTTTTTTGGGTGTACTATTTTTCTCCCCCTATCTTATTTACAATGTATCTTTTACAAACCAATATTGAATTTTGGTGGTGCAAACACATAAATTAACATTTAATTTGAAATTATGCACTTGTGACCACCCTTTTACACACTTAACTCATGTTTCATTCCATAGTCATTTGACCACCCTTCCTTCACTCTTAGTGTGGATGAGTCATTCTCCCAAGCAACTAATGATCCCAAAATAACTCTATCCATCATTCTAGGTAACCTAAACTTAGTTTGGGAATGATCCCTAGATTTAATTTTATTGTTCTTTCCCTTTGGATAAGGCCACCCTATTTAGATAACCTCACTCCCTATTATTGCCCAATTCCACCATCAACATCCTCCAGCTAAATAACAACTAGTTACTCAAATTTAAATTCATGTAATGGGTCATCCCATAAGTATAATGAGCCCCATCCAGAAAAATTCCTAAAATATCACTATAAATCCACATTTCAAACCATTTTTTATAAAGAGGCTTCCATATTGAAAAACACCAGAATTCTAATTACACATTGAGAGTAAATTTCCTATTTCTCTCAATTCTAAGTACATATAACCATAATAGCCCTAATCTAAAGTTTGAATACACTTTTGAGGTCATAAGTCATGATTGAAGCACTTAATCACACCAAAATTACACAAAAAACTAGCATTGCACTATTATTTCATACACTCTATCATAGCATGAAAGAACTACATGGAATTTGATTCATATTTTGAATATTAGTATGTAGGCAATGCTCAACACATAGGGTGTTGAGGTAAAGTAAAAATTTAATCACTAACCCATTTTTATTCCATGATTTAATTTCCCCTCTTATTCCATTAAGCTAAGGTTACAATTTAAAGATACGTTACACATTGGTTTTCACAAGTGATCAAAGACTTTTGCACAAATAAAAGAAAACATGTCACAACAATTTCATAGACCAAACATATGTAGAGTAGATTATGAAATTTTATTAATCAAGAATTAGTCAATAAATGAAAGATAAATGCATAAATAACTAAAAATATCAATCCAATTATTCATGTAGGGGGTTTTCTAATGATAGCAAGATATAAAAGAAAGAAATCAATCAACCATTACCTTCCCAAATGACTCCATTACTCAAAAATGGCTCTAAGCATGTTCTCCCCTTGTTCTAGAGCTCTAGTCTTTGTCAATAATGGCTTCTTTTCTCCTCCATTTCCTTTAGAACTCTATGCATAACCTAGACTCAAAATAGAAGAAATATCTAATCTAGCCTATCAAATGAAGCTTACCCAAATGTAAATAACACAATAATCAAAACACAAATAAATTGTGGAGAATTTTAGCATTATAAGTCTACACAATTTAAGCTTAAAAATATGAGTGAGAGGCCTCCTATTTATAAATTTTTCCATTTGATCAAAATGAATCTAAACCATCCATTCCAAGATGAAGATGTGTGGTTAAGAATCCATTTAATTTTGGAGACTAAAATCAATAAATTCCCTCATAATGATTTGGGGGCAAGGGGCATTAATTAGGCATGGGTGCCCATAATTCAAATATTTTATGCATTTATGGCTTGTGGATGCCACCCCATTGATCATGTTATTATGATGATGTAGTTAATATAAATCAATTTACAAAAAGAATTACTCAATAACCTCCATGGAAAATCCACTTAAGCTCTTGATTTGAATTAATTAGTCTTAAAAAATATTAATCAAAATTTGTACAATTCTTTGGAAATTAGCCCTCAATTAATCAAAATTCTTATAAAGTCATGCTATTGGGTTATAATTTCACTCAAGAAGAATTGAAAGGCGATGTTAGATGCATTAGAATCATATTCCCATTTAGGACATCTCCAACATAAAATAACAAAGGTATGTGGCATGTAATAATGAATTAGAAGAAAAGAGTGATCCAAGCATAAAAAGGCAAAATCATCATTTTGAATCAAAATGAATTAATCAAAGTTAGGTATCACATAAAATACATTTCCCCATTAAGGGAAACATTGGCCTAAATCAGTGCTTATTTACAACAAGATTGAACCATTTAGTGCATTTTCAGTGATTTTGACCTAAATTGGGCATTTGTACATAATTTGAGTAAGATTGACAATTTCAACACAAATGGTGTTAGGAATTGGATGTCTACATTTTACCCATGTTTGAGAAGACATAGTGAGACATTCAGGGGAAATGACATATTTTTCAAAGAAAAGAGTTGTCAAGAATAAAATGGAAATGACCCATGATGCCTCCTCGAGAGGACATACTAGGATGAAAGATAAGGATGGACTCTCAAAAAGAGAGGGAAAGTGAGAGATTAACCCATGGAATAGATCATATCTAGATGAGCTAATGCTTGCATGTATGGTTACTATTGACCAAATTTGACCTTTCACCAAATTTGGCCAACCCATACATTTATAAACTTTTTATAAGTTTATAATGTTCTATAGGGGTCTCTTAATGGTCTAAGCATCTTACTTACCCCTCCTCTAGCTTGGGTCTAAGCTTATCTCCCTTGTACCAACCTAGTCAACCAAGGTCAAAGTTGGTCAACTCTAGTAAAACATGGTCAAAATCTCATTTTGTGTTATAAATTTCCTAATATGGTCATTTAGGAGTCTTAAGGTGTTTCTAAGTCATTAATTTATCCTTTACCATGTTTCATGTGTCAAAAGTGTCATTTGACCATATTTTTAGCCTATTTAATGACTTGTACAAACTTTGAAGGGAGAATATTTGTCACAAAGTTGATTATCAACATGGAGGAAGTTAGGAGATGTCAAGTTATATTAGGAGTCAATTCAAGAAATAGTTATGTGCAAAAATGGGGAGTTTTTCCTTGAATTTAGGCCCTTTTGGGCACTTGTATGAAATGGATGATCTCACTTGCAGCTAAAAATGTGGGTGGAGTGTCTCTCCACCTCCCTATATTAATTTCCATGATTTTAGTTCTGATATAAGTTTAAAAATTTCATCTACAACTTTTTTTCTTCCATCCTCTCTTTGTAAGCCAAGAAGGGTCAAATTTAAACACTGGTGTGGACCGTACAATTGGAGTTGGGAAGAATGGTCTTGGTGGGTGAAAGATATTTAATTATAATTAAATTTCATGTTATGAGTTATAATATTAACATATTATCGTTTAATAACCATTACTAACTCTCCAGGTAGCTTTTTATGCTCTTGCAACCATGAGGGGTCTCCTTTTGAGCTAGTTTCTATTTTTTGTGTTTGGTTTTGATGGGTTTGATATTTTCAAATATTTATGACATATCCATAGGTTATATATTTTATTTTTTTGTTTTTAAATTTTCATGAATGCAATAAGCCTCTTCTAGGCTTGTGTATGCTTTCAAACTGGGATTTTCACACTTACAATTGTCGCAGGCACCATGAAGGAAGTTTTCATGTCATAACGGAAGCATGGGATGTTTATTCAAGTGTTTAAACCTATGAGGATTAATCTAGAGGTGTTAGAACAAGTTTTGGACTCATTAAAACATAAACCATGCTAAAATCCAAATGACTAAACTCAGACTCACTATCCCAAAATGACCAAAATAGAGGTCCTTAAGCTTTTTTGGAATAGCATATACCATGATAGAAGGAATTTCCAATTCTATTAGTTGTTTGGTTTAGTATTATCTACCACATAAAACATTAATTAAAAATTTTAATCCAAAATATGAAGGGGAGAGTTATGTTTAGGGTCTCAAAGTTTCCCTCAAACACACTAAATTCTTTCAGTTTCATCTATAGTTTGAGACCAAAGGAAAGCTTCTTTCAACTAAAATTGCAATTTAGGTTTGTTTTATATGAGGGAGTGATTCCAAATTATAAAATTTATATTCATGATCTAATATGTCAAAGTTAATATGGAATTTTATGTGATAACCTCCTAAGCCTATCCCATGTCTGTACACAGGCCTGGGAAGGGACACCTACAATAAGGGTTTCAAATAGTGAGGTGAAAGGTTGAGTTTTTTTACCTTCTTTTGAGATTTAAATGTAAATAGCATGTTTTTTTACTTCAATACCTTCATTAAAAGTCAAATCATCTTCAAACAAGTTTCAAATTGCCCAAGTGCACCTACATGTAGGAAAAAGTGCCTCAATCCTATTTAAAGTAGTCAACACAGTCTTGCCAAGAAAAGTTGTTTGAAAGTTGAGGTGTATGAGGAGAATATAAGTGAGTGACAGTAATAAAAATAATTATTTTTATTAAAAAGGAAACTAAAATTCAATTTCCAATACCTAATACATATATAACAACCTACAGCAGATAGGGGAAGAAGAGAAATTATCTTAGTCAGGGTTTTGTAGACAATCTTGTGTTATAAGAGCATAGTGATGGTTCAAGAGGTAAAATTATTGGAGAGATATATATGAGGCATACTATATGGTTTATAAACTTATGATTCTTATAAATTATCATAGGGCATGTAAATAACCTCTATTTCCATAAAATATAGTCTCATAACCTGCCTACCCTCACAGTCTGTGTTATTCATAAGTTTGCCTAGGAAATGTGTAAAGTTGGAGGTCTTATGCTTGGAGTTAAAGGTTGAAAATTGGTACAGAGTACCCCTAGGATTTCAATAATCTCCTCTAATTATCAATTTTTCAAGGATAATAGGTTAATTTCCCCCTATTTTATCTCAGACAAGGGGCACTTTTTCCCTTGCATAGACCCCACAACTCTATGGAAAGTGGTGAAGTAGGTGACCAAAAGGAAATAAGAGATAAAATTATGGTTTTATAAGTTGTATCACATCCATGGAAACCTAATAAACATTTATATAATATTGTAAGTAAAATAGGGTAGTCTGGATAAGGAGGTTTATAGGCAAGGTAGCTAAGCATGATATGAGCCTAAGCCCTCATGAGGGGTCATTTTCACTTTTAACCTTTAAAAGGCATTGAAATATTTTGGATCACCTTCATGGAGGTTTAAATGTTAAGTAGGATATATCTTAGATTTTTATAAGGCTAAAAAAGAGTTTTCAACCCCCAAGTTGCAAGCAGACCTATTGATAAGGTCTAGGCTTAATACCAAATAGGGGTCAATTTTCATTTCAAGCTCTCGGTAAGATTCTATAGTGATTTAATCATGTTTTTATGGTATTAACATAAGTTATTCAACTTTAAGTATGTATAAAACAATTCCCAAGAAGCCATGTTTGGCCTAAATTATGCTTAGACCCCACCAGAATGCAAAAAAGGAGCTCGAATGCTAACTTGGAGTGATTGAAACATTCATGAACTTATAAATGGGATCCAAAGGTATTTTAATATGTTATGTAGGGTATATAATAATCCTTTAGTTTAATTTAGAGATATTTATAATGTGCCATGGCTATGAACAAATGTTAAGAGTCTAGGTGACTCAAAAACCCTTGCAAACCCTCCATAATGACCTGATTAGGAAAAGGAGGAAAATAAAGCATCCAAATGTAGGTAAAATGCCATGAAAAAAATTTATGATGTATATTACTCTCCAAGGCTCCTCCCCATGTAATTTAGATACACCAAACTTGTATATAAATGGAATAACAAATCTTATTTTGACAAAATTGTGTGTTTTATAGGTTTGGAAATCTTTCAAGAGAAAAAATCACTTTTGGGAGATATTTTAAGAATTTTTATAAGTATTCATGTCCATTTTATGAAATATTTAAACTCCTAAGTATGCCTACCACCTATCTCCTTTCATTTAGTCCAATGGGCAAATAGTGAACACTTAAGAGAAAAATATTGAAAATTCAATTAGAAGGCCTTTTAAGGCTTTTTTATTTAAAATAATGATATGGACACCTTAAAAACATGCCATACCTCCTTATTAATGGATTAAATTGTATATTTTGGAAGGTTTTGGGTGTCAAGTGTGAGAGGTGCTTAGAGAGAGGGCATTTTGGGACTATCATGGATAATTGTGCATGAATAGAAGATCATGAGTGGTTTAGGACCTCCCCAATGCATGTGAGGACCTATTAGTAACCCCTCCCATTCATACCCATCATAATACCTAATAAATTTTAGTGATAAGGTAGTTTTGGAAGGTAAATCATGAGGGGCAATTTTCTATGCAAGGAAAAGAGTTTCTAGACCACTTTGCAAGGCTTGGATGATTGAAGATGACACTTGTATCTCCTGACATTGCATGGCTCACCCCATATCTCTCTAAAATGTATTTTTAACTACTTTTCTCAAGTTGACACATGTACAAGTGACTCTTGAACTTCCTTTTCTCTCTCACACACATAATTATTATAAATTATGGCTTTTTTGGCATTGTATTACATCTCTCCACCTTGGTATGGAGAATCCCTACCATATTTTTCTCTTGAATCAATAAAGATAGTTTCTTTTACCTCATTAAATATTTCACTAAGTGTACACAATGGTTTTTGGTCTTGTGAAAGTGTAGTTTTGTTGCCTTCACATGTTACTCTTCCTAGTACCTAGTGTTTTGTAATCTTTCTTTTGTAGGTCAACAAGAAGTGCCTAATGTTATTATAGGCGTAGTGATTAGCCTATTCAATAGTGTGTCTTATAATTCCTATTGTCTAAGTCCTCCTAGCCTGATCTATTTCTAAGACCCCATGTTGAAACATTGATGTGAGAGAGAAGGTTGTCATTAGATGAAGTGTATGTGCATACTTCTTCTTGGTTTTAAGTGCATATCAAAGGGTGTGAGTAGAGCATAGTATGGTGTATCACCCCCCTATAATATTTTACTTTCATGAAAATCCTATCTTTTTCACATAAGAAAGTATTAGATTAGGTGACAAGTACATCAAGACATATATAGGGAGTTATCCCTTTCAATCCTAGAGGTCTACTTCCACCAAGGTTCCCCACACACCTGGAAGTATTCCAATGTTGACCAAATTTATAAGAGGCTTGAACACCCTCTTCTAGGGTATAATATTTGGATCAAATAGTTTTATCATGCTCGGTGGGACCATTGCATTCAAGTGAAGGAATTCTTGGTGTTATCCTTCAACTCATTAGCCTCTAAAGGCAATCAAAGCACCAATGGCAACTCTGAATGATTTCAACTAGTGTAAGCAGCCCTAGTGCTTCAAAACATAAATTTTGGTAGGTACTCTTAATCTTCCAATCAACATGTACCTCCCTATCGAGATGATACTACTTTTAGTGTTCATGGCTTCTCCACAAGCTACCCTCAACAGACTACACTTTATGAAGCTTCATACCAACCATTCTACCCTCCTCCAACATCAACTCATTCCTATTACCAACATGTTCTTCCTAATGATTTGAAATAACTTTTGAAATAGAAGTAAGTAATGCAACATCAATTTCATGTCTAAGATTAGGAGAAGAGTTGAATGAGTTAAACAAGTCAAGGAGCTTATTCCTTCTCCTTTCATTACCACCATGATCATTGGTAATGTTTTGATTCATAATTATGCCTTTGTTACTGATGAAATTCATTCTTTTATTCCTAAGTCAATAGTTGATGAGTTGAACTTGCAGTATGAATTTGATTCCAAAGTTGAATTATAATTAGAAGGAAGAGATGTAAATACTTTTGGCATTGCGAGAAACATATATGTGTCTTTTGATTTTCTTGCTTATCTTAATGTTGTAATTTCATAAGATATAATAGATATAGATGTTCAACCATAATTTTCTCTATTCTTAGATAAAAACCTCATGGCTAATATTGGGGGAAGAATTTACAATGATATGTCTCAATTTATCTTTAGGTTTAATCCTGGTTTGAAAGGTTAAATTGAGTCAAAGCCATGTAACAAGTTTCATTTTCAGCTCCTCCCTCCAAGAAAACCAAATGTTTATCATTCTCATTCTTAAACTCCTAAGTATCCTCCAAAAATTACTAATACTACTCAAGAGCTTCCTATAAATTCATATTGTAGTCCATATTGGACCAAAAACCCAAACTATGTCATGCCTAACCTTGAGAGGAAGGAAGGTCATATGCCTAGGCAGATTATGAAGAAGGAGAATTATATTGGGATAAATTGAAAAGGTCCTATAGGTTGCTAAAATTATCCATCTACCCTTCATTATAGAGATTCTCACAAATTTCAATACATACCAAAGGTTAACAAGGTACTTGAAGTATTGACATCTAGTACTTCTTCTCTATTGCTTTCACAACTTGAGAATCAGTTGATTGTTCCTAAGACTCTTCAAGAGTTGGAGGATGATGCTGACATAGATGAGTTCCTTGAACATATTTAAGATGATACCTCAAGCATATATGATGAATATATTGTCATTGGCACACCTCTTCACCCTAATAGATTAGTTTTTTAGCTTGAGGAAGGAGCTAATGGCATGGAGTAGCAAACAAAGGTTTTGGGAGAAGAAGACACTTCAGCTGTAAGATAAGAAGAAGTAGACCTTGAGTAGAGTGATAAATTTCCATGCTTCATGGAAGATGATGATGATAAAATTACAACACAATATGAAGAATAGGTGCTCATTATCCAACATGATTTTCCACAAGAAATTGGTAAGAATGTTGATGAACTTCAAGTCCTTTCTATTGATCATGAAGAGTTGGCATTTTGGGATGACCTTGATAAATTTTGTTTGAGATTTAATGATGCATATTCACTTCATGAAGTGATTGAGAATAGTTTTGAACAAGATGTTTCATCTAAACCCATTGAAATTCATAAAGCACCTCAACAAGAAGACAAGGTCATATGGCAATCCTATTTGCATATGTTTGAAGAATTTGAAGAGCAAGGAAAGCATGGTTCATCTCAATAAAATAAAATGCATAAGATAGATTAATAATATAAGGTACCAAGAGACGTACTAAGTTTTTAATAACCTCTCCCATGCACTTAGCTACTAAGACCACCAACATTTGATGGAGACCTTACTTTTCAAAATGAGTATAGTCTTGATGATGGAAAGCCACTTACAATGAAAATTGAGGTTGAGTGTGAGGGTCAAAATGAGTCCATAATAAATTAAAAATCATTCGAACTAATGGCTATGATTTCTATTCAAACCAATCAAGAGGAGTATGTTTCCATTGAACACATGTTCTTAGCTGTAAAACCAGATGAAACCAGTGCAAGCACCATGGGAAGTGAATAAGGTGTTGAACAAACAAGAACAAGTCTTAAGTTGTAGCTTACACATCCTTCTATTTTACCTCAAGAAGATGGTATAAAAATATTTCCTTTTGATCTAGGAGGATCAGTTCTTTATATTTATTTTATACATAGCTAGTTTATTTTCAATTGTGTCTTCTTTTCCCTAAGTGCTTAGTAGCACAAGTGTATTTTCCTCTATGTGTTCACTTTGGTCTTGTTGTGTGTTGTCCTTTCCTTTATTTGTTTTTATGAAAACCAATTTTTTTTTAGTCAATTCAAGGTCTGGTCCTGCTATTTCCAAATGCATTCTAACTCCCTTGCCCAATGGATAGGATAAGGCTACTGGTCCTTAACATAGGCAAGTATGTTACCCCTAAAAGTTTCCAAAAGTGTTGACCAAATTTTACCTTTGATAAAATTTGGTCAACTCCTACATTTATAAACTTTTTATAAGTTTACACATGTTCTATAAATGTCTCATGATGGTCTAAGAATCTTACTTACCCCTCCTTTAGCTTAGGTCTAAGCTTATCTCCCTTGTACTAGCCTAGTCAACCAAGGTCAAAGTTGGTCAACCATATTCAAACATGTTAAAAATATAATTTTGTGTTATAAATGTCATAATATGGTCATTTAGGAGTCCAAAGGTGTTTATAATTCATTAATTCATCCTTTACCATGTTTCATGTGTCAAAAGTGTCATTTGGCCATATATGTAGCCTATTTAATGACTTATATGGACTTTAAAGGGATAATATTTGTCAAAAAGGTGATTATAAACATGGAGGAAGTCAGGATATGTCAACATATGTTAGGATTTAGTTTAATAAATAGTTATGTGCAGAAATGGGGAGTTTTTCCTTAATTTTAGGCCCTTTTGGGCACTTATACAGAATGGATGATATAACTTGTAGAAAAAAACGTGGATGGAGTGTTTATTAACCTCACTATATTCACTTATATTCTTTAATTTCTGAGATAATATCAAAAAGTTCATCTGTAACTTCTTTTTCTTCTAACTTCTCTTTGCAATCCAAGAAGGGTCAAATTTAAACACTTGGTGTGGATCATACAGTTGGAGTTGGGAAGAATGGTCTTGGTGGGTGAAATGTATCTGAGTATACTTCACTTTCATTTCAATATTTATCATATTAATATATTCTACTTTATGAATGATTTCTAACACTTCAGGAAGCTTTTTATGCATTTGCAACCATGAGGGGTCTCCTTTTGAGCTAGTTTCTATTTCTTGTGTTTGGTTTTAATGGTTTTGATGTTTTCACATGTTTATAATGACTTATTTATAGTTTATCTATTCTATTTTTTTTTTTTAAAGTCTCATGAATGCAATAATCCTCTTATAGGCTTGTGTATGTTTCCAAACTGGTCTTTTCACACTTGTAGTTGTCTCAGGCGCCATGAAGGAAGTTTTAACATTAGAATTAAGGAATGGGATGATTTTTAAAGTTTTTTAAACTATTATGATGCATATATAGGTATTGGAACAAGTTTCTGACTCATGAAAATACAAACCATGCTAAAATCCAAATGACTGAACTCAAACTCACTGTCCCAAAATGACCAAAATAGAGGTCCTTAAGATTTTTTGGAATAGCATATACCATGACAAAAGAAATTTCCAATGATTTTATTTGTTAATTTTATTATTCCCTATCACATATAACACCAATTCCAAATTTGAAGCCAAAATATGAAGGGGAGAGGGATGTTTAGGGTCTCAAAGTTGCCCTCAAACACACTAAATTCATTCAGTGTCATTTATAGTTTAAGACCAAAGGAAAGCTTCTTTCAACTAAAATTGAAATTTAGGTTTGTTTTATATGGAGTGATTCCAAATTATTAAATTGATACTAATGATCTAATATTTCAAATGGAATATGGAATTTGATGTGATGACCTCCTAAGCCTATCCCCTATCCGTACATAGGCCTGAGAAGGGACACCTATAGCAAGAGTTTCAAATAGTGAGGTGTAAGGTTGAGTTTTTTTACCTTATTTTGAGATTTAAAGTTAAATAGGATTTTTTTAAACTTTATTAGCTTCATGAAAATTCAAATCATCTTCAAACAAGTTTCAAATGGCCCAAGTGCACCTACGGCAGGACAAAGTGCCTCAGTCTTGTTTAAGGCAGTCAACGCCATCTTGCTAAGAAAAGTTTTTTGAAATTTGAGGTGTATGAGGAGAATATGTGTGGGTTATATGAATAAAAATAATTATTTTCATTCAAAATTAACCTAAAATTCCATTTCTAATACCTAATACATCCACAACAACCTACAGTAAATAGGGGAAGAAGAGAAATTATCTCAGTCAGGTTTTTGTAGATAGTCGTGTGTTGTAAGAGTATAGAGATGGTTCAAGAGGTAAAATTGTTGGATATATCCATTATAGGAATCATATATTGTTTTTAAACCTATATTATTCTTTTACATGATCATAGGGCATGGCAAGAACCTTCATTTTCCATAAAACATAGTCTCATACCCTGCCTACCCTAACAGTCTACCTTGTTCATAAGTCTACCTAGGAAATGTGTAAAGTTAGAGGTATTATGCTTGGATATAAAGGTTTAAATTTTTTAAATAGTACCCATTTTATCTCATGAATCTCCTCTAATTATAAATTTTGTCTCAGATAGGGGGACTTTTTCCCTTGCATAGACCCCACAACTCTATGGAAAGTGGTGAAGTAGATGACCAAAAGGAAAAGAGAGATAAAATTATGGTTTGAGAAGATGTATAAAATCCATTTAAAACTAATAAACCTTTAAAAAATATTTTAATTCAAATAGGGTAGTCTGGACAAGGAGGTTTACAGGTAGTGTAGATAAGCAAGATATGAGCTTAAGCCCTCATGAGGGGTCATTTTCACTTTTAACCTTTTCCAAGCATTTAAATGTTTTGTATAACCTTCATTTAGGTTTAAATGATGTTTAAGAGATATATTATATTTTTAGAATTCTAACAAATAGTTTTCAACCACCAAGTTGCAGGTAAACCTATTGGCAAGGTCTAGGCCTCATACCAAACAAGGGTTAAGTTTCATTTCAATATTTTGGTAAGATTTTATAGTGATTTAATCATGTTTTTAGGGTATTAAAAAAATTTAATTAACCTTTATTATGCAAAAAAACTTCAAAATAAGCCATGTTTGGCTTAAAGTGTGCTCAGACCCTACCAGAATGCAAAAAGGAGCTCAAATGTTAACTTGGAGTGCTTTAAACCTTCATGAAATTATGCATGGGACCTTGAGGTATTTGGAGATGTTATGGAGTGTATATAATAAGCCTTTAATGTAATTTATATATATTTCTAATGTTTCATGGCTATGAACAAATGTTAAGAGTCTAGGTGACTCCAAAACCCTTGCAAACCCTCTATAAGGACCTGATTGGGAAAATGAGGCAAATTAAGAATCTAAATGCATGGTAAATGATATGAAAATAATTGGATTATTTATATCACTCTCTAGGGCTACTCCCCATGCAATTTATCTACACCACACCTATACAAAAATGGTAGAACAAAGCTTATTTTGACAAAATTATGTGTTTTATAGGTTTGGAAAGCTTTCAAGAGACTAAATAACTTTTGGGAGAGAGTTTAGGAATTTCTATAAGTCCTAATGTCCATTTTATCAACTATTTTCTACACCACACCTATACAAAAATGGTAGAACAAAGCTTATTTTGACAAAATTATGTGTTTTATAGGTTTGGAAAGCTTTCAAGAGACTAAATAACTTTTGGGAGAGAGTTTAGGAATTTCTATAAGTCCTAATGTCCATTTTATCAACTATTTAAACTCATAAGTATGACTACTACCTCTCTCATTACATGATTAGAGATGACACTTTTAGCTCTTTACATTGCATGTCTCACCCCATATCTCTCTCACATTTATTTTTAACTAATTTTCTCAAGTTGACACATGTACAAGTGACTCTTGAACTTCCTTTTCTCTCTCACACACATAATTGTTATAAATTATAGAATTTTTGGCATTGTATTACATTGCTCCACCTTGGTATGGTGAATCCCTACCAAATTTTTCCCTTGAATAAATAAAGATATATTTTTTTACCTCATTTAATATTTCACTAAGTGTACACAATGGTTATTGGTCTTGTGTAAGTGTAATTTTATTACCTTCACATGTTACTCTTCCTATTACCTAGTGTTTTTTAATCTCTCTTTTGTAGGTCAGCAAGAAGTGCCTAATGGGATTACAGGTGTAATGAGTAGCATATTCAATAGTGTGTATTAAAATGCATATTGATTGAGTCTTCTTGGCCTAAGTTATCTCCAAGACCCCATGTTGAAACATTTATGTGAGAGAGAAGGTTTTCATTAGATGAAGTGTATGTGCATACTTCTTCTGGGTTTTAAGTGCATATCAAAGGATGTGAGTAGAGAATACATATGATGTATCACCCTCATAGAATATTTTAATTTCATACAACTCCTATCTCTTTTCACATAAGAAAGTATTAGATTAGGTGACAAGTAAATCAAGACATATATAGGGAGCTAGCCCTTTATATCCTAGGGGTCTAATTCCACCATAGGTACCCCACACACCTAGAAGTAGTCCATTTTTTCCCAAATCTAGAATAGGCTTGAACACCCACTTTTAGGGTGAAATATTTGGAGCCAATAGTTACCATCAATGATAAAAATATAATTAGAAGTATAATGGACCCTAAAGACAAGGGGAATGAGAAGGATTTAGTCTAAAGATGTAAGCAACATACTGTGAATGCACCTAATTTGATAGTGCAAGCTATGTGCTTATAACATTGATCAATCCCAAGATAAGTTGTATACTAAAATAGTGCCATCGTGGGTAGTAGTATGGAGAGATTAGAAATAGAGGAAAAGGATAATGTGGTCTCCAAATGGGTGATAATAAGAGATGCCCTAGTAGAGCATATTTGATCATGATAAGATAGTTGTGCCCTATCAGGGATAATTTTGATCATTGATAAAGAATAAATAATGGTCTTGCCCCCATAGGGTTGATTTAGATTTATGACTTGGCTCAAAGTTGTGCCCCAACATGGGAAAATTAGCAAATAATTAGCTCTAAGATATAACCTAAAACATATATTAAAGTGAGTGGGTGTAAATATAGATGTGATGGTGTAATGGCTTAGGAAAAACCATAAAAAAACTAGGAATATGAGAATACACAAAGTGATGAAATAGAAGAATCAAGGTGGTTGAGCAAACTCTAGATGTACAAGATAAGTGGACATTACCAACATAGTTCCATGGATGCATGGTCCAACATGAACTTCAGGCCAATGTAGTTCACCCAAAATTAGGAGAGAATTAAATAAGGGATGATTAAAACTAACTAATAATTTATTAGACTCATGATGTATGCAAAGAGATGCACATCTAAGCATTGAGTCAGGTGATAAACCTATTGATCCTAGTTTATGCATAGTGATCTTGAGAACTATTCATCAAATTTATATTGACGTTAAAACTTGAGTTTAAATCACCAAGTTCTTGCTTTAGAAAAATAATTTAGGCATAATAAGTATGAATAACTCATAATGACATTTCATTTCAATTGTGTGGAGCTAGTTCAAATGTGAATACCTATAACTAACGATAATTGTAAAACAATGACCAAAACTAGAGTTACAGCTATTTACATTTAAACAAAAAGGAAAAGACAAAGAAAAATATAAACATAAATGAACCAAACTTAAAATCAAGATATGAACAATCAGGATTCAAGTAGGACCAAAAATGTTTAAAATTGAAAAATTAAGAAAACAAAGTAAGACCAAACAACACCAACAAAAATCAAATAAACAAAAATATTCAAGAATAATTTAATAAAATGAGATCAAGATATAAATAATAAGATCCCTATGGATCATCAAGATGTTCTTGAACACAAAAGAGACAAGCAAAAACATACAGGGAAATACAAGACCAAGGTGAGACAAAAATTAAGAAAAAGAGAAGAAATAAATGTAGAGGTGCAAAAGCACAACAAAACACCAAGAAAAAACAACAAAACATCAATAAAAAACAATAGATTACAAATAAAACTCAAATAAACACACACAAACAAAAACCAAGTTAGTGTAATTTTAAAAAATTATTCATACATGTGTAGTAGAGGCATTACTTTCCACTAAAATGTAAGAAAGAATAAGGACACAAGATTTATTCCCTAATTAAAAAGGAATAATGTTATAAGAAATGGGAGAAGAGAATAAAAAGAAGGGATTGGTTGAGCTACCTCCAAATGTATAAGATAAGTGGATGCTACCTACATAGTTTCATGGATGCATGTTTCAACATGAACTTCAAGCCATATGTAGTTCTCCCAAGAAGTGGGATAGAAGACATGATGATGACCAGAAACATATGACTAATGTTGTAGACTAAAAGGGAAGACTTGACAAATGTGATTGGTCTTGAAAAATGGCAAGACCATGACATGGTGGGATGAGATGACTTGTATAGCAAAAAGTCAATAGGATAAAATGTTTGCATAATGGTAAGAGCATGAGGATAAGAATGTACAAAATCATAAGATAATGTTTTTATTATTTTGGGAATCTTTTTCTAATGTTTTTGGTATTTTTAGGATAAAATGTGTACAAAAGGGGACCAACTAGTCAAGGAGATGCTCGTTTGAGAGTAGAAGTTCCAATAAATAGTTAAATCAATTTCAATGGCAATCATGGATATAAATAATGGACTAGGGAACTAACTAAGAGTTGTAATAATAGTGAAATATGATATAATGACACATGCTCATAAATCAATGAGAGAGAGGATCCTGAAAAGACAATAATGTTTATCAAAGAGAAGCAAATGTAATATAGAATAGTGTACAACATGAAATCAATTTGAAGAACCATGCAATAGGAAAAGATCCTGAGCTGTAAAGGTGTTCTTGTTCACTTGTTTATAGAAGAAGCTACAAAAGTATGGTACTAGCTAAACTACTTTGCAAAAATGGCATTGAAGGTGTTCATAATGCTGATGAGACATAATCAAGATCATGATTAGTCAAGGGATAAAAAATTTTGGGTTATAACAAGCCCAAGACATAACAAAGAATAGGTTTCTCAAAGAGAATGATCCAAATAAGATGGTTCTCAATGAAAATGGCCTAGGGTAAGATAAAATGTGTTCAAATTACCAATGTTCCAAAAGCTTTCATTATCCAGAATCATGAAAGTAATAGGGTTTATGTAAGAGTGGTCTAGGGTAGTATAAAATGGTAGCATAAAATTACTTTGGTATAAGTTACCCCCAAGTAAAAGGTCTTGTAGATAATAATTCAAATTTTTTCATGCGTAGAACCTCTTAAGGTGCATAATGTTCATGGGTTTTGACAGTTCTTTACTATTGGGTTTAACCAGTCGATATGCCCCTGATCCATAGTTTGTTGTGATAGTAAATGGTTAAACCAATTAGGTTGAAACTTAACTTTTTTATTGCATTCAATTTTTGTGATCTTTTAGTTCTCTTTTAGGACCAAATCACCAATCTCAAATTCTCAAGGGAGAATGCACTTGTTATAGCTTCTTCATAATCTATTCTAATAGGCTTATAAGTTTTCTAAGGAAGCTAAATGCTTGCCATCAAAAAGTTCTAGTTTTTGCAGCCTTGAGACTCTGTAGTCTTCATCATCTTCAATATGCTCCATTGATACTCATAATTATGGTAGTTAGATCTCAATTGGGATAATAGTTTTTATGCCATAGATAAGGGAGTATGGAGTGGCTCCTGTTGGGGTTTGATGACTAGTTTTGTAAGCCCAGAGGGTAGGAAAGTTTTGTAAGTGCCAATTATGGCCATTATCATTGATAATATTCTTTAAAATGGCTACAATGGTTTTTTTTAATGCCTCGTATTATCCATTACCTTACAATTTATATGGAGTTAATTTTTTGTGATTGATCTTGAATTTTACACAAAGAGTTTTTACATCTTGGTTTACAAAAGATCCAACATTATTGGATATAAGGTGAGCTGGGATGCCTTATCGATAGATAATATGGTAATCGATGAGTTTGGTTGTCTAATTCCTAGTGACGTAAGTGAGAGGAATGGCCTCAATCCACTTAGTAATATACTCAGTAATAGTTAGAATGTGCTTATGGCCATCTAAAGATGTTGGTTTTATTTTCCCAATGAGATCGAGGCCCCATGTTGAGAATGGCCATGGTGTTGTGATCAGTTGTAATGGTAAATAAGGTGAGTGTATCAAATTTCCATGTTACTAACAAAGAATTCACTTTCTTATATAATTTCAAGCATCATTATCTATTTTTGGCCAGTAATAGCCTATTCCGAGGAGCTTCTTTGCTAAGACTACACCATTGGTGTGGGCCCTACACATTCCTTCATGAACTTCCCTTAGCATTAGTGTGGATTCTCCTAAAGATAAACAATGAAGAATCATTCCATCATAGCCTTTATGATAAAGCATGCTTCCAAGGAGGGTATAACATGATAATTGGTGATGGAATAGTTTTTTATTGATTATTGATAGGTTGGTTGGGAAAACATGGTCATCGAAGCAGTTATAAAAATCTTAGAACCAAGGTAATTCAGATGGGGGATTGGGACCAATAATGGTGCATACCCTTTCTAAATATAATATAATATGTGTAGGGTGAATAAGGTTTTCAATCATAAACTAATACTCTTTATCACCACTATCAATCTATATCATGGAACCAATTATTGTCATTGTCTCAGTTGATATGTTGTTGGCTCTTAGAAGCTATTTAAACTATAGAGATTTACAATGAACTTGAGATTATCAACAATTTTCTTGTAAAAAACAAGCTTGTCATCTCTGGTTTGATACTGATCAGTGTTTTTATTGATGATTGATTGGGAATCGCCATAAACTTTTAAGCTATGAATATCCCACTATATAGCAAGGTGAAGCCCTATAATTAAGGCCTCATACTCAGCCATATTATTCATAAAATGAAATTATATATGAAATGCTTTGGGAATTAAATCCCCCTAAGGTGTAATCAATAATATGTCAGCTTCAAATCCATGAGATGTAAAGGATCCATAAAAATATAGGTTCTATTATTCAAGTTCCTACAATGTTTATTATATTGCCATAATAGAATCGTCTAGAAAGTCAAATTTTAGTGGTCGAGTATCCATGATAGGGGAATCTACAAGTTGATCATAAATAACCTACCCCTTAATTGCTTTCTAATGTTGATACTCAGTATCAAATTCACTTAGTAGCATAACCCATTTAGTTATGCATCCTTGAAGAGTTGCTTTGGACAATAAGAAATTGAGAGGGTCTACCTTAGCGATGACAATAGTTTTGTTGTTTAGCATATAATGTCATAATTTTTGGGTAGTAAACACCATAGCTAAACACACTTTCTCAATAAGTGTATAATTATGTTCATAAATCACCATAGTGTGGCTTAAATAATATACTACATGATCTTTATCATGATCATCATGTTGGGCTAAAATTTCCCCTAGTGCATGCTCTGTTGTTGATATGTAAAGAAGCAGTGGTCATCTAGGTGTTGGTAGTCTCAAGATTGGAGGATTAGCCAAGTACATATTGAGTTTCACAAATTCTATCTGACAATCTTCATCTCATTGAAAATTTACGCCTTTCTTTAAAACATGGGTAAATGGGTGACACTTATCTGCCAATTGAGAAATGAACCTGCGTATATAAATCTTTCCTTGTAGGATTTATAGTTATTTAAGATTGTTTGTTGGAGGCATCTCCATAATAGCCTTGACTTTCACAAGTTTTAATTTGATCCCTCTTTGTGATACAATAAAACCTATAAATTTCCCTGAAGTGATACCAAAGATACACTTCTTAGGATTCAAGCAAAATTTATATTCATGAAGTCTCTCAAAGATTCTTCATAGAATGTCAAGATGTCTAGCTCTTATTATTTATTTTGCTAATATATCATCAACATAGTCCTCAATAATATCATGCATCATGTCATGGAAGATGACAGTTATAGCACACTAATATGTGGCTCTAGTGTTCTTCAAGCCAAACAACATGACTTGGTAATAGAAAGTTCCCCAGGGAGTGGTAAACATAGTCTTGTGTTGATATTTTTTGGATATCTTGACTTGGTTGTATCTATAAATTCCACTCATTAAGGACAACATCTCGTACCCAATAATCAAGTCGATAATCATGTCCATGTTGGCTAGAAGAAAATCATATTTAAGGCATGCTTTGTTGATATCTTTAAAATCATTAAAAATATGTATACTCAAGGTCTTTTTATTCACTAGGACTATGTTTAAGATCCATTTATAGTAATTCAGTGGCCTAAT
Source organism: Torreya grandis (assembly GCA_037957365.1). NCBI lineage: Eukaryota > Viridiplantae > Streptophyta > Pinopsida > Cupressales > Taxaceae > Torreya > Torreya grandis. Next base: position 252,000 of record JARHVA010007477.1, on the reverse strand, counting down.
AAAACCTACTCCTAACAACTTTTCTAGTTCTGCTTTAACCAATAAGGTGATGCATGGATGCATCTTCCTCAATTTCTTATTTACTGGTTTAGCATCGAGATGGAAAAAAAGGTGATGAACAACCAAATATGGGTCCAATCTTGGCATGTCAGAGTATGCCCATGCAAAGATGTCAATATAATCCCTTAGGAGGGATATAATTTGTTCACATTCTACTTCAATAAGGGAAGCTTCAAGATAAATAATTTTGGGATCCTCATAGGTTCTTAGGTTCACTTCTATTGTGTTCTCCATGAGGAGTGTGGATCCATCTTATAAAATCATAAGAAAGGTATGATCATGATCATCTTCTTCTACTACATCTTCTTATTGTTCCTTCTAAGTTATAGATAGTGTGATGAATTAGAATCTACCATATCAGGGAAAGGCCAAGTAGCAAAAATCTCTAGAAACTCAAGAATAAGACACTCAAACATTTGATGTTGTTCTAAAGAGATGCTTTTAATAGATATAGAACTTGGACTAGATGGACCTTCTACTTCCTGAGGGGATGAGCAAATTTTCCAACTTGAGAGTACCTGAAATAGGTTTTCACTCAAAGGCTTATTTTTTTCTTTACTTTTCCTTGATCGATGAGTGCCTCAAAGAGGTTTTCACCTATAGATATTGATGTTCAATCTTTATTGTGACCAAAAAAGTTTGCCTACTCTCTAAAGTATGCAAAAGGATATAATGTAAAATCAAATCCTTATTTGTGATCACTAATGGGCAATCCATCTCTTAGGCCCATGTATTTTTCAAGTGATTCTTCATTCTAAAACTCATCGAGGCATATGACTAAATTTTTCTAATCCCAATCAATGAGGTCAGTTAGTTTAAGGCATAGGGAAAAATGAGGTGTTGCTTCAAGATGGGAAGATCTAATAGTTAAGGTCAAAATGGCATTACAATCAAATAGGTCCATGTCAACAAGCTCATCAAAAAGGATATAATGGGATGCTACATTACTACCAAGAATCTCATTCCCAGTTCATTCAAAGGATCACTGTCGAATGTTATGAGGTCACCCCCAGGTAGTATAAATCTAAGACCATGATTCAAAGTAGGTACTCCAACTAATAGGGGTTCCAAGATTCCTTGCACTTGTGGGCCAAGGCCTTTTCCTATATAATCAAAATGATCCATGATCCGATTAGGGATAAGATACTTTGGATTTTGAAAGTAATTAGCAAAGCCTTCAAAATATAACCAATCTCCCTTGGTAAAAGCCTCTTGATCTTTATTTGGCATGATAGTAGGTACAAAAACCACAGGTGGTTTTTTTTACTTCTTCTTTGATTTCTAAATCATGTTATGTTTATTAATATTCTTTAAATGTTTAGGCTTACCAAATGTTTTTGGAGTTTTAGGAAACTTTATAACATGGAAGGCATCCTTAAGATTGTATATGGAAATTCCCATATCTTTAATAATAACCTGCTTCACAATTTTTCCATGAAATAAATTAGATGAAGTAGAAGTGAGATGTAGTCATACTAAAATGCAATTTGTACAACTTGAGCATGACTTATGACACCAAAACTATATGTCTCTCTTACTCACACAACTCTCTTAGGCATATTTTCACTATTTCCTAGTCATCTGAAGCCTTCTAGATTCAACCCCTATTATCCCAAACTCCTCTCCTAGGCATAGATCTATCCCTCAAGGTCCCTTTACCCCTAAACAATAGTGCTATAGTTTGGAAGACAACATTGGGACCTAGGGTGTCCACTTTCCAATGTTGTTGTCCAAGTCCATAATAGCCTCAAACGATCAAATTTTCTTGAATCCTTATCTTTTCCCTTGTCAGCATAATGCGAGTTCATCTAACCTAGGATCATTAGTTTCCCTATAAAATCCCATTCAAATGTCATTTATAAGGGTTGGCAATCATTCAAAAGGCACAAGCTAGAAATATACTAAAGCACACTCAAGTAAATCTTCTTATTCTCTACATACAGCCAACCACTATTATTTCCAGCCTATCCAAGCTCTCACACTATTCATGAGTCATCTCAAACTTGAAAAAAAAATCATACACTTGCATTGCATACATAGGATTGCATAATACACATTCAAATTAGGAAAACTACGTTAGCCTTGATACCTCTTCAGAGTATTGGAGTGTAGGCAATGTGCCCACACATGGGGTGTGATCACATGTTCAATGCATATTATAGACTAACCCTTTTTTCCATTTGGATTCAAGATCACCTATCAATCATGAAGAGGAACTAGGATCCTTGAAGATAAAATAAATTGCACACAAAGCTTCACAAACAACCAGGACTCTATATTTTAGGCACATGGTCTCCTAGAGCAGAAAAATAGAACCCAAAAAGCTCAGAAAGCTTAGACACTAAGGACTAAAGCACCAAAACTTGGACTACAGAACTAGACCTCTAGGTGTCTTATTTCTAGCACTCTTATCTAGGTAGAAAATAGACTTCTAGATCCTATTTTTGATAGTCTACCTAGCCAGATTAGAAATTTGCAACCTCTATCTCCTCTGTTTTAGCCCAGAATTGGCTATGTTTTAATCTCTATCCCCTTGTTTACTATTTTTAGAAATCAATTAAGCACTTCAAAATTCAATAAATTAGTAGGTTAATTAAGGCACATTTATTTATTGATTTTCTACTTAATCTAGACCCCTTTACTATTTAGAATATTTAACCTATAGTTTCCCAAATTCAGTAAAATATTTGATGAACCCGACTTACTTCGAATTTTTGCACAAAAACCTTAAAAACCCTAGGGCTAATTAATTATAATTTTTTTCAATATTTTCTTGATTTTTCTTGAATTAAAAAATTAAAAAACTACAAATTAAATTGAAATATTTTTAATAATTCACTTAAGCCCTAGTTTGCACATACTAGGTCTTATTTGCATACAAACACTTTCAAACCACTAGGAAAAATATATTGCTAAATTTAGAAATATTTTTAGATTTTTCCTAAATTTTTCAATCTCAATTCTACAAATTTATAAAAAAAAATTCAAATTATTGCATTAATTTTGAAAAAAAAATTTAAATCCCTAGTTGCATCAACTAAATCCTAGTAATTTTCAAGTAATATTCCACTTATTTTTTGAAAATTTTGATTGAATATTAAAATCATAAAATCACTTCAAATTTTAAAAATTCATAGTAAATTCCAAAAAATATATTTGTCTCAAAACCCTAGTTGCATCTACTAGGTCCCATTCAAGCAAGTAATTTCTCATAATTTTTTGAATTTTATCTTGCATACTTAGCTCAAAAAATCAAAATCAAATTCAAAAGTTCATAGTATTTTACAAATAATATTTCTAAAAAATCCCTAATTGCATACATTAGGTCCTATTGCTTCTTGAAGTATCACCTTACACCCATAGCTAAATTACAAAAATGATGCTCACTTATTTATACATGCTTATTACATTTCTTGAAAATAATAAAGAAACCATAATGGGCCCTATCATGTACATGAATGATGAAGTCTATCATATGTTAGTACAAAGTTTCATTCTTTGTTTTCCATGTTTACTTTTTATAGTATGGAATGATATCCAACAAACTATCTTTGCATATATTAAGACACCTCTTGTCCCACCTCCCTTGGAATTTATCTTCTATGTTGACTATTGTTGCATGGTTGATTTCACCATCCCATAGGTCACTACCCATCACCAAAGATCCTAGCTATTACCTTTTATCCCTCCTCACCCTGTTGATTATCTATGCTCTCTTCTTGCACACACTACTAATCCTATACAGATAGTGGATAATACAATTAGAGCTATTACTCAACATGTCATTATCCTACCTCCTCACCCCATCAATTATCTATGATCTTCTCCCACACACACTACTAATCCTATATGGATAATGGATAATGTGGTTAGAGCTATTACTCAATGTGTCGTTATCCCTCCTTTGCCCACCCAGGAACCCCATAAACCACCTGTTCCATCCCTTCCCCAACCTAAGCCCCTTACACAAATATATTCAAATAAGGTATATGATATTGTGGATCAGTTGCACAATACTCCAGCAAAAATTTCAATGTTAGAATTGCTCCAAAAAGCTAATGTGTTTAAGAACATTATCTATTAGGCACTCACTTAGACTTCCATGCCAACTAACTCTAAGCCTTATTATTTTGCATCAGTGGTCAACACACTAAAAACTATCAAAGATGCCATTTATTTTGATAAAGAAGACACACCATCTCAAGTAGTTATTGATCAAAATTTACCATTATTTATACAAATTCAAATCAAAACTAGTGCAGTAAAGAGAGTTCTAGTTGATAGTGGTGCCAGGATAAATATATGCAATATCACATTCTTACAAGCTATGGGTGTAGATATGGCATCTATGCAAAATTTATATAAGACTATTAAAGGGTTTGATGACATACAATGACAAACATTGGGCACCATTACTTTGGATATCATGGTAGGACCCAAAACCCTTACTACCTAGTTTCAGGTTATGCCTGGTCCTCTCCATTATAATCTTTTACTTGGATGACCATGGATACATGCAATGCAATCCATTCATTTTACTTTAAAATGATGTGTCAAGTTCATTCATGATGGATATCTCTACACATGTCCAATAGATAATCAACCATTCAGATATTATCGAGTTATAGAGTCATCTTCAACTATTTTTCTAGATGGGACACCCTCTCTTATCATGCAATCACCACTTCACCATATTCTTCTTGATAAAATACATATGAGGTGGGAGAGGCCAACACCTCTCACATTCCTCCAATTATAGATGTATCTTTAGCTCCAAATGCTCAGTCAATTATAACAACTCCAGTCACTCCAATAGTCATAGTAACTACACCTATTACACTTACACCATCACCAACAGTAGTGCCAGTTGCTCCCACAGATACAGCCCCTCAAGTTGATACAGATACTCTCATAACATCATCATCTTCTCCTGTTATAGTTATCGAGACTCCTATTTCATAGTTACCCCTTATGGTAAATTCAGAGTTACCTTATGTACATGATGTTAATATAGATTCCCAAGTTACTTCAGATGATGATGATACAACACCCACACTCACAGATAATTATCTATGTGGATTGAACTTTACACCAGTTGGTCTAGGAGAATACTAAGATGATTCAAGAGCACTTATTAAGCATCTTGTATCACTCATAGAATCTCATGACACATTCTCAGGATATACTCCATATTCATTACCATAGATAGATCACTGGGATCATACAGTTAACATGGGTACTTCTATGAATAAAAATATAGTCATTTAGATCTAGGTAGGCAGTACACAACATCAACCATAAATTTTACTATAGATGTTACTTGATCATAAATTAATCAATCTACCTATAGTACGACATAGATCTATCAATAGATTATCACAAAAGGAAGGTAACCCATTTTGCCTTTTTCAGAGGATCACCGACCATGATACCAACTCATGTACAGTTTTACAATAGTGATTAGATAAAATACAAGATTGAGGCATTATTCAGATCATAACACCACTAGCATCAACACCACTTCTAATGAAATCACATACCAAAAGGACTAAATGACCAAGAACAGAAGTAACATCTTCATAACCAGAACAACCCTTAGTTCATCTTTGATTCGATGACAACATGAACACAGTGCTTACAACATATGATGATATTTATGATGATGATCTCAATGCATTTGATGATGATCAAAATCCTTTCCTCCATTTTTATCCCCAATAACCTCCATCTCAGGATCCCTTCCCACCCCAGCCTAGTCTCATATATTAAGATGTGATGTTTGTATATAATTTTCTTTCTAGCATTGATTATGCATAGTTTCCTCTGCTTGATTGTACATAGCTCAAATATTTCAAAATATAAAAATAATAGAATATTTCAAAAATATAAAACATGTCAATTGTATGCATCATCTATGTTTTACATTGCTAACCATTATGCTAGACTTACATTATGTTATTATATGCTATTGTTTATTGATTTATTTATATTACCAAACTTCACTTGATCTTCTTTGATTATGTGCAGTGCATCTAGATCCTTGATTGCTTCACTCCACCCATCAAGGGGGCATCTTACTTTTACATTCTAGCTACATATCAATACATCTACCCACTGGGGGCATACTCTACATGGCTCACCATCCAGGTTATTTCATTATTACACTATATACTCTAGACATCTTGTTATAGTATGTTCCTTACTTGATTACAAAGATATTATATCGACATCTATTAGCATATATCACACTTTTGTATTTCATAGCATATACATTAGTCTTGTATTACATATCTTGTATACTCTTGCTTCTTGCTTTCCATAGTTAAATATATGTTTATATTTTTAGTACTTTGCATGTTTCCACTCTTTACTCTAATTAGCTAGATGTGTTTGCATTTTTTAGTTCATATTTTCTTCCTGCTTGTATTCTAGGACATTTTCTAATGTCTTTTATTCCTCTCTATATGTGTGTGCCTTTGGACATTTGCCAATGTCCTTTGTGTGTGCCTTTCATGTGCTTGTGGCCCTTGTGCCAATCTTTGCTTGTTCCCATTGTGTGCATATGCAGTATTTGAACATGCCTTATATGTTTATTTATCCCATTGGCTATCCTTGTGTGTTTCTTGCTTCTTACTTTGTATGCTTATTGCTTGATTTCTTATCTTTGTGTGCAATGCCATGATTCCAATCATGCATTTACCTTGCATCTTGGATGCCATGATAGACATCATGTTCCATCCTTCCATACCACTAATAATTAACAACTTATATTTTGAATTCTAATTTACTCTTATGGACATGTTATTACATTGTTATATCTATCTAGGCATACCCTTGTGGATCTAACAATCTCTCTCTACAACTTTTGCCATATCTTGAGATAATGTATATCAATGTTATATCAAATATTTTTGTAGCTTAACACACTTATAGGGCTTCTTATTCTGAGTGCAGTCATTATAGGGTCTTCATCCCTACCCTTAGAAGAGGGGGAAACAAACAAGGGTTTTGTCATAGAGATCCAAGCTCCTAATAGTTGAAAAAGTAGTTTCATAATAGTACAGTCTAAAATCTAGAACTGAGCATAGGCAAACTAGACTAGGCAAATAGTAAAAAATCTAGATCAATCATCAATTTGAGCTCTAGACAATAGTGCCAAAAATGGGACTATAATGTTAGACCCCAAGTGTCTAATTTATGGCACTATTATCTAAATGGTAGAATATTTAGTTTTTCCAAAATCAAGTAAAGAGGTGAGTTTAATCATAGTTTTACTAGTATAGTTCAGTCTAGAAATCAATAGTTTTCATCACTTATTTTGCTCAGAGAATCTAGATACAATGGGAATCATGCATGGCATGAGGGTTCCCATTTTTATTTTATACATGGTAGTTGATACAACTTTCAATTTAGAATCTATGTTTCAAACACACGTTATTGGGGGTAATGTGCATGGCACATGGGCCTTCTCTATTTCTAATTTTATAGCATTTTCTTGCACATTCCTAGTAGTTGCATGTCTTCCTCCATCTGTAGGTGGTTGACATGACATTGAAGTAAAATTTTCTACAAGTTTATTTCCCACGTACTTAAGTTCTTGAGTGTCTTCTTAAGCCTTGATTCTAGTTTTAGGAGGGGCTTCTATACAAGTCCAATCTCCATCTTTCAAAGTGGCCAACAGTGGCCTAGATTGTAGTTTACATTCGACTATCTATGCCAACATTGTCAAATCATAGCACATTTAGGGGATCCATAAGCCATCTCATACGACATTCATTTATACTGATATTTTCTCATTCAGCTTCACATCATGGGGTAATGATGGAGCCAAAGGTCTAGCTAACCTTTGTATTCTTAAGCCACATATCTAGAGGGATTAGACACATAGTCTAGACATCAATTATCACACACATGATTTGTTAACTTCACATAGTTGGTGACAATGGAGCTAAAAGGCTTACCTTTGCATTCTTGAGCCAACTTCTAGGGGATTAAACACTCAACTCATTCATCGATATAACTCTTAGTTCAACATACTTCTAGCATTGCCCAACATAACCTAACAACATAATAGACTTACACAATACAATGTGATCTCACTACACATAACCCAACATCACATAGCTTCTTGGGCTTAGCCTCATCGGTAAGTTCATGTATGCTTCTCTTTTTTTTCTTTATCATAGTATTTTTCTTTGTTGTATACTTAGAATAAAGGGGGGGGGGGGTAAATGTAGTGATACTAAAATGCAATTTGTACAACTTGAGCTTGACTTGCAACACCAAAATGATAGGTTTCTCCTACTCACTTACACAACCCACTTAGGCATGTTTTCACTATTTCCCAAACATTCAAAGCTTTTATATTCATCCCTTACTATCCCAAACTCCTCTCCTAGACATGGATCTATCCCCCAAAGTCCCTTCCCCCTAGACAATAGCACTATAGGTTGGACTATAACACTGGGTCCCATTGGTGTCCACTTTCTAGCACTATTGTCTAAGTCGATAATAGCCTCAAACAGTTAGATTTTCTTAAATCTTTATCTTTTCCCTTGTTAGCCTAAAGCAAGTTCATCTAACCTAGGATCACTAGTTTCCCTATAAAATCCCATTCAAAGGTCATTTAGACGGGTTTTAAATCATCCAAAAGGCACAAGCTAGATATATACTAAAGTACACTCAAACAAATCTTCTTATTCTCTACATATAGCCAACCATTGTTATTTATAGCCTATCTAAGCTCCCACACTAGTCATGAGTCATCTCAAGCTTTCCCAAATTTGCATACACAAGATTGCATAATACACATTCAAATTAGGAGAACTACATTAGCCTTGATCCCTCTTTAGAGTATTGGTATGTAGGCAGCATGCCCACACATGGGGTATGATCACATGTTCAATGTATATTACACACTAACCCCTTTTTCTAGTTGGATTTGAGATAACCTATCAAGTATGAAGAAGAAATAGGATCCTTGAAGACAAAATCAATTGCACACAAAGCTTTGTGAACAACCAAGACTCTATATTTTAGGCACAGAGTCTTCCAGAGTAAACAAATATAACCCAAAAAGTTTAGACACTAAGGACTATAGCACCAAAACTTATACTACAGCACTACACCTCCAAGTGTCCTATTTCTAGTGCTCTTATCCAAGTAGAAAATAGACTTTTGGATCTCATTTTTGACAGTCTACCCAACTAGGTCAGCAATTTGTAACCTCTGTCTCCTTTATCTCAACCCATAATTAGCTAAGTTTTACTCTCTATCCCCTTGTTTACTATTTTTAGAAATCAATTAAGCACTTCTAGATTCAATAAATCATTAGGTTAATTAAGGCACATTTATTTACTAATTTTCCCCTTAATCTAGACCCCTTAACTATTTAGGAAATTAAACCTATGTTTCCCAAATTTAGTAAAACATGAGATTACTAGGGTCGATATAATTTGATGGAGGTGGATGTGAAATTATATCCTTGTTCTTCTTCACAATGAATTCAGAACCTAGACAATAGTTATAATTATGAAATTGGGCCTTAAGATGTTTGTAATACTCATAAGTTTGTTGATCGGCAAGAATATTAACCTCAATCCCATCATGGGGAAACTTAAGGTACTAATGTAGGGTGGAGGGAATGGCCTATACTTTATAGATCCAAAGATAACTAAGAAGTATGTTATAAGTCAATTTAATGTCCACAATATGAAGTAATGTATGATTTTAAATGGACCTAACAATGATTAACAACCAAATAGTACCAATAGAATCCCTTTTGGAATTATCATAAGCCTTGATGGTGATCATCTCTAGTTGAATGTCTTGTTAAGGTGTGGAGCCTAAAAGCTTCACATATGAGCGCATTACCAAAGTTGCAGGTTTACACAGTCACTGGTGTCGGTCAGGAGCAACCGATGTCGGTCCAGTGCAGTTGAAGAGACGCCGACGTCGGCAGAGAATCGGCCAACATCGGTCACAGGCAAGCAGGCAAAAACCGGCATCAGTTACCTGTGCATCCAGAATGCTATTTCCGAGGACAGAAGTGAGTGTTTGCATGATGAGTTTAAGTCTTAGTCTTAAGTTCGCGTTTCTATTATTAGTAAGATTGTTTTTAGAGCCCTTATTCAAGAGGCTTAACTATTGGTTGTAAGTGCATGCTCAAGTTTCCTAATTCTATATGTAGAATTAGATCTTCTTAGCTTAGTGTGATTATTGTAGTAGTTCGTTGTATGTGAATGTTGAAGAACAATACAGAGTTGCATCAATCCAGGTTGTTGGAGTTGATTGTACTTGAGAGAGAGAGCTCTTAAGGGATAGAGATCTAGAGAGAGATCTTGTGCATCTGAGAGAGGTGTGGAAGAAAGAAGTTTCTTTAATTGTATTCCTTTTGTAAAGAGTTTAATACAAGTTTTCAGGGTGGTTTCTTGTATCTCTTATTCTTTGCTATTATCTGATTCTAGTTACTTATCTATCTGATTTAATTCTATGGTTTATTGCTTTCATAAGTGTAATCATATTGTTGGTCGATCCCCAACAAGTGGTATCAGAGCCTTGGTTGTAGGTTTAGAGTTTGATGTCCAATAATTGGTATCAAAGCTCAGGTTCACTAACAGGTGGTTCAGATCTATGTAGTGTGTATTGATTACAGGTTGCTCACAGGAGTTTCTGCAGGGATTTCTGTTTGAGTGGGAGAAGCAATGGCAGATGAAAGTAAACTGAGAATGGATAAGTTCAATGGCAAAAACTATCAACATTGGAGAATGCAGATAGAGGACTATCTGTATCAAAAGTATCTATACTTACCATTAGGTGGGATTGCAAAGAAGCCCACAGACATGGAAGATGAAGAATGGGAAGTTCTTGACAGAAAGGCTCTGGGGTCTATAAGACTGAGTCTAGCATCTACTGTGATATCTAATTTATCATAGGCAAAAACAATGGTAGAGTTGATGACTACTCTAGAAAATTTGTACGAAAAACCCTCAGCTTCTAATAAGGTATATCTTATGAAGCAGCTATTTAATTTGCATATGCAGGAAGGTGGATCTGTATCTAATCACCTGAATGATTTCCATGGTATTGTAAATCAATTAAGTTCAGTCAAAATTGTATTTGATGATGAAATAAAAGATCTTTTAATATTATGTTCTTTGCCTGAAAGCTGGCATAGCTTAGTAATGGCAGTTAGCAATATTGCATCTGCATCAAATATTTTAAAAGTAGAGGATGTTGTTAGTGTTATCTTGAATGAGGAAATTTGCAGGAAAAGCACAGAAGAGACATCTGGGAATGCTTTAAGTTTTGAGAGCAGGGGAAGGCAAAAAGAGAAGAGCAAGAAAGGGAGATCAAGATCTAAGTCTAAGGGGAGAGGTAGATCCAAATCCAAAAATGGCAGAAGGCCACAATGCTGGAATTGTGGAAAGATGGGGCACATAAGCAGAGATTGCTGGTCAAAGCCTAAGGAGGACAATCAGCATGAAGGAAAAGAAGAAGCAAAGGTTGCAGGTATTGCACAAGATGCTTTAATATTCTCTTTGCATAATAATATAGAATCTTGGGTGTTAGATTCTGGTGCATCTTTTCATGCTACACCTAATAGGGAATATTTTTGTGACTATATCCATGGAGATTTTGGAATAGTGTATCTAGGGGATGACGAGCCTTGTAAAATAATTGGCAAAGGTAAAGTACAGCTGAAAATGCAAAATGGCAACACATGGGTGTTGAGAGAAGTTATGAATGTTCCTAGCTTGAAGAGAAATTTGATTTCTGCAGGAAAGTTAGGGGATGAGGGTTGTACAGTAACTCTCACAGCAAAATCTTGGAAGGTGACCAAGGGAGCACTTGTTATGGCCAGAGGTAAGAGAGTAGGTACTCTCTATTTGTGTAATTGTGTTACTAACAATTCTCCTTCTGTATTATCTACTTCAGATGTGGATGTAAAATTATGGCACTCAAGGCTTGGCCACATGAGTGAGAAGGGGATGTCAATTCTTAAGTCTAAAGGTAAGCTTTCAGATTTGAAAAGCATGGATCTAGAATTTTGTGAGCACTGTGTATTTGGAAAACAAAAAAAGGTTAGTTTTCTCAAGACTGGGTCTACAAAGAAGAAGCATAAGTTACAGCTTGTTCACACAGACGTGTGGGGACCGGCTCTGGTAGCTTCTATTGAAGGATCACGGTACTATGTTTCATTCATAGATGATGCTACAAGAAAGGTATGGATCTATTGTATTAAGAAGAAATCTAATGTATTTGAGACTTTTAAGATTTGGAAAGCTATGGTTGAGAATGAAATAGGCAAAAGATTAAAGTGCCTGAGATCTGACAATGGTGGAGAGTTCTGCAGTTATAAGTTCAACTGGTATTGTTACATGCATGGGAACCATAGGCAAAGGACGGTTCCAAGGACACCTCAGCAGAATAGAATTACTGAAAGGATGAACAGAACAATCATGGAGCGTGCAAGACGTATGAGATTGCATGCTAGTTTGCCCTTAGAGTTTTGGGCAGAAGCTGTTGACACTGCAGTGTACCTGATTAATAGAGGACCCTCTACAGCTCTAGATGGTGGAATTCCAGAAGAGGCTTGGACAGGTAAAAAGGTAGATCTCTCTTTTCTCAAAGTTTTTGGTTGTGAAGCCTTTGTGCACGTAGATAAGGAAAATAGAAAGAAGCTCGATGCTAAGTCTATGAGGTGCACATTTATAGGCTATGGCTCAGATGATTTTGGTTTCAGATTTTGGAATCTAGGAACTAACAAGATAATTAAGAGCCGTGACATTGTTTTCAATGAAAAAGTGATGTATAGTGATTAGCTGAAAAAGCTAAATCAATCTAGGGAGAGCAATAGTGAATTGGATGAGGTGACGGTTCAAAATGAGCTCACGGGAAAAAGAAATAATCACTTGCAGGAAAACACAGAGACCAACGTCGGCAAGATAAGAACCGGCGTCGGCAGAATAAAAACTGATGTCGGTCATACAGAGACCGATGTCGACAGGACAGGCATCGACGTCAGTTAGGCAGAACCAGCGTCGGCCAGTAACAGGTCTGGAGGTGACCGAGGTCGGTCACTGTCAGAGAATTTGGGTGGACAGCGTGTTGTGAATGAGTCTCAGACACCCATCAGGAGGTCTGAAAGGGTAAGCCTCCAATTAGATATTCTCCTTCATTATACTATTTATTGCTAACTGATGGTGGAAAACCAAAAAGTTTTGAAGAAGCAATACAGGTGGAGTCCAAGAGTCAGTGGGAGTGTGGCATGGTTGAGGAGATGGAGTCCTTAAGAGAGAACCAAACATGGGATTTGGTTGAGTTGCCAGCTGGTAAGAGAACACTGAAGAATAGATGGACCTACAGGTTGAAAGAAGGTGAGAATGGACAGATGAGATATAAGGCCAGATTGGTAGTGAAAAGATTTGCACAAAAGCCAGGTATTGATTTTGGTGAGATTTTTTCTCCTGTTGTTAAAATGACTTCTATACAGATTGTACTGTCTTTGGTTGTTGTTGAGGATTTGCATCTTGAGCAGCTAGATGTTAAGACAGTGTTTCTTCATGGAGATTTGGATGAGGAAATTTATATGGAACAGTCAGAAGGATTTGAGGTCAAAGGTAAGGAGAAGTTAGTGTGCAGATTGAAGAAAAGCTTGTATGGCCTCAAGCAAGCTCCTAGACAGTGGTATTTTAAATTTGACAGGTTTATGACTGAGCATGGCTACAGTAGGTGTCAATCTGACCATTGTGTGTATTTTAAGAGATTGGATAATGGTAGATATATTATTCTATTGTTGTATGTAGATGATATGCTGGTTGCAAGATCACACATGCAGGATATCTCTGAGCTTAAGGTGAAATTACCTCAAACGTTTGCTATGAAGGATTTGGGAGCAGTAAAGAAAATCCTTGGCATGAGCATTAAGAGAGACAGAAAAAATCACAGGTTGATATTGTCTCAAGAGGATTATGTGGACAAGGTGTTGAAATGGTTCAATATGCAGGATGCTAAACTGGTAAGCACACCTTTGGCTGGACATTTAAGTTGAGTAAAGAACAATGTCCTAATTCACATGATGAGGTAGAGTACATGAGTAAGGTTCCATATTCTTCCACAGTAGGGAGTTTGATGTATGTAATGGTGTGTACTAGACTGGATATTTCCCAAGTAGTGGGAGTTGTAAGTAAGTATATGGCCAATCCAGGTAAAGAACATTGGAAAGCAGTTCAGTGGATCCTTAGGTATTTGAGAGGAACCAGCAGTAGGCACTTGTGCTATGGAGGTTCAGATACTTCTCTACATGGTTATGTAGATTTAGATATGGCAGGTGATTTGGATGGCAGGAGGAGCACTACAAGTTATGTTTTCACTGTAGGTGGAACGGCAGTTAGCTGGATATCTATGTTGCAGAAGGTTGTTGCCTTGTCAACTACAGAAGCAGAGTATATTGCAGCCACAGAAGCTAGCAAAGAGATGATATGGATGACACGGTTCATGGAAGAGCTTGGAAGGGAGCATGAGAGTTGTAGATTGTATAGTGACAGTCAGAGTGCAATCCATTTGGCTAAGAATTCAGCTTTTCATTCAAGAACCAAACACATATAGCTAAGGTACCACTTCATATGGCAGGTATTGGAAGATGGTGATTTGAAGCTAGAGAAGATCCATATAGATAGGAATCCTGCTGATATGTTAACCAAGCCGGTTACAAAGGAGAAGTTGAATCTTCATTCAACTTTTGTTGGTCTTCATGATTGAGTTGAAGATGGAGGAGCTAGAAGATGTTGATGTACAGGTACTGGTGCAGCTGTTTATCTCCAAGTGGGAGATTGTTAAGGTGTGGAGCCTAAAAGCTTCACATATGAGCGCATTACCAAAGTTGTAGGTTTACACATTCACCGGCATCGATCAAGAGTGACCGACGTCGGTCTGATGCAGTTGAAGAGACGCTGGCATCGGTAGAGAATCGGCCGATGTTGGTCACAGGCAAGCAGGCAGGAACCGGCATCAGTTACCTATGCGTCCAAAATGTTATTTTCGAGGACAAAAGTGAGTGTTTGCATGATGAGTTTAAGTCTTAGTCTTAAGTTTGCATTTCTATTATTAGTAAGATTATTTTTAGAGCCCTTGTTCAAGAGGCTTAACTGTTGGTTGTAAGTGCATGCTCAAGTTTCCTAATTCTATATGTAGAATTAGATCTTCTTAGCTTAGTGTGATTATTGTAGTAGTTCATTGTATGTGAATGTTGAAGAACAGTACAGAGTTACATCAATCCAAGTTGTTGGAGTTGATTGTACTTGAGAGAGAGAGCTCTTAAGGGATAGAGATCTAGAGAGAGATCTTGTGCATCTGAGAGAGGTGTGGAAGAAAGAAGTTTATTCAATTGTATTCCTTTTGTAAAGAGTTTAATACAAGTTTTCAGGGTGGTTTCTTGTATCTCTTGTTCTTTGTTATTATATGATTCTAGTTACTTATCTATCTAATTTAATTATGCAGTTTATTGCTTTCATAAGTGTAATCATATTGTTGGTTGATCCCCAACATGTCTTTTACAGTATAGCCCAATATTTGTACCAACTTAAGAGATATGATGTTCAACCTTGAATCATTGTCTATAAGAACCCATTTGATCTTATAGTTTTCAATGATTACTTCAATGTATAGTGGGTTATTATGGTTTGGTCCAAAAGTAGACCTGTCTTTTTGATAAAATAATATCATTATGTAGAAGAATTATTTGATATAAGGAATCTGCATTCAATTTATTTTCTCGACATTTTGATCCAACTTTTGGACATCTTCAAGAAATTAAAAAGATTAAATTTTTTTGAATAAGACTAACCAATGAAGTAAGGTAGTATATATAATAAAAGATAAACTTGAGAACCATCACCAATGTATTCGGCCAAATCAAAGGTCAGTTATTCTTTACCTATTTTTTTGAAGAAGACTAATAACAAGTTTCCAATTATCACTTAGTCTGGTGCCTTCATCCCTGTTAAAAGTATTTGAATTCAATTCAATTTTAAACTTTTCATGAATTTTTCTCTTTGTATAGTGATCAACCTTCACAATAATTTTGGCATTCTCAAGACAAATGTGGTAGATAGTTTCATAAGAATGCTCAAAAAGGGAAGATTTTTTAAATCTATTATGTCTTAGATCAACACAATGTTCTTTTAATCTAACACCCAAATATCTCCCAATTTCACCAATGTAAACTTTCCCATACAAACAAGGAATGGAGTAAACTCCTTTACAAGAATCAGGATTGATTAGATCCTTAATTGATTCAATCATTCTTCTAATGGATGTGGGTGGAGCAAATGAAACCAAGATATCTCTTTTCCTTAGAATTTTTGCCAACTTCTTCGCAGTACCTTGAATATATGCCATATAAATTCTTATCTACCTATCACTTTCATCTAGTTTCTTCACTTTAGAAGGATTCTTGGATTGTCTAATAATTTTAGTAAACTAATTACCATCATATCCATTTTCTTTGAAAACATGTGAAAGGTGATATATCTCCTATTCAATATGTTCTTCATCAAAAATTCTAAAGGCTCTACTAACCAAGGTGTTCAAAAAACCAATTTTTAGAGGTGGAAAGTGGTGAAAATTAGCATGAAGATACATGTCAGTATGAGTCTTTTTTATGTATACCTGGTGACCAATTGACCCATGTCTTTTTATCAAATGTTACTTGACAAAATGAAGATAAATGTCCCACAAGGTTTTGGAACTGTTCAAGATTTATATCATTGGGAATAGTGGATTTTTGAAAAAGATCATTCAAGATAGTTCTATGGAATTTAGATGTCTGTAAGAGATCCAAAATGGAAATCTGTGTAGGGGTTTTTCTTAATTGGTCTAATAGACTATAAGGATTTTCAACATTGGGGAGAAATGACTTGGCTTTGGTTGGGATAGTAGTTGGTCTTGGATCTATTAGTGCAATGTTCACATTGGGTTTGTGAAAGAAGTAGGCAAAGGACCCTAGAGAGTAACTTGTAAGCATCTAATTGTGACTGTGTAACCTAGAGGTGGTGGGGAGTCAATATAATCAGAAGACAAAGGCAAAGGTCCTTAGAGGGTGACTCACAGACATCTAGTTGTATTGCTACAATTTTGAGTTGGTAAGGAGCCATTATAATTAGAAGAAGGGTGTTGTCCAGAAATAGTAACCCATGCAAAAGGAGTCATAATAAAATTATACGAACTTGATGCGGTATTACTAGAGAGAGGATGTTGACCCTATAATAATGGGTCTATTATTATGATGAGCATGAGATGGTTCATGTGGTTTGATAGTAACAATGGAAATATGGATTGCAGAATTACCTCCAACAATATTGTTATAGTCATAAGGCATGTTGTTATAACACATATTATTAGTATGGGTATTATGATCGTGATTATGTTCATGTTGATTATGATTTTGACCTTGATTTTAGTTTTGATTATATCTTTATCCTTGGTTTTTCCCTTAGTTTTGGTTGTTCCTTAGTGGTAGTTGATTATGTCAAGGAAAGGGGTCCTTGTATATTCCCATATCCTAATTTGTGTCCTAATTAGGGCCCAATTTAATCTCAACTTTTCTGCTCACAATGAGATCTTCAATAATATGTCATAATTAGATGCAATGATAAGCATCATGACCAATAACATGATGAAATTTACACCATTCATTCTCTTTGTACTAATATGGTTTTGATTGATCTTGAGGAAATGACCTTGGTACTAGCCATAGAATTAGGTTAGCTGCTATGATCTTTTGGAATATTGTTTCAATTAGTTCTCCTAATTTACTAAATACCCTGAAACCATCATGATTTATTATCCATGGAGGTTGTCTCTAAAAATTAGGTGGTGGGTTAGGAGGAGCTAATTGTACATTTGGGGCCAATAGAGCTTGCATCATTTATATGTGCATTGTTTCAATCACCCCATTTCCAACCATGTTCTTTTTCTTGTTAAAGCTTTTAAGCTTATCTTGCATAACTGTCTAACTATAAGATGGGGTTTGATTTGATGTTTGACCCTTCATAAAGATCTTGATAAGGCATTTTTTAATAAGAGCCTTCTCAATCTGTATACCCTTATCTATGATCTCCTCAAATGAATTAGCACAAGCTAATCATAGATCATACGTGACCTCAAGATGTAAGTTATGTATAAATATATCTGCTAACTATTTTTTTGACAAGTTATGTTAAAAGTGACCTGCTAATGCTCTCCATCTCTATAAATATGTGATAAAGCTTTCTCCATCTTGTTGTTTGGCTTTCAATAAGTCAACAAAGGTTAATTCATGCTCTATGTTATACAAGATATGGTTGACAATTTTTTTAGATAAGTCATTCCAATATGTAACTAATTGCTTAGGTAAATTAAGTAGCCAATCTAAATCTTATCCCACTAAGATTCATTGAAATAATCAAATTAAGAACATGCTACTATAATAAACCTCTTGGCATAATACAAAAAATGCCTAGATATGTTCACGTGGGTCACCCTTTCCTTTCTATTTATCAAATTTGGGTGCCTTGAAATGAGACAAAAAAGGGTCTTGAAGAATGCTTAAATCAAATGAATATGGACATATCTTGTCAAATTTATACTTTTTTATCCTATTTCTAGTCTATAAACATGACACAATTTCCTTCATGGAGTTCCACTCTTACATGTTTGGTGCATTTGTGGGTGGAACACAGTTCTATTGGGGTGAAATTTTCCCCTATTGCTACTATTGGGGTGGAATGTGCCCCTATTGTTGTATGGATTTGTGATGGATGTACACCCTATGTTTCATGACTTGGTTTTGATTTTCCCCTAAATTCGATTAAATAGGTTGTTGATTCCTCAAAATTTGTTGCCTTGAACTATATGTGCTCTATTGATTTTGGGGAGTCCTTGGTCTATTTACCAATTTTTGTGTTGGTTGAGATGAACTAGCCAAATTATCTTGAGGTATTTCCTCAATTTTAACTGAATGTTTTAGTCTCTTCATTTGTAAAGTAATAAGAGGTTCTTAATGGTTAAAAAATGTGTGTTCCATGTCTAGTGAAACATTTTGCACAATCTCTTGTGTCTTGTTCTATTCATTTGAGACACCTTGATCAATTGTTGAGTTCTCAATCAATGTTTGTTGCGTAGGTTCAATCACATTTCCTTGTTCCTTAGAAGCATCATTGTGGATTGAAGTAGAAATTAGAGAGTCAGTTAAGTTCACGATAAGCTGATCAACATATTGTTGACTTATTTTCCTAATCTTGTTGACAAGATCTTGATCAACTAGTTTTGACTCTATAAGTATTTCCTTACCCTTGTTAGAGGAAGAAGGTATGTTTGATTGTGCAAAAGCTTGATCTTGTTATTGTTTTTCTCCTTTTCTAACTAAGGTGTGCAATTACTCCATATGAACATTCGAGGGTAGTCTAGCACCAGATTCTATCAACCTAAGGGGTGTTTCATCTTGGTTCTCTTGATATTCAGTATAATTCCCTTCAGATCCTATAGTTGTAGGAATGTCCTTAAAGACAATAGAATTGTCTTATCCATCATAAAAATGCTCATCCTCATAGTTAGGGCTGTAAGGGACCCTACTACGAGTGAACCTTTGAGTCATGTCTAGAAAGGGTTATTTTATACATTTGACTAGATTTGGATCAATGTTTTACAAAGATTTTAAACAAGGTATGGATTTTGATCCATCTTCCAAACAAACGACTAAGATACCAAAGAGACTATAAAAGGAGGTGGCGTGGGAACCACACATAATTAAAAGAATGTGTTCAAAAATTTACTCAACCTTTGGTAAATTTGAAATCATATGAATTGGAAGAGGGTATGGTAACTCAAAAATCCTAGAGTGTCATTAGTACACTAAAATATGGACTTTTGAGATACATCAATACCATAAAAACTAGTTCAACTTCGAAGAGTTGCTACTAGAAAACTAAAATAAAACCCTTCAGATTAGGAAGGTGACAATATGAACTAAGAAAATCATGATGTGAAAACATGAAAAAATTCTTAAGTATAAAACTAAAACTAAATGGGAAGCACAACACTGCCACATGGTAGTAGGAAAGGTAGTATAAAATATGTTCTAGGACTCAAAGCGTGAGTGATACGCAAGATGACTTGAGTCCACCAATGATGATGATGTGATGATGAGTCTATAAATGACCTTCAACCTAAATTGGAAATTAAACCCAAGTTCCCTCAAGTTAAGTGAAAATGGTGAACCCAATTTAACACATCAACCTTATGAACTTAGAAAAGTGCAATTTCAAATTTAAGTTATCAATGAAAGACTTTAAAAAATTAGAAAATTGTCTAGACTCAAATGGGGCAGCATAATTGTGCTAATTAGATGAAATGACATAATGTTTAAGATGACAAATTTGAACAAGGAAAAGATTGATTTTCACTTGAACAACATAATGCCTCCTTGTTCAAGAAATTGTGGACAATGTGTTTGGTTTTGATGTTTGGTTTGCAAGCAAGTTTTGACTCAAATCAACACCAAGTAATCTAAGACTAATTTAGATAAATGCAACTAAGTAATCATCATAAGCCCTAAACTGACAAGGTGTGGCAAAGTGGGGTTGACTAAACTAATAGGTTTTGCATGTTTCTATATGGATCCCATGTGTACCAACTTTCATGTTGTGCACACAAGAGAAGTAACACAT
This sequence comes from Torreya grandis, assembly GCA_037957365.1. Classification (NCBI taxonomy): domain Eukaryota; kingdom Viridiplantae; phylum Streptophyta; class Pinopsida; order Cupressales; family Taxaceae; genus Torreya; species Torreya grandis. The sequence continues at coordinate 231,232 of JARHVA010007477.1, read as the reverse complement.
CAATTAGGTCCATGTCAAATGGCTTGTTGTGAAAATGTCTAATCATTTTCACAACCACCACATCCATCGCTTACTTAGTGTAGTGTGATGTCCAATATCATCATACATCCCAAACTTAGCATCTACTAACGAAGATAGTTTAACCGCTCAAACCATCATCCCAGTGAGGAGATCCTAATTTATATACCCCTCCATGAAGAGGAGTTGAAGATGATGCTAGGAGATGAAGCCCTATATCAAAACTTTCTTGTAGAATTTCTAGAAGGTAATGAAGTCCCCCTCACAAGACAAGATGCAATGAAATAAAAATTAAGTTAAAGAGCTTTAAGGTTGTTTCTAGATCACCCAAGCCATGCAAGTCCTAGAGAGAGTCTTCATAACATCTGTTTTATGCCTTTGGACTAAAGTAATTTGTAATGAAGATGGCACTTTTAATCCCACAAGTTCCCTATAGGGGAGAGCATACACACACACACACACACCTTCCTTTCTGCTCAGACAAATTTAAACTAAGTAAACAATGATAAATGACTTACTTAAAATAAAACTTTGAAATGAGTTCAATTTTAAAGCACTAAATTGAAATGTTTGGTGGTGTTCTTTGGCCCTTTGGCCTTAAGTTACAAAAACTTTTAAAGAATAACTACAAAATATTCAACATAAATAACCAATTTTTCCTTAAGCACTAAATTGAAATGTTCCTAATTCCTTTTAAGCACCCAAAAAGAGGTTAAAAAGACTTAATCAAGCATAAATGGATCACTTTCCAAGTAGGTCCTGTAAGAAATTTGTTAGAGTTTTTTTTAGCATTAAAGCTCTTTTGAAAATGAGACAAGGCACATTGGTTTAAGTGCTCTTAGGTTTGTGTTTTGGAAAACACAGTGACCGTCGGTGATCACTCTAACCATCATCAATTCTTGAAGACCATCGGTGGTTGAGTTTTAACCTTGACTGATCGAAACTTAACCATCAGTGGTTACTTGTCGATCCAAAGGCATCAACATTCTTGTCAAAAAGCACTTGTTAGCTGTTAGAATAAAAATCTTTCAAGAGAAAATCTTTTAAATCACTAAATAAAACTAGATTAGAGACTTAAAGTTAAATTTTAACCAATAAAAACTTGAATTTTCTCAAAAAAATGCTTAGGTAAGAAAAGATTTTCAACAAAACTTTACTTAATCCTAATATAGTATAAAAACTCCAAAATCAATCTTTTGGATCATGTTTAGGTTCAGATCAGAGACTTAAAACATGCAATTTGTTAGCAACAACTTGAATGAATGCTCAAAATGAAATATTTTTAAACATATTTCCCCTGCTACCCAACCATCAACGGTCACTCAGAACCGTCGGCAATCACTCAAAACTGTTGGTGGTCACTGTGTAACCTATAGATGCACAAAGAACGTGGGAAACAAGCATTAAAATGATGATAAAGGACTTTTTAATGATTTAAATGGAATTCTAAAAATGCCAAAGTATCTTCCTTGCATAGAGAGGGATGTGTGGTTCTATCGGGCGCGTTAAAATGTAGAGTGGATTACGAAATTTGATTAGTCAAGCATGAGTCAATAAATCAAAGAGAAATGCATAAATAACTAAATAAATCAAGCCAACCTATTCATGCAGAGGGGTTACTAATGATAACAAGATACAAATAAAAGATATCAATCAACCATTACCTTACCAAATGACTCCATTACTCAAAAGCGGCTCCAAGCATGTTCTCCCCTTGTTCTAAAGCTCTAGTTTTTCTCAATAATGGCTTCTTTGCTCCTCCATTGCCTCAAAAACTCTATGCATAACCTAGACTCAAACTGGAAGAAATCTCTAATCTAGCCTATCAAATGAAGCTTACCCAAATGCAAATAACACAATAATCAAAACATAAATAACCTATGGAGATATTTTAGCATTATAAGTCTTCACAATTTAAGCTTAAAAATATGAGTGAGAGGCCTCCTATTTAGAGATTTTTCTATTTGATCATAATGAACTTGAACTGTCCATCTCAAGATGAAGATGTATAGCTAAGAATCCATTCAATTTTAGAGACTAAAATCAATAAATACCTTCATAATGATTTGTGGGGAAGGGGTATTAATTAGGTATGGGTGCCCATAATTCAAATATTTTATGTATTTATGGCTTGTGGATGCCAGCCCATTGATCATATCATTATGATGATGCAGTTGATAAGAATCAATTTTTAAAATTAAGTATTTAATAACCTCCATGGAAAATCCACTTAATCTCTTGATTTGAATTAATTAGCCCTAAACAAGATTAGTCAATATTTATGCAATTCTTTGGAAATTGGCCTTGAATTAATCAAAATAGTCAGAAAATCATATTACTGGGTTGTAATTTGAATAAAAAAGAATTGCAAGGTGATGTTAGATGTGTTGGAACCGTATTCCCATTTAGAATGTTGCCAACATAAAATCACAAAGGTACATCACGTGTGCAAATAAATTAGAAGAAAATAGTGATCCAAAGCACACAGACAAAATCATCATTTTGACTCAAAATGAATTAATCAAAGTTAAGTATCACATAAAATGCATTGCCCTATTTAGGGATACATTAGCCTAAATCAGCACTTATTTATGACAAACTCAAACCATTTAGCGCATTTTTAGTGATTTTGACCTAAATTGGGCATTTGAGTGTAATTTGAGTAAGATTGACAATTTCAACACAGATGGTGTTAGGAATTAGATGTCTATAACACCTATATGATGTCGATGCTCCATAAGGATACTAGCGCACTGTGCCTCTTCCAGTTCAATAACCTTGTCTAGAGATCCAACAAAACTGTATTTTAGATCCACAGTCAACCAACATAATCACACCACCTATTTTTGAGTCTCAGTCACAGTCTTGCATTCTAGTTTTCCAGCGAAGTTTTACTTCCTTGGTACTTTCCCATTTTAGCATATTTACTAATTTAACAAGTTCTAAATATGTTTGTGTCATTTATTGCATAGCTGTAGGATTCTAATTTTACATAATAATTTATGTCATTTAGGGAACTAATTCTTCTATTTACCCAAAATTTGATAAAACATGTATATATTAATATATAAATTTAATTTAATTCAATTAAGTAGTAGTAAATATATAAATACAAATAATAAATGTCTAATTAATTACTGAAATTGAATAGGAAGGTGATTATATACATTGAGAAGCGTATTATGAATAATTTACAATTTAAAATTTTATTATGTAGATTATAAGTTGAAAAATATTAATTCTTGTTAGCAACCTTGTCCAATTTTTTTAATTTGATTGGAATGTGACGTCAAATGCATTAGAGGCACTTTTGACTTGTGTTGGAAATGTGGGAGGTGTTTTTGACAAATCACATACAGGGGAAACATGTTATGAAGATTGGAGTCCCATTTTTTAATATCTTGTTTCCTTGCTTTAATTTGTATGTTGTCTCTTGTGTATCTATAATAGTTCATTTCTTTTCTTACCATAGGATGTTTCAAGTGTACCTACAATGTTTGTTTTATTCACCCTATAGTTTTAGAGAAAACAAAGTAATTTTAAGAGCATGTGTTAGGGGTTTATGATTAGTATGAACTAATTAGCCATTTGCTTGTCGGTATTCTAATGGTGAAAACTTCAATATCCAAAAATAATAAGTTACATTAGAAAAATAATTTTAAAAATGAAAAAGTTATAATATAGATAAAACTTAGTTTGTGCTCCAAAAATACTCCATAATAAAACACTAACTTTAAATAATGATAAATATTACATAATTATTTTATATTATTATGAAGGGTAAATAAGAAGGTTTTGACAAGGTCCACGATTCATACAAAGTCAACCAAAGCAACAATTGACCAATCCAAAACAAACACAACCACCAAGATAAACCTCTATACATTAAGGGTAGACCCACAAAAGAAAGTAATATCTGAGAAAAATAGTGAAAAATCAGCCACAAATCAACAAAGCATTTGGGATTTGACTTAAAAATAGTGAAAAAATAACAAACATCACTAAGCAAGTACAAGACCAACTCAAGTCAACATTAGAGAGTTACAAATTAACCAATAAATGGAATTAATCTTCTTCCTCGATGAGATAAAATACGTTCTATTGTCTATTGGGTAATGTCTTTAACTATATCTTCAACCTCAGATTGCAATCTTTTTGTCTCCGTCTTACACTCTTTTTTTTTTACTCTTATGTCCATAAATACTTTAAATGCATAAATATTATAATTATTACTTGATCATTTTTATATATTTATTTTAGATTTAAAAAACTCTATAAAATAGAATATAATACTTTTAGAATTATAACTAAAGAAATAGGAGTGTACAAACAACCCTTAAACCCCCCTCCCCACAAACAAAACCAAAACCAAAAAAAAAAAAAAAAAAAAACAACATATAAATATAAATTAAAAAATATATAGTCAACGAGTGTTTTTAAAAAAATAAAAAATAACCAGCATTATAAATCAAGGAAAGGATCAGGAGCCCATTTTTTATAATTTAGGTGTGTACAACTAGTTAGTTGATGTGTGTACGACTAAGTAGTTAGTCGAGAAAATATTATTATTATTATAATAATAAAGTAGTGGGGACCCCAGAATGGGCGGCGACTAGGGTATTTAATTCGTACACGTTACCGAATATGAGGGGTGGTCTATCTCCACACGTTTTTGGATTTATTCCACACGTAAGTGGGAAGTTCCCCATAATTCATTATTAATTGTTTTTGGAGATATTTGTGAGTTGTAAAAGGAAAGAATTCACGACCCCACACATAACTTTGGAGGCAGGCAAGTCAATGAAAACTGAAGCTACACGCAAAGGGGGTGGAATGAACAATGATGATTGATAATAATAATAAATGTGAATGTGAATGTGAATGTGGATGTGGGTGCGGAGAAGATTATCGCATCTTGTGGGCATGGCAAGTGCAACGACGACAGTGTGCAGAACGCACCACTTTCGCACTCCCTTGAAGTCGGCTTGTTCTTATCCATTGGGAAGGGGAAGGAACAGAGGCAGGGGCGATCTGCTTCGATATCCATTGCACCAAATAAAGAGGTCATCGGTTGTTCATGTGGTAATTAATCTGTTTTGTTTTGTTTTGTTTTCTTTTCTCTTCTTTTCATGGTGTTATTTATTTAGACTAGAGTTTTTGTGTGATTTTGATTTTATTTAAATAGGTGGCCCGATTATTCGGTCCTGCAATCTTCGAAGCTTCGAAGCTGAAGGTTTTATTCGTTGGAACGCACGAGGATAATCATCCCGCACATCTCCCCAGGACTTACACCCTCACGCACAGTGACATCACCGCCAAGATAACGCTCGCCATTTCCCAGTCTATCAACAAGGCTCAGGTTCATTTTTCAAATCAGATTAATTATATTCATTTATTATATTATGAGATCTGATCTGATCTTAAGAGAGTTTATAATACAACAGTTGCAGGGATGGTACAACAGGCTGCAGAGGGACGAAGTGCTTGCACAGTGGAAGAAATCTCAGGGCAAAATGTCACTGCACGTTCACTGCCACATCAGTGGAGGGCACTGGCTCCTTGACGCCATCGCTAAACTCAGATTTTACATCTTTCGCAAGGAGCTGCCCGTGGTATGTATGTATGTATGTATGTTTTGACTGATTGTCGTTGGTGTTAATTAATAATTTATAATTGAATTCAGGTGCTGGAGGCGTTCAGGCACGGGGACAGAGCTCTGTTTGAGAAGCACCCAGAATTAGAGGATGCTTTGGTTTGGGTATATTTTCATTCCAACGTCAAACAGTTCAAACGCCTCCAATGTTGGGGCTCTCTCGCCCAAGCTTCCAAGGTTTCAACTCTCTCCATCTCAAATTAAAATTAAAATATTTAGGGGAGAATGAATGAAACTTATTAGCGCCCCCCGCCCCCACCCAAAAACATTTAATCATTTTTTTTTAAAGTTATATTTTCTTCAAACATTATTTATATCAAAATCTAATCGTCTTGTTCTAATCCTTCTAACTTAAATCCTTCCTTCCGTCTATTTTATTTCTAATATAAATCAAACAAATCTTTTATAAGACGCTTAGTTGGGATAGTTCGTATAAAGTGTAAAGTTAGAATTGGACAACAACATTTTACTTTGTATTTAAGGTCAGGTGGCGTGGGCCCACTTAAATTGTAGAACATTTTACCTTGTATTAAGGTTAGGTAGTGTGGGTCCACTTAAATAGTAGTGTTCAAAGTAGTTAGATGTCACTCTTGTCAATTATATTGAAATAACGATTAAAATGTATATATAAATTAACATAAATATATTTGTGATCAATGGAGGGATGGTATAAAACATAATTATATTTAAAAAATATTTTAATAATTTTTTTATTTTTATAATTAAGAAAAATGAAGGTATGAATTTGTTTATAAAAATAATGTTTTTAAAAACATCATATATTTTAATTATGATTATAATGAAATTGAAAAAAAAATTGTTTCATTTTTTATAAAAATAAGTTAAATGTTTTATTGATTATAGATTAACAAATTTATTTATTATGATGTGATAGGGAGCACCACCTATTGTGGAAAAGACATCCGAGGAGGAGAATTCAGAGAAATGGGAGATGCCACAACATTGTCCACATGCATGTGATTGTTGTTTTCCTCCATTTAGCCTTCTTCTTTGGCCACATGATTCACAACAATTCATCGATTCTTCATGACTATTTTATATAATTTTAAAAATATCAAAAACATTTGATTGTATCCCATCATCACTAAGAAAACACTCTATACATCCACATAACCTTTTACATATTTAGAAGAACTTTAACCTTCATATCGATCTATATATATATATATATATATATTGTAAAATAATTTAAATTTCCACTCATAAAATCTACTTTTACTTTTCCAAGTCATTTGTACATATATGTGACTTTGTGAAGCCATTTATATCAATAACAATTCATTTAATTATTTAAAAAAAATGATATTATTTTGGATCTAACTTTTACATCCCTCTTCAACAACATTCTTTTTTTTAAAAAGAATATTAAATGTACAATGATATGTTTCTAGATATTGAAATTATATGATTTTAATATGGATTAATAAATTTACATAAAATTGTAATTGAAATACTTATAACATTTAGTTGGGCCAAATAATATGTACAAAACAATAAACATTCTTAATTAATATTTTTAATTGTTTATAATATTTAAATATATTAAATAATATGTACAAAACAGTAAGCATTCTTAATTAATAATTTTAATTGTTTATAATATTTAAATATATTAAATAATATGTACAAAATAAAAATTGAGTTGAGTCGAATTAATGAATTTTAAATTTAAAAGAAAATGAAATGCAATGTTTAGAGATAAATGTTGAATGTTGATCAAATTAGACATAAGTTTTACGACAGTCTTTTAGGAATTCTTAGATAAGATTTTTCAGAGATTCAAGGTCAAATCTAGGCAATTGGTTTCTTCTTATATTCTTTCTCCCATGTTTTTGGTTCTAGTCAATGGGTCTCCAACGGGTTTCTTTCATGCGGAAAGAGGACTTAGACAAGGTGATCCTCTTTCCCCGTATCTCTTTTATTATCATAATTAAGGACTTGGGGAGAGGTTTATCAGAAGAACGAAGAAAGGTGACCATGAAAATGTAGAATATTGCCCCTTCCATTAGTGCAATTTCCCACCAATAGTTTGTGCATGAGACAATCATTCTCAAAGAAGAATAATTCGAGAGGCCAAAGCCATCAAAACTCTTTTGGACAACCTACTCGTTTATGGGCAAAGTATCAACATGGACAAAACCTCCTTTGTAAATGCCTTGAAAGCTAGATAAAGAAGATTCTCAAATATTTTGAATGTCGGATTAAAAATTTCCCCTCCTACTTGGGAATGCCTCTTTTTCCGAGGAAGATTGGAAACTCATTGTTGGAACACTTTATTGGATAGATTTCAAAGTAAATTGCAATGATGAAAAAGGAGCCTACTTAGTCAGGGCAAGTAAGTTACAACTATTTAAAAGCTTCTTGTAAAATCTCCCAATTTATCTAATGTCTTTGTTGAAGATTCCTAGTAAAATTATTGACAAAATTGAAAGGATTTGAAAAAGTTTTTATGGTCTGATGTAGAGGAGAAGTGCATAATTCATATTGTGGAGTGGAATAAAGTCTACCTACCCAAAGAACAAGGTGGTCTTGGTCTCAAGAGGATAAAAGTTATGAACTAAGCCCTCGTAAAAAAAATGGGCTAGAAAATAAATACTGATGTCAATTTATAGACCAATACCATTAAAGCCAAATATATGGATCGCAGGGAGGTGGATAACTTTCTAGCTCTAGTGAACCCACCACAAGGGCATGTCTTTTAGAACAATGTGGTGAAAACTAGGAAGTTGTTGAGGAAACATTGTAGATGGAACGTGGGAAGGGGAGATAAAGCTAGGTTTTAGGATGATGCTGGGCTTCATAGTCACCCATTGAATGTGATTAAACCTTGGGATAGACTAGGTAGCAGGTTTAAAGAGTTAGTTGGAGAGAAGGTGATGGACTATTTTGAAGTGAGATCCTAAGGAAATGTGTGGAAAATAATCAATCTAGATTCTTCGAGTCCCAATGATTTGGGCAGCCTAAAGGCATTGAATGATGAGCTTAAGGGGTGCCCCATTAGTCAAGTTCAAATGGAGGATGAGCTTGTCTACTTTGCCACTGACAACAATATTTACAGTTTCAAATCAGGGTATTTTCTCAAGTTCGACCTTGTTTTAGGAGGCTTCCACTGGAAAGTGATATGGGACAAATATCTTATTCCCAAAATAAATATTTTTTCTTGGTTAGTTATTCATAAAAAGATCCTTACAATGGATAACCTAAGGAAGAGGGGATTGGTTCTTTCGAACATGTGTGCCTTGTGTCAATGTGAGGAGGAAACAATTTCTCGCCTTTTCCTTTGCTATCCATTCGCTAGAAAGGTCTTTAATCTATTACTTGCTGATTTTGAAGTCCCTTGGGTTAGGCCAAACTCTATCCTAGACCTCATGTCGAACTCTATCCTAAATCTCATTTATCAATGGTTTCCTTCCTTCTCCTCCTCTCCCCTAAAACACTCTAGAGGATGTCAATTCATCATTTATTTTGGGGCTTGTGAATAAAGAGAAATATAATAATTTTTTTTCATAATAAGAAAACTAGTATCCTGAGGGTTGGGATCAAAATAGTGGTTGCATTAAAAGAGAACTTTCAAGTTGCCAAGAATTGAGGTAAGATTAAAGTTAAGGAGGAGGAAAAGGATTTAGATTCCAAATAAAATATATCCTTGGATGAGGCTAAGAATGGTGGTCCCAATAAGATAAATAGGAACGTTGTAATGTGGATTCCACCCTGCTCTAATTGGCTCAAATTAAAGTTTGATGATGTGTCCCCAACAAGGGTAGGTGGAATTATTGTAGATAGTAAAGGTTTTCTTACAACTTTTGATAAACCCCTAGATATTGAATCCAATCATTTTGTTGAAGCCTCAGCCCTACTCAGTGGGATACAATTAGCCAAGGAATTGGATTGCAGTCAATTGATCATAGAAGGGGATTATCTCAACATAGTGAACTACATCAAGAACTCCTTAACACCTAGTTGGACAATTAAGATCATTATTAATGATGTTAGAAACCTGTAATTTCAATTCAAAAAAATATCCTTCAGGCATACGTACATAGAGGGGGATAAATTTGTTGGCCAGTTTATGCACTATGGGGTATCAAAGGATAACAACTTCAAATGGGATAACACCCAAGAACTTACAAATTATATTCTCGAGATCATAAAAAATGAGGTAAGTCTATAATATCCATAGGTGTGATAGGAGTCATATCAATAATCATAAGGATGAAGTGGATGTCAAAAGATAGCCCTTTGTGGAGGGAAAAAACTTTCCTGAGACTACTATCATTACTAAGATTAGGTTGAAGTATGTGAAGCTCCAAGTTAGCATAAATGAATTAAATAATGGGTTTAAAAGGATTTGGATAGGGGTGAATTTAATGATGGTAGTTAATAAAAATTAGATGTACCCCTTGGGAAACCTTGCCAAAATTCATTCACCCAGTCTACACAAAGGTAAGGGCTATTACTCTCACAAAAATAAAAATCTCACAACCAACAAGGGCAAAGGTAGAGTAAAAATAAAATTGTAATAATCTAAAAGTGGTATTTGAGTGCTAAGAGTGCTACTCAAGATAACTTCTCCCTAGTTTAGTCCTAGACCTATCCTAGAGCCTCTTGTCACACTTTCAATGTTTGTGACGAATACAAGCATCCCTAGTCATCTAAAACACAGTCCTAGATGCTCATTTCTAGATCCTGGCCCTTCATGCTGAGTAACTTCCCAGCTGGACATTATCACCACAATAAGGACACTAGAGCCACGTGGCACTAGTGTCCCCAAAATGGTGCTAATGTCTTTCGCCCTAACTGTCCCGAGCATATATATTTTCAAAATTAAAACCCTCCTAAGATCGGCCTAAGTATCTTTTATTTTTTGCACAAGCTACAGGTCACTATAAATATGACTTTTAAATATCTATCAACTAGATGGAAATTAGATGCAAAATACCTATTCAAACACAATAAGTTGAATAAAATCAAGGTTATTAATATCTATTTTGCCCTACTACTACCATCTACAGTTACCCTACGCTAAGATTTTCCATATTTCCAATCTCAAGCACACTTAAAGCATTCAAGACCACTATCATTATAGCATCACTTGAACTTACACCAACACTTAGATGGAGAGAACTACATCGAGGTTGATCCCTCCTTGAAGTATTGGTATGTAGACAACTCTCTTCATAGCGGGGTGTTGAGGATGTCTAGCCTATCCTACTAATGAACATGCTTTTTAGCTCATGCCTTACTTGCAAGGAGGATTAGGGTTTGTCTTATAAATCAACTATTATAAGTACAATATAGAGTTTCAGACTCAGAAACACAAGCACAAATGCACCCAAAATTTAGGATCAGTACTACATAGAGGACATGAGTGCTATTTTAGGACACTAGAGCCACACAATGCTATTGTCCAACTGTGGCTCGACTATCCAAGAGAGGATCTGACATATGGATCTAGTTGATGACATTTAGACTTGTTCGTATCTCAAATTTTAGCACTCAGATCTTTCGTATCAGGTGTTTTCTAGATAAGTCTTTATTTGCACATATTTATTACTATTTTTAGAAAGTCAAAGCAAGTCAAAAATTGTAACAAATCAATGGTTATTTATTTCATATTTTTTCACTAATTTAGACTACTCAACCCTTTAAACAAAACATAGGGTTTACATAGCTAAAACCTAAATGGTTAAAATAAAAAGCATTCACTAGTGAAGGAGCCAAGAAGAATGAGTATTTATGGAAGATTTTTCATAAATGAGGGCTTACTCCTTTTATTGAGAAGGTCAAAAGCCATGATCCCATCATGTCTGCTAAATTTTTTAAGGCTTGGAAAGGAAAACTTGTTTTAATAAGAGGCATCAAGGTGGATATTTCCAAGGACAACATTGTGAATATTACAAGGATGTCCATAAATGACCTCAAAATTTTTAAAGATAAAATATGTAAGGAGGTAGATTATAGTAGGTTGAATTAAAATAAAGAACTAATTGAGGAAAATGATGATGATGGCATAATTAGAGCCTCCTTACCATGGGCCTAGGTTGAATTGAGTCTTCAAATTATGAAATATGTTACTTAGAAGGGAAGTTTCCTAGATTTTATTCTTACAACTTCTCGTTCCTCAACCATTTTAGACATGACAAGATTATGAGTATACTTTTTATCTGGTAATGTCTCTAGAGAGGTTAGTACTATATGTCTAGGCAGGCAAAATGAAATCACATATTCACCAAGGTTTAATATTTTAATTGTTTCAAACAACTATGCTAGATATCTCTCTTTGTGAAGCTAGATTGGAACCCAACTCACTATTTTATCAACTTTGGGATTTATGTAAAACCCTAAGTGATAACACTATTATGCAAAATTAGAATAAAAATATAATAACATTCATTAATTTGTAACTACTATATTCTATATATTTACTAAAAATAGAAAAGTGTAATGAGAAATAAAGACTTAGTTGGAAATTGCTTCTACAATAGGAATCAAAGGTTGGAATTTACTGTACAGGGAGGTCTAATGACTTAAATAAGGAATCAAGTGCTGGATTGGGGCTTGCACAACAATACTAGGAATAAGACAATAGAGGAGGGTGTTCTTGTCCTATATAGGGCACCCTTGTCCACTTATAATGAGGGAATCAAGTTTCTAGGTTCTTTGTACCTTCATCTATAGAGCTTGTGTTTGGTACAGGTGTTTGTGATCACTTACAAAGACCACTGTATGATTGATATTCATTCAAAAACCCTAATTCCTTGACATTTCAAGACCAATGCAAATTAATGAGGAAAAAGGGGTCAACAGTTGAAGTTGGATGAGACCTCAACCCCCCATGTGTTGAGTGTCACCTACATACCAATACAAAGAGGGATCATTATCCTATGCTATGGTGATGTGTGAATAGTTGGTGCAATATGGTAGATGCTGGTGTAATAGTGATGTATTTAAGAGTCTTAACCATGATATATGACCTATAAAATTTATTCAGACTTGAGCTTTGGGATACTAAGGTTGTATGCAATCAAAATTGGGATAAATAAGTGCTTTACTTTCAATGTGCAATTATGATTCTGATGTTTTTTAATGTGGAAGCCTCTTATGTGCCGAAAGGTTTAAAAAGTGTTTATATATTCATATCTATGAAATTAATTTGATTGGGGATCATTAGGGACATATGCCAACCTTATTATAGATTTTAAATTTGTAAATTAACCATTATTTAGCAGGAAGACAAGAGAGGGGGAAAGGACACTAGAGTGGTGGGCCATAGCTCCCTAGGGCACTCTTTTCCAATTGGTGATTTGATCATGTTGAGTGTTAGGCATGTTAAACACACACTTATACTGAGATGGGGGAGGAGGGGCGGGGGGGTTGGGTGGTGAATCAATATAAGTTAATCTTTTACTTAATAACCATAATAACACCATTCACACAAAACATAATTACGAGACAAGATTTATGTGGAAACCCTTTATGGGAATAAAACCACAATATAAAATTCTCTTACAAAATTTGTAGTCACCAACCTACTGGAGACACCAATCCCCACTATAAAAATATTTTGTAGGCACCAACCTACTGGAGACACCAATTCTTGTCACTGAGTACCAACTCAATAAGAGACACCAATCTATTTAATATGAGGCACCAAACTCTCCAATATGAGGCACCAACTACTAACTCAACGAAGTCTTGTCTTATTGAGAATAAATCTCCTTCAAAATTTGCCTTGAGTGATCTTCTAATAATTTATTCTCCTCAAATCTATTGGTGTTTGTATGATGTATCTTTTATTCTCCACACTCATAAATTTGCTTTTATTGGACTAATTTTACATTTTTTCTACTTGTCAATTTTACTCCCATCTCATCTTATTTATATACCATTTCATATGCCTCTTTACCTAAGAGAGGCGATCCTTCAAAGGGGGTTAACCTCATTAAAACACATTTAATTTATTTTTAAATCCCCCCAGAGGGGCAACTCCATGAAGATAGACGTCTTCTTCCAAGATGGCACTAATCAAGGTAAGGGTCAGCCAACATGCATTCATATTAAAATATAATATATGTTGTTCATAGAAACTTCATAGTCAGTCACCTTTTGCATAGACAAATATTAATTAAATAATTTCTCATGGATCGACCCATTAAAGTGATAAATCCAGCACTACTATGAAGGATCAATTAGTGGCCTTTGGCCTTTTTCTTGGACCAATGATGTGCTCTTTGATACAAATGACAATAATCTTTCCAATAATCTCATCCATATGCCTTTGACATTAATGACAATATAACAATCTCCCCTTTTTTTATTGATCGCAACCTCACAACATACTTCTCTCCTTCATTATGAAATACTCCCCCTATTTGTAAATCTCCACCTTTGACATCAATGACAAAAGGATGTTTATTATACTTCTATCTATAAATAGATCATGAGAAACATCCAAGTCTGTTCAAGTATTTCATGTTCATGTCTTGCAACATCAACTTTGTCTTGATCATCTTTCTCATTCTTCTCTCCAACCATATCTTCTCTCTCTCTGATATTCTGTGAGACTTCATTCTTTAAGATGACTTTTCACTAGAGCTAAAAGATAATGTAATGATTATATCCCCATGTATTTGTATTTCTTCTTATGAGCTTAGTGATATCTCTTGTGAATAAAATACAATTTTCACAATCATAGGTCTCTCCTCCTTTTCTTCTTCCTACTTATTTTTCCATGCTTTTAAAGTTTCTTCCTTTTGTTTAATCATATCTTCCACTTTCTTATTCTTCCTAGGAAGTTTCATAAAACCATTTCTACATAAATGTGTTATATGTCCATAGTTGTTGCACTTATAGCATATGACATTGTAATATACTAAAGGAGTAAATTAATTATAGGTCCTACTTGCAAACCCATAAGGACTTATATTCTTGTTCCAACCAAAATATCTTGTGCATGTCCTATAGTCTATTGATTTATGACCAAAGTGATTACATGAAAAGTAATAACCAAAGAAAGAATGTTTTAACTTGGTCATGTGTGCCTACCTTGGAGGAAAGGACTTTCTGAATTTGTCCTTGTTATCTTTTGGAGGAGTGCTTATTTTATATGGAACTTGATTCTCTTTATTCTTGCTAATGAGAACATCTGCATAGCTTTTTGTCTTTTCCTCATTTGCCTTCTTTGGTGGCTCTTTGTGATATTCTTTTTTGGCCATCTGATTTTCTTTATATCCAAGACCAATTTTTATAAATGGAAACCTCTGCCCATTTATGATATCATCTAAGATCCTAGTACTCTTCTCAAATTTAAGGCTTATGTTTAACTCAATGGTTGTTTTATCTGGTTCCTTCCTCAAGGAAACAATTTCAGACTCTAGCCTCTCACAATTTTCTTCCTTTTTGTTTAATTGGGTTCTCACCTTCTCTTCAATATTTTTTGCTTATTCAAGTTGAATCTTGGGATTGATGATCATATTTTATGATTCCTCAAGACTTTTTGACTTTTTTTCCTTATATTCATAGTCCACTTGAAGCTATAATTTTTATTTTAAGTTCTTTTTAATTTTCTTGATTTCACTTATGGCACAAATGAGTTCTTCCAAATCTACTTCTCCATCTATTTCAACATTCTCTTCCCCTTCTAACTCCTTTTATTATTTTTCTTTGTCATTTCCTTCATATATGTTCTTAAGTTTGTCCCAAATTTCTTTCATTGATTTACAATGCATCACCTTTATAAACTCTGATTCTAATAGACCATACAAGATTGCATTCATAGCTTTTGCATTATTATCACTAGCCTTCTTTCCAACTTGAACTGTTAGTGGAGATGATGGAACAATATA
The DNA here is from genome assembly GCA_037957365.1 of Torreya grandis. Taxonomy (NCBI): domain Eukaryota; kingdom Viridiplantae; phylum Streptophyta; class Pinopsida; order Cupressales; family Taxaceae; genus Torreya; species Torreya grandis. The sequence goes on along the minus strand of JARHVA010007477.1, from coordinate 215,695 downwards.
ACCATTTACTACTAATTTCCAAGTATCGAAGCCAAGATCCATTAAATAGGTTTGTATCCTTATTCTCTAGAATGCATAGTTTGTTCTATCAAACAATGAAGCTCTATTTGAGGAAAATCCTTCTTGATTGGCCATGTGTGCTCTTGAGATCTACCTTCTACTAGTTAGACTATTTTTGAAAGAACCCACTCTAATACCAATTGTTAAGCACACACTTATACTGAGAGGTGGGGGGTGAATCATTATAAATTAATATTTTAATCAATAAAAATTAATAACCATAATAATACCATTCACATAAGAAATCAAATTAAGAGACAAAATTTACGTGGAAACCCTTTCTGGGAATAAAACCACAATATAAAATTATCTTACAAAACATGTAGGCACTAACCTACTAGAGACACCAATCTCCACTATACAAATATTTTGTAGGCACCAACCTACTGGAGACACCAATGCCCATCACTGAGCACCAACTCAGCAAGATACACCAATCTCTTTAATATAAGGCACCAACCTCTCCTATATGAGATACCAACCTCTTCAATATGAGGCACCGACCTATCCAATATGAGGCACCAACCTCTAACTCAATAAAGTCTTGTCTTATTGAGAATAAATCTCCTTAAAAATATTATTTGAGTGATCTTTTAATATTTTCTTCTCCTCAAATTTACTAGTGTTTTTATGATGTATATTTTATTCTCCAGACTAAAAAATCTGCTTTTATTGGATCAATTTTACATTTTTTCTGCTTTTCAAATTTACTCCCATCTCATCTTCTTTATATATCATTTCATGTGCCTATTTACCCAAGAGAGGCAATCCTTCAGAGGGGGTCAAGCTCATTAAAACACATTTACTTTATTTTTAAATCCCCCAAGAGGGGTGACTTCATGAAGAGAGACATATTCTTGCAAGGTGGCACTGATCAAGGCAAGGGTTAGCCAACATGCATTCATATTAAAATATAATAAATATTCTTCATAAAAACCTCATAGTCAGTCACCATTTACATAGGTAAATATTAATTAAATAATTTATCATGGATCAACCCATTAAAGTGATAAATCTAATGTTGCTATGAAGGATCAATTAGCGGCCTTTGGCTGTTTTCTTGGACCAATGATGTCCTATTTGATATCAATGACAAAAATCTTGCCAATAGAATGTGTCTAAAGTTGATAAAAATAGGGATTAGTACATTTGAGGGTCATTTATAATCTTAGAGGAGTGTGCAATATGGTTGAAAGTTATCAAAAAGGGCCCTAAGATAGGTCTAAATCTAAGGGTGTAAAAGAGTGGTTACATGTGTATGATTTTAGCTTAAATTTGAATTTACGTGTCTATACTCACATGTAAATATTGAAAAGGAATATGAAGAGGATCCTACCTCTTAGATAATCATTAAAAAGGGACAAAATCCAAAGAGAATAAAATTCATAATTCCTTAAATTTCCATCCAAGTCAATGAGGAGGCAAAAACTAACATAGAACTCAATTTAGAACAAGGGAAGGATATTTTTGTGATGAAATTACTTATATGTTTCATAATAATGGAATAATATATCAAATAATTAAGATCAAAATAATCACATCCATAATAATAAATTTTAAAATATTAAAATACTTAATAATTATGATAGAGCTACTTTTAGGGGAAACCTCGACAACAATGCAATAAGATTAGAATTCACAATATGATAATAAAATACTAATCATTGCCTCCTAAATTTACTCTACTTAGCCATGGTTATTACATAGGCCAACCATACTAATAACATAGAGAAATGTAATAAAATAATATGAAAAGTATTCAAGCTATAATTCGGCCACACATATCCCTAGATACACTATAGGTTAAGGGTGTAACATGCCCCTTGTATTCAAAATAATGTTCCCCTCAAAGTTGAATAAACTCTAGATGTTGTTACAGGAAAACTTCATCCTTTCATGTTGCATCTTCACAATTAGACTTTTCCACTTGATCAAATACTCTTTAAGCTCTCTTGTTTGTAACCTTTTTGTGAATGAGTGAAGGATCTCCTCAACTTCCAGAATGATTATGCCTTATTCATTCAATTCAAGTAACTCAATCTGGGTAGAAACTCTATTTCTAATGACCTTGTTCAAGAAAGATACATGAAATATAGGATGTATGCGAGTGGATCTGGGTAACTCTTGCTTGTATGCCACACTATTAATTTTTTGAAGGATCTAATAATGGCCATAATACTTGGGAGCAAGTTTTTTATTCTTTTTATGTTGTTTCAAAGATATTTACTTGTATGGATGCAATCACACAAAGACCCAATCATTGATATCAAAATGCCTCTCAGTATGGTGTTGATCATCTTGCTAATTAATTCTATTATATCATTGTTAAATTCTCCCTTAAAATAGCTAGTACCTCTTGTTGATTTTGGATGTATTACTCAACAACTTTAACCTTGGGTTGTACCTTCACAGATGAAGTGATGCACCAGGGATGATAGCCATAAAGTGATATACATGGATACATTTTATAATAGGTATGGAAGGAAGTGTTGTACCACTATTCTAATAGTGGTAGCCAATTGACCCAATGTTCCTATTTATCTAATGCAAAATAGCAAAGATACCCTTCTAGGCATTTGTTGACAATCTTTGTTTGGTTATCAAATTGATAATGACAAAATTATCTATGAGCCAATTGAGTATCCAAACATGAAAATAACTCAATCCAAAAGTTAATGGTGAAGATAATATCATAATCATTTACAATTATTTTAGGGGTACCATGCAACTTTTGAATTATATTGAGAAAAGTAATAACTACTGTACTAGCTACAAATGACTATGATAAAAAACAAAAATGAGCATATTTTGTGAGTCTATCCACAAATACCATGATGACATTTTTACCTTAAAACCTTGAAAACCCTAGAGTGAAATCCATGGAAACCTCCTTCCAGTGCTAGTTAGGGATGGATAATGGTTGTAGAAGATGCAATGTCTTAATTTTTTCTCTTTTATTCTATTGATAAACCATGAATTTTACCAAAAAATTATGTATATCCCTTTTAGTCCTTCCCACAATAAATATTGTTTGATTCGATGATATGTTTTAAAAAATATTGAGTGCCTCTTATTACAGATGCATGAAGCTCTTGAATGATCATGTTTGAGGACAAAATCCTTACATAGGTATAATTTATCTTTATAACATAATGTGTTCCATTTCCACTCAAGTTTTTTAGAAACACCCAAACCTTGCTGAATATTATAAATCAAGACTTGTATATCCATGTCATTATCTCATTGATCCAAAACTCAGAAGTTATAGTTGATAAATGTTTCAATAGCATAGAAATAACACAGTAACAATGAATTCTCTGAGAAGAGATGTAGTATTACTCAAGATCGCAATATAAATATATGCTTATCTCTGGGAAGAGATGTCTGTCTTCACATTTCAAGTTACCTCTTCATTTATACACATTTTGAAAGCATGGGGAGGATGTGAAAGGTCACCAATCTCGAGGGAGATTAAGTGGTTTGAGTTTCAAGATTTAAAACAATATAGAATTTGAGGAATTACTATTTTTAGAAACTTACTATTTGTAGAAACTTACTATTTGTAGAAACTTACTATTTTTAGACTGCACTACTAAAATTAAAATTTGGGGCACTTCCATTGGGTTTTCAGGGGTCAAAATTCATCGAGTGGATCTCGATGCCATCTCATGACATTCTCCTCATTCTTAGCTTTCCAACAGTTCAAACAGTGATTCAATTAGAGCTACGGTGCAAAAGTTATGGCTCCCAGAAGTTTCATCATCAATTGGGGTGGAACTGTCACTCGAATTGTTGCCTAAATTGTTGCCCGGATCACTCATTTTGGTCTTGCTTATTTTAATCAATATTTTTTTCAAATGGTCATTAACTGATTCATCCCTCGTATAAAGTGCATATACTATCATATTATCTTTTCCTTTCTTATAGAATATTTCAAAGTCATATCCCAAAAATTTAGTCACCCAATTTTATTATTGTTCTGATGAAAATCATTGTTCCAAAATGTATTTTAGACTATCATATTCAGTCTTTACCTAAAAGTGTCTACCCATCAGATAAGGTCTCCATTGCTTGACTACATGAAGAATATCCATAATCTCTTTCTCATTGATTGATTTGAGATTATTTATTCCCTTGAGTTTACAACTCTTGAATGTAATCAGTCTTCTTTCTTGCATGATTACTTCCCCCATGACATATCCTGATGCATCACATTCAATAACAAATGTTTTGGAAAAATTAGGGGTTGTCAAAACTAGAGTGGTGCACATAACCTCTTTCAACTTCTCAAATGCCTTGGTAGTTAGTTTAGTCCAATGGAAGGAATATTTATTCAAGAAGGCTATGAGTGGAGCTACTATTCTACCATAATTTTTTACAAATATGTGATAATAACCTATTAGCCTTAAAAATCCATGAAGTTTCTTGAGGGTCTTTGTCACTTACCACTCCATCATATCTTGTATCTTCTCAGGGTTTTATTTGACTCCTTTATGGGTAATAATATGACCCAAATACTCCATCTCATGGATTTGAAAAGCACATTTGGAAGGTTTAGCATAAATATGACATTGTTCTAGAACTAACATCACCTGTTTCACATGATTTAAATGTTCCTCCCAAGTTTTACTATATATTAGGATGTCATAAGAAACACCAACACAATTTTTTTTAAAAAGGCCTAAAAATAACATTCATCAAACTCTAAAATGTATATGGTTCCTTTTTTAAACTAAAAGACATGACCATAATCTCATAGTGGCCTTCATGAGTTTTGAAATTTATTTTATGGATATCCTCATCTCTTATTCAAATATGATGGTACTAATAATGAAGATCTAGTTTGGTAAAAAAAATAACACCATACAATTCATCTAAAAAATCACAAATTACTAGAATAGGCAACTTATCTTTAATGGTGTACTTATTTAGTTCTCTATAATCGGGGCACATCCTCCATGTGTTATCTTTCTTTCACACCATGACCATTGGGGATGAATATTTACTTTGGCTATGCCAAATAATACCTGCCTCCTACATCTCCTATACTATCTTTTTAGTTTCACTTTTATAGGAATATGGATACCTATATGATCTAATGTTTGGTGGTGTACTACCTAGAATTAGTTTGATGGTATGATCATGTTCTATGTTGGTGGTAGGAATTTTGACATTGCACCAAAAACTATTGGGTGTTCATCAATAATCATTTATCAATCGAGATGTGTAGAAACATTGTTTGGATGAAATTATATGGAAAATAATCATGCTACAAATCCTTCAACCTCCTTTTTAAGAATCTTAATCATCTAAGGTGAACTAACCAATTGGGAAGACTTTGCCTGTAATCCCCATAGTTCAAATGTCTTACCTTCAAAATGAAAGCACATGAATAATTCCTAGAAATTCATCTCTATTGTGACCAAAGTTATGAGCCATTGTACTCCCAAAATATTTTCAACCCCACCCATGAGAATAAAAAACATAGGATAATTAAGTAGGTATTTGCCCATGAAAATCTCAATACTATGGAGTTTTATAGAACAGTTGACTATGCCACCATTTGGAATCACAACTTGAAATTCTAGAGTTGGATAAAGCAAATAGTTCAAATGAGTAGACAACTTATTGTTGATAAAATTATGTATACTTCATAAGTTAATCAACATTTTCACCTTACATTTCTTGAGGAATCCTACCACCTTAAGAGTTTGAGGAGTAATTATACTTAAAGGGCATGGCAAAAGATAGCAGGGTGAGAATCTTTAGATTCCTCCTCTACCCTCACATGAGGCCTCATCATCTTCTTCATGTTCATTGGATCATTCAATGTATACAAACTTATTTTTGACATATTTATGTCCTCTAATGCATTTTTTATCACAACCAAAACATAACCCTTCAGCATGCTTCTCTTTAATTTACTGAGGGGTCAATCTTATAGGTTTCAAAAATGACAATGTTGTGAAATTATGCATTTACGACCATGAGTGAAAGCCCTCCTTTTGACCAAATTATTTTCCTATACCTAGTACATAAATGGTATGGATTCAAAAAATGATGTTAGATTAAAAATATGAACCTCCAGTTAGATTCTATCCTTAATCCCCCCTCTTAAGAATAGGTCAGTCATGTTGTTCTCATTAATGTCATCCATGCATAAAAATAGATTATTAAATTTATAAATATAGTCCTTAACAATAAATTTTTTTCATAATTTTTGTAACTGATTGAAGTATTTTTTAAAGATATTATTGTGATAGTGCATTTGTAACTCCTCAATAAACACCAACTAGGTAATAATAACACCCTTATTTTTATTTTGGACACATAACAACCTATACCAAATGAACTACTCATGTTCTAGATAAAGATATATCATGATAACCTTTTGTGAATATGGGGTCTAATGTAGATCGAATAAAATTTCTATTTAACTGATCCTAGTGAGTGGATCCTTGCCATAAAACTTTTGAACTTCCACATTTAACAACATGCACTTCAAACTAGTATCAAAGTTGTGATTATTTGAATTGAATTAACTCATTTGGATCAATAGAGGATTATTTTATAGAAGTTGAGTCACATTAGTCATTAAATGATCACTCAGAGTTGACAACTTATGCTTCATAAAATCTATTTCCCCTTTTATTACACTAAGATCATCCTTACTCACCATGCTTTGTATATTTTACTAAAATTTAAAACCACCTCAGAAATAGATAGATCTAAAGTTTTAGATTCCATGTTGGCATTGTGAGGAGTTTATGGAGTGTCTTGACCTTTCTCGCTTCTATGAATGTTAGGACTAGCCATGTACAAACCCTAGGAGGAAGGGTTTTGGGCCCCAAAAAAGTATACCAACAAATTATTTCATTGCAATCATCTCATCAAGATGAATCTAATACTACTAATTTGCACAAGGGTGTGAAAAAAATCTAGACTTCATTTTTTTCAAAAAAAACCTCAACCAATATTGTAGTGGTGAAAAACTTAAATTCTTCATAGATTGCAAGTTATTTTTTTTCGATCCTACATATCTTTATATTTTTAAAACATCAGATCTGAAAAATAAAACTATAGAAACTAGCCCAAATTGAGGCTTTAATACCACTTGTAATGAAATTATTAATATGTTTAGCAATAATAGAATAATATATAACAAAATTAAGAGCAAAATAATCAGATCCACAACAATAATTAATAAAAGAGTAGAATATATTATAATTATGATTGAGCCTCTTCAAGGGGGAAACCTCCACAGTAATTCAATAAGATCAAAATTCGCAATATGATGATAGAAGACTAACCACTACCTCCTATATATGCTCTACTTAACCATGGTTATTCCATACTTCGACCATACTAAGAACATAGATAAATGTAATAAGATAATATGAAGGGTATGTAAGTCATAAGTCAGTCACACATATCCCTAGATGTGCTATAGATTAATGTCATAGCAAATTTGTAGAAAGATAATAATACTTTTAGAGGGAAGATCAGAGTTAGGAAAATGCCTAATGGGAGGTAGAGAGGGGACTGAAAGAGGCTCCCAAGATCAGAATATTTAAGCTAATATTTAGGATATTTCACCTATGGATTGTACATGAGTGTATAATTTATCCCTTCATGACATAAAACATGTCATATCCAAAAAAAAAAAGTTCTTGGGAAGCACAGTTTGTCTAGATAGGATTTACACAAGTCCATAGAGGAAGAATTCTAAAAGAAAATTGATACTTTATAAGAGGAATTTAACCTTTAGAAAAGTATCCTTAAGTGGTTGATAAAGGACAAATAAAATAAGAATTAAAAATATGAGGACATGAACTTGATGTAAGTGATGGTTTTTCAAGGGAAGAAGTTAGAAGAGGAAAACTAGGAGTTGAGGAGGAAGGTTCAAAGTCTGACATAGGAATTCGAGACCCTAAAAATTATAATGATGAGGATTGAGAATGATTAAAGGAGCTCAGTGGGATTGTGTAAAGGTTAATTAATCTCAGTACCTCCATCATCCATAAATATATTAGTGATATCTAATGTTTTCAAGACAATTTGAGTAAAAAAAGGTTTGTTAAAAACTGCCCAAGGAGGGTCGTGCAAGAGGACAAGGAGCCATAATTTGGAGGTGGAGTTGAAGGCCCATGAAGTTGATAATATGTATGACCACATGTAGCATATGAAGGAATAATGGGAGGTAGATATATCCCTTAACATCTTGGCTCATCCTAGCAATTGATATTATTTATTCTTAGGAGGTGGAATCCCTACCTCTAATTTGCTTCTGACTAGTCTTGTTTTGTTTAGAAGCTATCTTGATTTGTTGTGTTTGTTTCATGGTTGACCATGGTGTAATTTTTTGCTTGTTTCTAGTTATTGGTTGTAAAATGGTTGGGGCCCTTTAAAAAACCCCATCTTTACCCTCTATCAAAGAAAATGTTGAATAGAATAATATTTGGTGATAATTATCAAGATCCAATCATGAAAATGTGCATCCCAAAGTCAAATAGAATTGACCCAAAAAAAATGTGTTGAATATAGAATTTTTTTGGAGCATGTCATACTCTTCTGACAATATCTAAATCATATAAACACTTTGGATAAAAATCCAAAAATTCTCAAACCTTTTTGACAATTGGATTCATTTGGTTATGGTCATCAAAAACCTTGCAACATTGAAACTAACATGAACAACATGACAACATGTATATTAAAATGATACAATTAATCACAATGGAAAAATAATCATACTTATATATCTAAAATTGTAATATTTTACATCTAGTTACCATTAGTCATTTCAAGTGGGATTCATATGAAGGTAGGGTATTCTAAACATTCCCCAATGTTATTTATTTCATTGGTTTATGTTTATTATGGAAGCCACATTAAAATAGATAACTACAGTCCCATTTATAATATTACAAATGTGTCCAAGTCTAACATATGTTACAATGTTTTTGAACATATAATAGGTCTTATAGAGTGCGAAACCTTAATAGCCTATTTCTAGTACTTAAGCACATTCCAATGAGATACCTACATATTTACTCAGTAAAATTAGGTTAAAATGTAGTTATTACAATAACTATAATTCTATGTTTGATCTTTTTTATCAAATAGTTTTTCCCTTGCATAACAATTTTTCTCAAACATTATTGCCTCAATAATATTTTTTTGCCAATTATTAATACAAAATATAATGATATCCTTGATATTAAGTTATAATATTATATTTTTTAGACATTATCAATATTAATTTCTCCCAAGCCAACATAAGTTCATATTATCGATTGCCCTCTATTTTAATAAGTAGATTTTTTTTGTTGGTATTAATTACCCCTCAATATAATATGAAACACTTTAGAACACTAACAATGGAGTTATAATCCTTATAGAATGTTGAGGTTACCATGCATATTCTATTTTATTTTGAAACAATAAAAACATTTTATAAGTTTTAATTTTAAGGTTTTCGTTTGTCTTGAAGATGATTATGTATTCAATGCGCACATGATCTTATTATTCTCAAGTGTAAAATGATATGTATAAATAATCTTGTGATTGTATGTTAAGCATTCACATTCCTAAGTGATATATGAAACTTTAAAGAGTTGTGTTTTGTGTGGTACCTTATTGTTGACTTAGTATGATGTGAATATTTTAGAGTTGTAGAAAAAATTCCAAGACACATAGTATTGGTGGGTCATACTTGAGGTCACAAGATATTTTTGAAATTTAAAAAATTGGTTTATTTAAATATTATGAGTAATAAGAGAGAATAATGTTAATTTATAAAAAAGAGAAATATTCATTCATGCAACCATATAACAAACATGTTAGTAGGATGGTCACTTCCATTATAGCGACATCCTCACATACATAAAAATCATCGCATATTTATTTAAATGTTATGATCAACAAGTACACAAACATACTACAATCATACATTTAAATTAATAATAAATACCTAGAGCCATTTTATATGTCTACATTGGGAAAAAAATATTATAAATACTCACTCCACATTCTCACTAACTTTTTTAAGTCACTCCAAGTGAAATTGGAAACCTTATAAATTTTATTTGTATACACATGTAATAAAATTACTAAACTAAGATATTAGATCTACTAGGGTTTCCTATGGTTAACTTGCCTTCCCTTGTGTGCTTTATTTCTAACATTGCATACCACTTATATAGGGGTTTTTGGGGTCCTACGCATTAACTATACTCGATGATCAGCCATGTGGGTGAGCTATCCATATATAATGGCTTGCCCACTCTCAAATGTAACTATTATTATAGGAAATGAGAGGAATGGCACCCAAAATAATGTTGGCCAATGGTATGAGAAATTATCCCTTATTTCTTACTTTGTCAACCAAGTTCCCTCATAGGAGTCCCTCTAGAATTGGCTTTACCACCATTAGGAACCTGCAAGAATCCATGTGGTTGGTGTCAGAAACCTAACCAAAGGATTTTTTCTATTTACATTTAAAGATCCTTCTAAAGTCCAAGCCCTCTTTATCAAATCAAACTATTGGTTTATTCAAAACATGCTCTTTATTTTATTCAACTAGACCTATAATTTCAAGGATACAAACCAAGCCTCCATTCAAGTTCCCATTTGGGTTGAACTTTCTAGCCTGTGGTGCACCTTTGGTCATTTATGGATCAAATTATTTCACCTATTGGGCACATTATTTTCTAGGAGAAACCAAAGTGGTTCTCCTCCCACCTTAACAAACATGTGTACATCGAAGTATACCTATCTAAATACCTGAAAGAGTTCATTAATATCTAGGTAGGTGACTCTTGATGGTCACAAAAGTTATGTAATTCAAATTTCCTAAAACCTACTTTTGATGTCAGACATCTAACCATCATATCAAATATTATCCCCTTATGGGATGATAGAAGCATTCCTCAACCCCTTTGCAACCCTAGGTGCCCAAGGTGTCAAATAATGGGGATGGTTAGACCACCATTACCTCTAAAAAATTGAAACCATGGCCAAAACCCTCATCTTCAATAACTTATTCTCCATTAAACTAGCCTTCATAGGAGATACCCACCTCACCTCCCCCTATTTTTCTAGTCTCTTGGGCCTAATAGAGCCTATTTTATAATAGTGCCCATGATACCATGGTCCCTACTATTGATAATTTTGTCTCAAAAATATAAAAACATCAAATACCCTAAGGCATACCCCCTAATTTTTTGAGAAAATCCCTTGAATTGGCCAAAAACCCACTTTCCCTTTATATTATAGGATCTGTAACTCTGGATGCAATTTGTAGTTGCAAATTTGCAAATTGCTTCCTGAGGTCTAGATCTCATAATGTACTAACTATTAGAATCTAGAAACCCATTTATAATTTTCAAATTTTCAAATTTCAAATTACAATTAGATTTTTAGATCCCATAAACGAAACACCCTTAGAATCTAAAATTCGAAATACAATTTGAAATTTTGCAAATTGTAGTTGTAGTTCTATTTCCCATGAAACACTACACCTAGAATCTAGAACTTGGAGAGAAATTTGCAATTTATAAAATCATAAATTATAATCCAGGTTTTAGATCCTACCAATAACTTAAGCCATGGAATCCAAAACTCCAAACCTAATTTACAATTTTTCAAAATTACACATTGCACATAGAGTTCCACCATCCCATTTCCATTAAAGTCAACCTTCCACTACCCATGGAATCAAGAGGTCAATATACAATTTAAAAAGTTGAAAAATTACATGAGGAGTTTGGATTTCTACCACCAACTACCACCATTAGAGCATTTATTGGAGGGTTTTTGTATAAATAATGCAAAATTTAATTCATTATTTAATTTGATATATTAGTTTTCAATATCTGATAAGTCACTCCAAGCCATGACCATGCCTTTAATCTTGATTCATATGTCAAGCCATGTTTGTAAACCAAGTGCCATGTCATTTTTACCCCTACACGATATTGTTTGGAATACCCCTTATGATTTTTTCCATTGTTTCCTGTAATTAAAACTTGTTAAGATATTTCCATTCTTGTGAAAAGTTTCAATTGCATTAGCTAGGGTTTTTTCATTATATCATCTAGTTTTAGGGTTTTCTTGTTGTCATCATTCAGTTTGGTCATCTTTGAAGTTGTTTCCCAAGGTTTCCAAATTAGTTGAAACCTAGGGTTTTTTTAGAGGTTTTATTTTCCAAGTTTCATTATAAAACCTTAGGATTTTCTGCCAAGATTTGTAGTTGAATCTAGGGTTTGCATATTTAGACTAACAAATATACCAACATATATTCCATTAAGCTAAGAGAATATTACATAAAACATTCTTCCAAGTCCATGTGGACTTTGGACTTATTCCAAGCAACTCCCAACCCCATGAGATATCAACCTATGAATAACAACTCCCAACCCTGCAAACATTCTTATTATTTCAAGCACCTCAAGGTTCTATGGAGTTTCCACCTACTATAAACACCTCTCAGTTCCATAAAATATCTAACCTACACAGAGCATCTCCAATCTCCACTGGAGATTTAAACTTATTTTTGTAGCACTATTATCCCATAGACTTGGAAAATTTCAACTTACTTTTGTAGAACTATTATCCCACACACTTTTCACCTGCTTAGAACACTTCCAATCTCTACCAGAGATTCTACCTACTGAAAGCACCTGCAAACCCCATCAAATCTTGTAGTTGGAATTCAACAAGCATTCTTTCCAGATTTGATGTCTCGAAAGGAGATGAAGTTCAATTAGAAATTCCCTAAGCAGACTCTCAGCTTATAGTCCAACACTATTGAGATTGTGGATACAGACCTAGGTCACATTGATCTAGGGGACTTCTAGACCCAAATAAATATAGAGTTCAAGAATGATTGGATCTAAAGTATTTATGATTCTAGACTTCCATAATCACTAACCTTTTCAGTGATGGTCCAAAGTCCTGAGTTGGTACTGACACTAGCCTAACATTATGATGATGACAAACAAGAGGTCCTGAATGACAAGGGGGAAAATATTTTGAATCTGGACCCCAATTTCATTGATTAAGTGTTTGTGATCCTAGAGTTCAAGAGCTATCATGATGTAACTCTAGAAACATCCCAATAATTATTTAAAGACAACAAAGAGGGATGCCACATAATGATTAACAAGCAATGGCTTCAGGCCCCCAAGGCTACCTCCACCAAATTGCTAAAGACATTGTTAAGAATTAAATTTAAAGATGAGGTGGGGGATATAATAATATTGTTTCATAGGATTAATGGTAGTCTTAAAGCCAAGAGCTTCTAAGAGTGGATGTACTAGTGCATTTGGGTCATTCATCATAATGCATAATACATCCACTGGGCCTGACTCATTAATGATTCTATCCAAAAGTAATTGATGGAGGTGAAGATAATTGGAAAGTTTTTCATGACTTCCTACCTTGTATACATATTGGCCAAAGGATGAGCCTTCCTAGGCCTCAACACAATACCTAGTGAAATAAGTAGAGTATATAACTATTACTTTGACCTCATACTGGAAGCTAGTAGTCAACATTTTAGGAGAGTTAACAATGCAGTTATCTATTACATCATCATCATGTTTGATAAAGAGCTTGAGAGAACAAGATTCTCAGATACAATAATTACAAAAATCATCTAATGGGGCTCTTAATTCATTAAATTCCCCACCTATTCTTATATTAGGGTAAGTAGTTTCAATGGCTACCCTTACACACTCCCTAGATATGTTAGTGATAAGTGGGCATTGATGGAGCTTGTAAGATAACTAGTTAAGACTCATAAGCTCCTATCTAATAAGTACAAGTCAAGAATTCATTTCCCATTTAGTATTGGAAGATACACATGCCCCTCCCTCCTGAAAACTAAGTGTGTTGATGCATATATGACACTGAGGGATTTAGAGTCTAGGGAATATTATGATGTTTATGGTAACATCAAAAACACATTGAGAATTTCTACTTATTCCCACATTTCATATTTTAAAGATTATTGGGAGAATCTAGAGGATAAGGAGAAGGTCAAATTGAAAGACCATTCTAGAATGACCTTAGAATAGGCCAAAACATTTAATTTGGTACTAGTTCTTGAGGACTTGGTGGATGATCAGTTCCCAATGGACCTAAACTACTACAAACAAATTATCACTCAACCCCTTCTACCAGTAAGGTGGTTAGTCCCTAAGTCTTTCTCTTTGTTAGATAGAACAACACGTGATCAATAAAATGATCAATTGGATTAGAAGAAAAGGGGTCCAAGTGACCAAAGATACACAAAGTATCATAGAGAAGATGTTAAAACTCAAGGAAGAAGGAATTCATTCATTAGTAGAGGGTCCCAATGGGACATCAGAAGAACAACTAGAGGGGCCAGTGATATCTCACAAGAAAAAGAAGATGTATAAGGCTAAAAAGGGGAAATTCAACAAGGATGGTGAAGCATTGGACCAACCAATTGTCATTTCATCTGAGGACATAGCTGTAATTAGAGCCTTCATAGCTTCAACCCTCATATCAATCATATTGACAACCCCTATCTTTATAGTTTACCCTCTACCTATTTATATTGTTCCTACAGTTCCAACACCTCCACATCCTATCTCCACTCCCCCTATATCTTAGGTTTTCACTCCACCATTCATTCCTACCACCTTACCTACAATAAATAAGTTAATTAAAACTAGTGCAATTGAGTCAAGTGGACACTTAGGGTCCCCTTTTAGTGGATACTCAGGTTTCCACTCCACTTTCCCTTCCCCCAATTTCATTCCCTCCTTCCATTTCACTTCCTCCTTCCATTCAATTCATAATCCCCTCCATTCCAACCCCATTAATTTCCAGCACCACTCAATAGTATATATCTTCAAACTCAATCATCTTGACTTTAGTTCTACTAGTCATCCCAACTCTTGGGATAAATACTACTTTATCTCCATCCCCTTTCATCTTTTCTACCGTACCACCCTTGAGTGGCCCAACTCATTTAATTGATTCGTTTAATGCTTTGGCTTCCACCCTTCCACTGATTCCCAAATTCCAAGTCCATGTGTTTACTCCCCCATTAGTATCATTTTCACCTCCTTCACCCTTGGTAGACACAATTATTCTGATTATTCCTACCTCTTCCACTTCCATAGTTTCCACAAACCCTTAAATGGAGATGAGTGATCTAAAACTCAAAATATTTGGTTGAAAGATAATTCAATAAATATGAACAACACAATAATAATAATGCTAATTTTGAGAAGAGATGTTTTATTCACTAAATTTGCAGACCCAAACATATGCCTATCTCTGAGAAGAGATGTTTGATTTCCATTTTAGGCTACATATTCATTTATACATGTTTTGAACGTGGGAGGAGGATGTGGAAGGTCATGTGGTCTGACTTCCACATTTTACAACAATACAAAATTCAAGGAATTACTATTTTTAGAAATTTACTATTTTTAGACTGCACTAATAAAATTGAAATTTGAGGCACTTCCATTAGGTTTTCAAGGGTTAGAATTCATTGAAAAAATCTCAATGCCATATCACCACATTATCTTCATTCTTAGCTTTCCAACAGTTCAAACGATGAGTCAATTGGAGCTACGGTGTAAAAGTTATGGCTCTTGAAAGTTTCATCATTAATTGGGGTGGACCCGTCACCCAAATTGTCACCTAAATTATTGTCCAGATCAATGAGAAAAAATAAAGTCCTATATGTAAATATGTATTTGTAGCCTATTGATAGATATGAAATTCCACATGCATCTATCGAGTAATCAATGGTAGCATCAACATAGGATTCAACATTTATCATAGTGCCTAATAGTGTAACAACTTTAGTTATAGATTCCCAGGTGACAATATATACACATCAAGATGCTAACCCTAGTTGGCTAGCACAAACAATGGGAAAGGAATGAATGCAAATGATTTTTCCAATGACACTAGATTTTAGTCTTTTAGAGATGAAGAAGAAATCCAAGTCTACTTCTCAAACCTTCTCTAGAATATTGTCTGACTCAACAGGGGAGAGATATCTGGAGATTGCATTCCCACCACTAAATAAACCAAAAAAGATCTAGTGGTAGGGGACTATTATATATCAAAGATTCACCTTGGACATCCAATAAGGGAGGCGTTAAAACATGATGTTCAATTTGGCATCAACTCCCTTTTTGAGAGAATAAATAGTGACAAGGTCACTAAAGATGAATTGAAAAATAAGATTGATCAACTTATGACAGCACTAAAAAACTTCATAAAGCCTAGTGGATCATCAACACAACCTGAAATAGTATAACCAACCACACAGATCCTAGATCAGGAAATAATTGATGTGGTGAATGCAATTGTAACCATGGGAATGGTTACTAAAAAATAGTCAAAGGAACTCATTTCCAAGGGAAATAATATTATTGATATGATCATGGACCATAATATAGTTTTAAGGGAAAGAAGGATTACCTTAAGGGAAATAGTCAATAAATATGAGGGAGAAAAAACAACTTTGAATCTTTATTATACCAAATTGATATTTGTAGACTCTATTGACATTGACATCCTCCTTGATGAAGGTATACTAAAGAATGATGGGGAATAAGAAGAATTGGATATAACTACCCAATTTAGGATAAAGTTGCTAATATAAGCTGCACATAAGGCCAAGGTTGGCCATGAAAAGGCCATTAACATGTTGTATGATATAGAAGATTTATTGAATAAGTTGTCATGCATGCCAATAATGTTAGAAATATTGTCATTGATGTCAAAGGTCTAGCATTATTGGTGATAAAGGCCTCATTACATTTAATAATGTTTTTAATATTCATATCTTAGCTAATGTGTGTTAATATTTATTTAATATTAATGAATATATTTTTAGTTGCATATAAGTCAAAAGAGGACCCATGAAGAAGTCAAAGAATCACAGAGTGAAAGACAAAAGAGGAATGGGATGCATTTTTCTAATGAAGAGTCATCTTGAGGAGTTTCAAGAGTCACCATGTGAAGATAAAAGAGGGTATGGTGCATTTTTATATGAAGGGACACTTTGAAGAATATGAAAAATCACCAAGATAAAGACAAAAGAGAAAAAGATGCATTTGCTTATGAAGGGTCACCATATGACTTTTCAAATGCAAGGATACAAAGGGTCATACAAGTTTGGCACCATTTTCCATGAGGATTGAAGGGTTACAAAGGGTGAATGCCAAAGGTCATTTGAAAAGCTATAAATAAAGGCTTGAGAAGCCATTTGTAATATGCAAGAGAATGCATGGTTTGTATTTTTTTCGTAGAGAGAAAAGTAACAGATACTATAGAGTTCTATCATTTATTGAGTAAGCAACATTGAGAGATAGTTGTGTTTTATACACAAGAGGGGTTGGTGCTCGTATGGGTTGGTGATCATAAATAGTTTCTATGTTGGTGCTTGACAAATGGGTTGGTGCTCATACAAGTTGGTACTTGTAAACTTTGTATTTTGAGTTGGTGCTCATTCATATACTTGAGATTATTCTTTGTGGTTTTTTCTACTTTGGATTTCCACGTAAAAATTTAGTCTCTTTCTCTCTCTCTTTTGTGATGCATATTATTGTTTCAGTTTTAATACATATCTTGAATGTGTGATTAAGTGGTTAAAAAAAAGAAATTAGATTAAGTAAAAGATATATAATATATTGATTCAGCCCCCCTCTTAATATATTTCATGTTTAACAATTGATATCAGAGCAGATTCATTTGAAAAAACTTTTACAGCTTGAAGGTAGATTGAGAAAGCACGATGACTAGATCACATGAAGGTTTTTCTATAAATAAGGCACTTTTATTTGATGGGACAAATTATGATTTTTGGAGCATAAGGATGAAAAATTATTTTATGGCCCTTAGATTCGACATTTGTCAAGCAGTGGTGGAGGGTTATGAAGAGCTGCAGACACTTGTAACTACTCTAATAGAAAAGAAGGCAAGTAAAAATAATGCTAAAGCTTTAAATGCTATTTTATGTAGTTTATGTGAATTAGAATTTGTTAAAGTTATGAAATGTAAATCTACTCATGAAACTTAGGTAAAACTTGAGAATATTTACAAAGGTGATGGAAAGGTTCAGGAAGCTAAACTTCAGACTTTCAAAAAATATTTTGAGAGTTTGAAGATAGAAGAGGAATAAAATATAGCAAGTTATCTTTTGTGGGTTGATCAAATAGTTAATCAGATTCAAGGTCTTAGAGAAAAGTTAGAAAAATCAATTGTGGTTCAAAAAGTTTTGAGATATTTACCATTGAGATATGATGTAAAATTTTTGGCTATTGAAGAGATGAAGAATTTAGCCAAGCTAAAGATGGATGAACTACATGGTATTCTTACAACAGATGAGATGTGGACCAAATAAGAGAAACCTTAAAAAATAGAAGCTACTTTCAAGGCATCAAAAAAAGAGAAGGCTAAGATTCAAGAATCAAGTGACAGTTCTAACAATGATGAGGATGACAATGGAGCTCTATTCATTCGCAAGCTGAAAAAAGGCACAAGTAAATACCAAGAAAAATTATCATTTAAATGTTTTAATTATAGAAAGATTGGAAATTTTTTAGAAAAGTGCCCAGATAAGGGTAATAGTGACAATGAAGAAGGAGAGTCTACATACAAGAAGAATTTCAAAAGAAAATTCAAGAAGGGATTCAAGAAGAGTTTGTATTCCAAAGATCCTAGCTCAGCCAAAGATAGTGGAGTCAATGATTCAGAAGAAGAAGACATTCTATTCATGGCCATACATGAAGATGCCTCCACAAGCAAAAGTATAGATGATCAAGAAGAAGAATATGATGAAGTCAAAGTGAATCTAGAAGGAGAACTCATTTGTGCCTTATAAGAGTTAAAATCTCTTAAGAAGAAGACTAAAAAATTAAAGCTCTAAATCAAAAAAATGAAAAGGAGTCAAAGAAAATAATTAAAGATCTACAAGCACACTTTGAAGAAGCCAAAAATAATGAAGAAAATCTAAATATATAGTTGCAAAAAGTAAGTAAAGAATGTGAAAGGTATTTTATTGAAATCATTTCTTTAAAAATAGATCTTGAAAAAATAAATAAAGCAATCAATGATAGAACAACCAATGATTCAAAATTTGAGAATAACACTAATATGTTGAATAATATATTAAAAAGTCAAAGATCAATGCCACATAAGATAGGTATCAGATTTGAAAAAGAGAAAAAGGAGGCCACTACTTTCATAGACAAGGAAAAAGGAAAGAGCTATGCTGAAGCTCTTACAAAAGAGGAAATAAAAAGAGAAAAAGTTAAGAATACAGAAGACATCTCAAACAAAGAATGCTAGAAAAAATAAAGCTACAAAAAGCAATTAGGTCAGAGATACAAAAATAGGTCCTATTTTTATGGTTACTATTTTTATTGTAATAGATATGGTCATAAGAAAATAGAATGTCAAAAAAGGGCTAACAATTTCAGAAATAAGGAGAAGGAAAGTCATGCAGATTCAAGCAGAAGCCATAATTTTTTTGCTCCTCTATCAGGCTTTAATGAAGAGGCCATAATATTTTACAATTGAAACAAATTAAGACACATATCCTAGTATTGTAGAAGCGTATTTGAGTCAGTCAAGAAGGACCAGAGTTTTAAGGCTCCATTCATCAAGAAGAAAGTTCAGATAGGTTGATGGTAGAAGAAATAACTTAAAAAATCTATGTTGGTGCAAACAACTTTGCATGAAAAAAATGAAGAAAAGCCATGGTTCATTGACAATGGATGTTTGAGGCATATGATAGGAGAAAAAAACAAGTTTATAACCTCAAAGAAGATCAATGGTGGCACAATGAAATTTAGAGATAAACTACTACTAGAATTACTAGAAAAGGTATACAAAGTTTAGATAATGGTAGAACTAAAACTAAAAATGTTTTGTATATAGGTCTTAAGCATAATATTTTGAGTGTAATTCAAATGTGTGATCAGGGGTACACATTAAAATTTTATGCAAAAATTTATGAAATTAGGAGAAAAAATTTAGATATATTGGTTGTAGATGCTTAGAGTACATACAATAATTTATATATGCTATCAGACATCAAAGGTCAAAGATGTTATTTGAGTCAGATTTAAGAAAGTTAGCTATGGCATAGGAGAATGGGATACATAAAATTTGACTATCTTATCAACATCAACAAGAAGCAAGTAGTCAGAAATCTTTTAAACATTACAAAGCCATCTGACATGCTTTGTGAACCTTGTTAGCATGGGAAGCAGGCCAGAAGGTAGTTCAAAACAAAAGAGTTCTCGACCACTCAGATGTTAGAGCTTATTCACACTGATCTATGTGGACCTATGAGAACTCAAAGTACTCAAAGTGAGATATATTTCATGTTACTTATTGATGATTTTTTATGTATGACTTGGGTAATATTTTTAAATAAAAAATTAAAAGCTTTCAGACATTTCAAAGCATTCAAAACATTAGTTGAGAATGAAATCAGTTTGAAGATTAAGTGTCTGTGATCAGATCGAGGAGGAGAATTCATGTCAGATTAATTTATTGAGTTTTGTGAAGACCATGGAATAAAGAGATATGATTCAACAACTAGAACTCCACAGCAAAATGGAGTAGTTGAATGAAGAAACAAAATAGTTTAAGAGATGGTGAGAATAATGCTAAATGAATCTAAGATACTAGATAAATATTGGAGAGAGGTAGTTTCTATAATAGTATATGTTTAGAATAGAGAATTATTGAGAGTCAATAGTGAAAAAACTCCTTATGAGCTATGAAAAGACAAACTAATAATAATTAATTATTTTAGAGTTTTTGGTAGTAGATGCTTCATAAAGAGAATCGATGAAAAACCTGGTAAGTTTGAATCTAGAATAGATGAAGGTATATTTCTTGGTTATTCTTGAAAAAGTAAAGCTTATAAATGTTATAATAAAAGAACCAAAAAAATTGTTAAAAGTGAAAATGTCAAGATATAAGAAGATGAAACACAAAGAATTAGTGATCTAGTAGACATTCTTGAAATCATTGAAGAGGAAGATTTTGAAGAATCAGATGAAGATGAGAAAAAGGAGAAAAAGGAAACTAAAACTCCATCCAAATATGTTCAGATAAATCATAATGAAAGTGACATCATCAGGGACATAAATGAAAGATTTCAACCAAAAAAATGATGGTAAGTGAATCTGAGCAAGTTAATTTTTTTTGTTATCTAAATTTCAGCCTAGAACTTATTCATGAGCTAGACATGATAAGCATTAGGTTAAGGCAATGGATAAATAATTAAATTAGATAGAAAAGAATAATACTTGGAAATTAGTGCCTAGACCAAAAGATCACAATATGATAGGAACAAAATAGGTTTATAGAAATAAGTTGAATGAAAATAGAGAAGTGACCAGAAATAAAGAAAGATTAGTATGTAAAAGATATGCTCAGATTGAGGGAATATATTTTGAAGAAACTTTTACACCAGTGGTAAGGCTAGAGGCTATTAGAATGTTTCTTGCATATGTAATGTTAAAAAATTTTAAAGTGTTTCAGATGGATGTCAAATCTACCTTCTTAAATGGAAATATAGAAGAAGAGGTCCACATTGAGTAACCTAAGGGATTTATTCTCTCAAATATTAGTAGCCATGTATGTAGATTGAGGAAAGCACCGTATGTATTGAAACAAGCTCTTAGAACTTGGTATACAAGACTTGATAAGTACCTATAAAATCAAGGTTTCAAGAGAGGATTTGCTGACAGTAATCTTTACATCAAAATAGAAGGTGAGCATCGATTGATTGTTATGGTATATGTTGATGACATCATTTTTGGAGGAAACATTGAAAAGATGACAATTTTTTGTGATAATATGCAAAAATAATTCGAGATGTCTATGCTTGGAGAATTGTCATTTTTCTTAAGATTGTAAAAATTTCAGTCAGATAAAGGAATTTTCATATCTCAAAGTAAATATGCCAAAGAAATATTGAAAAAATTTGGTTTTGAGGATTGTACACACAGTTGATGCACCAATGTGTATAGGAAATAAGGTGAACAAGGATGAAGATTTACCTATTATAGATCAATATTTATATAGATCTATGATTGGTAGTCTTTTATATTTGATAACATTGAGGCCATACATTATGCATGAAGTAGGTATGGTTGCAATATATTACTCAGCTCTAAAAGATAGCCATGTTTAGTTGGTGAAGAGAATATTTAGATATATCAAGGAGACATTTGATTATGGATTGTGGTATTCCACAGATAGAGATTTCACTTTAGTTGCTTATACAGATTTAGATTAGGTAGGTTGCTTAGATGACATAAAAAATATAAGTAGAGGAGCTTTCTTCCTTGATGATAGCTTAGTATCATGGCTAAGCAAAAATTAGAATTCAGTATCACTTTTTATAGCTGAAAGAAAATATATTACATTAGTATTGTGTTGTATTCAAGTGCTTTGGATGAAGTAAACTTTGGAAGATATCAAGGTAAAATATGATGAACCTATTTTTATTTTTTGTGACAACACAATTGCTATTAATATTTCAAAAAATCTAGTGATGTATTTAAGAACAAAACATATTCCCATTAGATATCACTTTTTGAGACAATAGGTTGTAGATCAATAGGTTAAGATAGAATATATCAGTACTACAAAGTAGATTGTAGATATTTTTACAAAGACACTACTAAAAGACACATTTGAGTATCTACAAGAGAGCTAAGAGTAATTTATTTTACTTCCTGTGATTGAGGTTCAACATCAGTTGAGGGGGAGCTAAGTGTTAGCTCCAAGTAGGCTCTTTGCCATTGATGTCAAAGAGGGAGAATAATAATAATAGGTACAGGTACAGGTACAAGTGTAGAAACATGTACAAGGAATAGGTATAAGTTTCTACAGTAAGGGGGAGTTACTATATATTTTTTAGATGGCAGTATGTGTAGGTTTTAAGATATGATAGTTTTAGTTTGAGGTTTCCATCAATGACAAAGGGGGAGATTATTGAAAATATTATCATTGATGTCAAAGGTCTAGCATTATTGGTGATAAAGGCCCCATTGCATTTAATAGTGTTTTTAATATTCATATCTTGGCTAATGTGTTAATATTTATTGAATATTAATAAATATATTTTTGGTTGCATATAAGTCAAAAGAGGGCCCATAAAGAAGTCAAAGAGTCACAGGGTAAAATATAAAAGAGGAATGGGACACATTTTCTCATGAAAAGTCATATTGAGGAATTCTAAGAGTCACCATGTGAAGACAAAAGTGGGTATGGCACATTTTTCCATGAAGGGACACTTTTAAAAATATGAAAAGTCACCAAGATAAAGATAAAAAAAGAAAGGATGCATTTGATTATGAAGGGTCACCATGTGAATTTTTAAATGCAAGGATATGAAGGGTCATGCAAGTTTGGTGCCATTTTCCATAAGGATTGAAGGGTTACAAAGCGTGAATGCCAAAGGTCATTTGGAAATTTATAAATAAAGGCTTTAAAAGCCATTTGTAATATGCAAGAGAGTGCATGGTTTGTATTTATTTTTGAAGAGAGAAAAGTAGGATATATTGTAGAGTTATATCATTTATTGAGTAAACAACATTGAGAGATAGTTAGCAAAATTGGGATGGAGGGTTTATCATGAAAAAAAAGAATGGAGTAACATATGGAAGTATAAGTATTTATTCAATGCAAAATCCCTTTCTGATCTCTTTTCCTACCCTGACGTTATCCGACCATCTTCCATATGGGGGGGCAGTTCAGGGAACTAAACAAATCTTAGAAAAAGGATGCTCATGGAAAGTTGGTAATGGAATAAAGGTGAATTTCTGGGAGGATGCTTGGTTAAAAGAAAACTCTTTGATAGAAGAATTCGAAGATAAAGAGGTAATTGATTGATGTAAGCAAAGATATGGAATAAAGGTAAATCAATACTGGCAAAACAATTCCTGGGTGAATTTAGCTGATCTTGATCAAGATTTCAAAAATATACAATCATCCCTCAATGCTATCTCTCTCTAGCCTAATCTTGAGGATAAGATTATTTGGCATGATGATCCTAGTGGTCAATTTAAAGTATCTACCATTTTTACTTCAAAGGGAAATGGTAATCAACCTTTGTGGTCGCATGCCTGGATCAAGGGGCTCATCCCCAAAATAAATTTTTTCTACTGGACTCTACTTCAAAACAAAATTTTGACTCTTGACAACTTGCAAAAAAGAGGAATATATGTGGTGAATAGGTGTATTCTATGTAAAAAGGGTTTTAAAGATAGAGATCACTTGTTTGTGAACTATTTTTATACGCAGCAAGTTTGGAAAGAGATCCTCAATCTTTGGGGTATTGTATGGGTTCATCAAAAAAGTGTGGAACTATCTTTTAAAAGTTGGTATTGTCTCTCTAAGAATCCTGATGTTATTTTTTTCTAGAAATTAACTCTTCCCCATACTTGGTGGGGTATATGGAAAGAAAGAAACAATCAAATTTTTAGAAGTAAAGAACTTCCAGGATGGGTGGTGGGTGAGAACATTATTAGAGCAATAAAGGAGAATTTCTCATCGCAAAGGGATCCTAATCCAACCTTTCAAATTGATAATCCCTTAAGATTAGAAAGGCCAAATGTGAAAACTAAAAATCCAAGATTAGGTGTTAAATGGAATGTCCCCCCTATGGTTGGATCAAAGGAAACTTTGATGGAGCTGCTAAAGGGAACCTGGGAAATGCAGGATGTGGAGAAGTCTTGAGAGATCATGTGGAAAACGTAATTGATGCTATTGTTATTCCCATTGGTAAGTCAAATTGTCATATTGCTGAAGCTTCTGCAGCCCTTCAAACCATCAAATTAGTTGTTGAAGCAGGATATTCTAAATTATGACTGGAAGGGGATTCCCTGAATATTATTAATATATTAAATAACAAAAATTCTGTTTCATGGTCTATAGAGGCAATGGTGTTGGAAATGAAAATCTTAATTCAAAAATTTGAGAAAGTAACTATTACCCATACTTACCGTGAAGCCAACGAGGTTGCTGATTAGATAGTAAATTATGCAATTCGAATAGGAAACAAGGTGAGTTGGTAGGGTACATTAAATAAGAATGTAGATCTTAGAGCGCTCATTAATCATGACACAATTCATTCAAAGGAGGGAAAGATCTGTTAGGAATAGAAAATCAATGATTTGGTGGAGTGGTCTCTCAGAGGAAGTATCATACTCATTAAACAGAAATATTCTAGAGAACGTGAAGTGGATTTTGAATGTGCCAAAAAATAGGTGAGTTTCATCACAAATGGATAATAGTTGGTCACATTGCTCAGTATTTAGTGTTTGGGTGTTACTGGAAATTTGTATGGCTCGCAAAATGAAAGGAGAACCAAGGAAGCAGGAACCAAAAAATTGTGAAGATTGGAAAGCAAAACAAGATGTCTGGAAGATCCTTCAAAGAGGGAAGGTTGTGAGCTACCTGGAATGGCTCCATGGTTCAAAACCCCATATAATGATGGCTTTTTTCAAAAATTGGATTGACGACAGGGTAACCCTCCATGGCATCACGGTGAAACTCACTGAGGAATTCATAGCGGAGGACATGGGACTTCCAATAGAGGGAATAAAATTCTCAAAGTAGACCAACATTTCTAATGAGGCTTTTAGCAAATTCCCAAAGATGGATGCTGAGGAGCAGCAGTTGGAAAAGAGCGGGGATTTTTTTGACCTGGAGCAGATTAAAAGAATCTGGAGAGATGTCTTATGCTGCATCCGTGAGTATTTCATACTTGATGGAAGAAGCAAAAGAGTCCATAAATTTCACTTTGTATTTCTTAATCATTTTGGACACAAAGTAAGAATCTCCTTTCCTTTCTATTTGTGCTTCTCTTTGCTCCAAAGTCTATTCGCTCATAGGAAAAAGGAGACTCGTCCTATATTGCATGAGGGATTAATTCTAATAATTGAAGGTCACTGCAAGAACAAGGCCATTATTTTAAATCCTTACTTGGATAAAAATAAGGACTCTCAGAGTAATAAGAATGAAACAGTAAAGGGGAAAGAAAAAACTAAATCCAAATCCTCCAGCCTCAAAAAATAGATTGCTGATGAGGAAAAAGAGTGGGAAAGCACTGAAAGTTTTGAGGAGGAGAGTATGGAGGAAGAGGAAGGAATAGAAAGTGGGGAATATAGCTCCAGTGAGGAAGACGAAGATAAAGGGAAGAATAAGAAAGAAGGGGTCACTATAGAGGAAAAAACTAAAAACAATAACTATGATCTTGAGGAAAACCAGCAAGAGTTTGGGGAAACTGAAAAAGATTTGGATGTTCTATTTGAGGACCCTGCCTCAAAAACTGAGAAGGAACATCTAGTTCAGGATGCCAATCAAGTAATGGAAACAAGAGACCAAGTAAAGGATGATATTATCCATAATGAAAGCCCTATTGAAACCAAGGAACATGAACAAATGGAAAGGGAGGATCATATGGAAAAAGATGAAGACAATC
The DNA here is from genome assembly GCA_037957365.1 of Torreya grandis. Taxonomy (NCBI): domain Eukaryota; kingdom Viridiplantae; phylum Streptophyta; class Pinopsida; order Cupressales; family Taxaceae; genus Torreya; species Torreya grandis. Next base: position 189,117 of record JARHVA010007477.1, on the reverse strand, counting down.
CAAAAGAGAACATGGAAGATTTAAGTGATATAAGACAGAATGATGGGAGGTACCCCCTTATGAGATTGACCAAATGCAAAGCAGATGCTATCCTTCAACTTGACTCATGGATGCACAAGGAGATAATGGGCCTCAAGAAGAAAATGAAAATATTGGAACATAACCAGGAAGCAGATAGGAATAAAATCAACAACATGGAAAAGCAGATGAGGGATATACCTATCAAACTCAAAGACTATGAGAACAATCTAAGGGAACTCATTAAGGAAAGTAAAATGAAGATGGAGGAGGTAACTTCCAGCATATGAGCAGCTACTATAAACATTGGAAAATGAGCAAATGAGGAAATCAAATCCTTGGAGGGGCCAAGCAAGAGAACCAGATAGAGCTCAAGAAAGAAAGCAATGCAAGAGGGTGCTACGTCGGTGGCTGTAGCCATTCAGGACACTGCTGTGATTGGTAAGGAAGCGGTGAAGATGATTTTGGAATTAGAAGAATAGGTCCATTGAGTTCTTATTGTCCTGGTTCTTTTAGTTGGATGTAATATCTGGTTCCATTTTCTAGTTTTTTGTTTTCTTATCAGACTGGAGTTTCCAGGTCTCTGTAAAACCTAGGATTCATCTTTTGATGTTCATGAATGGTGGTTTCAGGTCCATGTAAAACCCATTTTTGACACTTCTTAGAAGTTGGTTTTAGGTTTCTCTTATGGACGTTATCGTTATATCCTTCTTCCTTTGTTTCAGGGTTTTGGGGTCCCTTCAAAACCTATTTTTACCTTAATCTAAAACATTGAGAGATAGTTGTGTTTTATACACAAGAGGGGTTGGTGCTCCTGTGGGTTAGTGCTAAAAAATATTTGTAAGGGGTTGGTGCTCCTATGGGTTGGTGCTCACAAATAGTTGTATTGGTGCTCAACAAAGGGGTTGGTGCTCCTACAAGTTGGTCTTGTGAACTTTGTATTTTGAGTTGGTGCTCATTCATATACTTGAGATTGTTCTATGTGGTTTTTCCCACTTTGGGTTTTCATGTAAAAATCTAATTTCTCTCTCTCTCTCTCTCTCTTGTGTGGTGCATATTATTATTTTGGTTTTATTACATATCTTGAATGTGTGATTAAGAGGATAAAGAAAAGAAATTAGATTAAGTTAAAGATATATAATATAGTAATTCACCCCCCTCTCAGTGTATTTTGTGCTTAACAAACAAATTATGAAGATAACCTCCTCTTTGTAGAAGAGGTTTAGAGCAAATTCAAAAAAATGGTAGAACGAGAATCTGCTAAAATTATAGTCTTTACCTTGAGTTCTATCCACTGCTATATCAGGGATCATTTCCATTAAATAAGACGAGTAAAGATATGTAGGAAATCAAGGCTTTGAGGTAATAACTTTTTAACACATCAGAAGATTGTGAGATCACCAACCTCTACTCTTTTGGCACAGATGAAAGATTCTAGGAGATTTGCAAGGCTTTTGATGCTTATGTTCAAAAATTGCAATCTAAGAAAGTTGAAGAGGTAGAGGAAATATTGGAAATTGATTAATTTTTTTTGTTGAAAATTTTCTTATATATTGTATTTTTATTTTTTGTAAAGACATTGTAAAGTTATATATTGTAAAATTACAACTATATTTTATAGCTCTTTTTTAGAAAGAAACTTGTGTATTTTACACTTTATATTTTGACAGGTTGGAAACTATAAAAAACATAACTGTAAATTACACTTTGCATTTTCATAAGTTATAATTTCTTAAAGTTGTAAAAACACATTAAAAATTGTAATTCTAGTTTTGACAAAGTGGTGACTTGCAAGTTTTAAAAGTCTCAATTGTAAATTTTAACTTAGGGTTTTGTAGAAAAGTAACTTAAGTCATTTCTAAGTTAGATTTTGATTGAACATTGAGTTCTATTTTGGCACTCCATTTGGCATGAAGAACATTTGTAGCTACATGGAGGAGAAGGAGAGGCATTGCATGAAGATTATTCAAGTCTATCCACACTACACTAAGTTCAAGATCACACTCAGCTCTTGTATGCTTTTTTTCAAACCATTTTACAAAGTCAAAGGATGCCACAAATAGGAAATCATGCCTTTTTTACATGAAGTTCCAGATTTGCATGATTTTTATACTAGGTATTGAAGTTTTTGATAACTACATCTCATTTATGAGATATTTTGTATAAAGATGGGTACAACCCCATAGGCAAATCTATACTTTTTGTTGTTAGTCATTTTATTTTGCATTTTGAATGTATTTTCTACAAGCTGTAATCTAGAGAATGAAATAAATTGAAGATTTTGCCTTTCTTATTTGAGAAATCCTTGTGTATGTAAGTTATTTGAATGTTTTTGAAAGTTTTAATTCTTATTTTAGTCACAAGAATTCATTTTTGGTATTTTATACCCTTATAATTTTTTTTTTGATTAAAATAAAAGAATCTTTTTCCTTCTGTGAAAAATAACAAAATATTGCCTCAAATTTCCTATTTTATGAGTTTGTACTCAAATAATTTCAATATATTTTCTATTCTACTGTGTTCATTCAAGAAAGCATGAAAATCCACTATAAAATATTTGGTGTAATTACCATTTTTAGTTTTGAAAATTTCATTCTCAAACTCTTTTCCCTAGTCAAACCCTAGTTTAGGAGTAAGAACACTAAATGAGCAAACTTTTTATAAAATGGGTATTTTATCAATAACACCAGATTTAGTGAAAGGAATTAGGCCTTCTATAAAGTTTAACCTTAATTCACCAAGGTCCTATAGCTTGGAGGTTTTCCCATTGTATCATTATATCTTTGCACAATGAGTTACTACATTAAGGAATGGGTGTAAAATCTATGTGATAATAGTTTTTGTCATGTTTGTTAGGACCCAAAAATTACAAAAATATTGGTGTTATTCTCAATAAGAATTATATGAGCTTAATACAAATTTCAAAATCTCCTGATGACTCTACTAGCCTACAGACTTAGAATCTCAAGGTTTACGTATGCCAAGCAAACAAACAAGATCATCTGCTAAAGGTAAGAGAACTAATTTTTTAGAATTATCATTTCCTTCTAAAAAGAGATCAAAATCAGTTGTCCCTTGCCCTAGACTATATCCTGTAATTTTATTTGCATCTCCTTCTAGTATTCCTATCAGTTTCATACCTCCCATAATGGCTAGATATCTAAATTTCATAGCTTTCAATGGAGGTAGTCCACTCTAGTTAGCCCTATACGATAATATACCTACCTCAGCTTTAAAAATCTTACCATATTTTAATGGTGAAACTTTCACCACTCCTATCGAACACATACATGGTATTGAAAATCTATGTTCAGTCCACAATGTGGTACAATACAATGTTATAATCAGACCCCTAGTCTCCTCTTTCAAAGGTAAAGCCTTACAATGGTATAGAGGTCTTGTTCCCAACTCTATCAAAATTTGGGATGAGCTAGGCTCTGCACTATATACCCAATTTGAAGAAAAGACTGACCACCTTTCCCTGGTTAAATAATTAACTACTATTCAATGGGCTCCTCATGAGCATATGCCATACTTCAATTTCCATTTCTAGAAGACATGGAATAAAATTCCAGTATTGGTCAAGCCAACCTCAAATAATGCTTTCCTATATTACTTGAGAGCCTTGAATAGTTATATAGCTATTTTGATTCAATCAATGGGTGGCACCACACTTCCTAATGCTTATGAAATTGTAATAAGAGCATAAAATTGTTTAATACAAGTAGAAAAATTTCCCGAAGTCTACCAATTCCTCTATTTCCAAAAATAACTCTTATTCCACCACCTATAATTTATCTAATTCCCACCATAAACAAAGAACCAACTTTAAATCCCACACCTATAGATGATTTATATGAGGTTAGGTCACTACTAAAGAGTTTTGTCAATCAGTTAGTATCAATGAAATGGTAGTAATCCCAGAACTACAAGCCTTATCATCAAGGTAACCCTACATAAAAACCCAATAAGTAGCCATACCAAGGTGGTTCATAGCCATACTAGGGCAATTCAGAACTGTAGGGTCAATGTATGCAAGTAAAACCTCCAAACATCCATGTTTTACCTACACCAAGTGCTTCTAAAGATATTGTACCTATTTAGAATAACTTAGCTCAAAAGTATGAGTGGTATTATCCTTGTTTTCAGCCACATAATTAGAATACTTGTCCTAATGGTGTTATCAATTAAGCCTTGATGGTGTAAGGCATATCAAATACATAAGGACAATAGGAAGAATCCACTTTCCAACAAGCAGATACACAAGAACCTGCTCAAGGTGAGGAAACTCTTCTTAACTGGACAGAGGATGACTTTTGTGGTGTAAATCAGGAAGAAGCATTATTCAATGGTGGAAGTCTAATGGTAGCCAATATGCATTCAAAGAAAATAATAATAGAAAGTGATCATTCCCTAAGGGTGGAACAAGATACAAATTCTAAAGTTATACCAAAACCTACAAAGAGCAACACAGTACAAAGGCCACTCTTTGTACTCACAGGCCAACCTAAAGTAAAGGTACCAACTCTGAATATTGTAAAAAAAGATATAGATCCTATAAAGGCATTGAAAGAGGTTGGTAATATTCCTTTTAGTATTGTTGAGAAAATGAATAAGACCAATTTAAATGTCACTATGTGAGAAGCACTATGTATTCCCGTGCAAACGGATTTGCTGTAAGTTGCTTTGAAGAATTTCTAGATAAAAGACTAGGTTCCAACCAAGGGGCCTAATGCTGAAATTTATTTGTGTCAACCACAAACTAAAACTAAAATGACAAAAAATGCTAAGCCTCCCCTTTTTATATTTCATTAATATTAGGGAAACACCTCGTTCATAATTTCATGGTAGATTCAAGGGCTATCAATTCAGTGATGCCCAAGAAAGTCACTCATGTCCTTGGTATAAAATATACACTTGCAAATGAAGGAGTTGTTTAATTGGATGTGACTATTGTTCAGATAATATGAATAATAAAATCATTGAATCTCACTATCCATGCTTGCCCAAGCTTGTCAATTTCATAATATATCTCAGCTATAGATGTTTCCCCTTACTTTTCCATTTGTCTTTCATGAGATTTCATTGCAAAGATAGGAGGATATCTATCTATATATTGGTCTCACATGTTGCTTATGATAAGATATGGAACAAGAGTGACAATAAGAGCTGAGCCAATCATAAAATATCATATTGAGCCATACAATCCTTTCCCTATAGACATGAACTATATACTACAAGATCAGGAGGAAGAAGAGACTCATAAAGTTATAAAACCTATAGAAGAGATCCCAGACACTAATCTAGATAAATGGGGATGAACCATTCAATTAGATCCTTATGATTATGTACATGAAATAGGGTTAAGTACATATTACATTCATGAAAATGATGTAATTATCCTAAACCTAATGAATCTAGTCAAAGATCTTCAAGGGATGTGACAATTATTATTTGATGGTTCGAGAAGCAAAAATGGTGTGGGTGTAGGGATTGTCTTGATCTCTCCATATAAGGAGAGCTATTTCTATTTTTTCAAACTTTAGTTTAGCTATATAAATAATGTAGATAAATATGAGGATTTGATTTGAGGCCTACAATTAGCCAACAAGAGATGGATAAAATTCTTACAAATATTTGGTGATAGTGAGTTGGTTGTTCACTAAGTGAGATCTAAAATTGTAACTAAGAACAATTTGCTAAGATATTAAAAACATAGGGTTTGGGACCTATTAGAAGACTTCACTGCTTTGAACATTCAAGTAGTACCAAAAGCATAGAACAAATATGCTGATTTTATGGCCTCCATAGGATCCTATTATAACCTACCAAAGAAATAAAGAAGAAAAAGAACCAACATGTAAGGTTGATAATAAGGCCATCTATTCTTGATGATGTGATTAATTGGAAAGTATTTGATAATGATAAATATATTATCAATTTCTTGAGAGAAGAAGATGAATTATTGAATAAGAACCAACCAAGACTCCATGATCAATATGGAGATCAGATCATTTTAAAGAAAAAAAAACTACTTATGGGTCTTGTTATACTAGAGAACATATTTAATTCAGATGATCAGTTGAAAGGCAAGAAGAATAACATCATGATAAATGAAGAAAATTGTGAACTGGTAGTCATCTTAGAAGAAAAATAACTAAAAATAGGGAAGGTATGTAATGATTCTAAAAAGCAAGGTTTTTTTGAGTTGTGTCAATATTTTAATGATAAATTCACTTGGAATTATCATGATCTAAGGGGATTTGATCCTATCTTAGCCCAACATATAATATAATTGGATCCAAATACCAAGCCTATCAAACATAAGTAGAGACCTATTAATCCAAAGATAAAACCCATGATGAAAAGTGAGCTATATAAACTAATAAAGGTTGATATTATTTTTTCTATCAAACACTCATCTTGATTTGTAAATTTGGTCCCTATAAGAAATAAAAATGGTTAAATCAGGCTGTGTGTAGATTTCATGGATTTGAACAAAGTGTCTCTAAAGGATCATTATCCTCTTCCCCCCATGGAACAAATTCTACAAACTATATCAATATCTAAAAGGTTTTCTCTTTTGGATGGTTATTATGGCTATAACCAAATCTTGGTGCAAGAATCAGACCAATTCAAGACTACTTTCACCACAAAATGGGGTACATATGTATATAAAAATATGCCATTTTTTTGACTAATGTTGGTGCAACATTTTAGAGAGCCATAGATATGGCATTTAAAGGTTTGATAAATGAGATGATCCTAGTATACCTAGATGATATCACTATTTACTCAAAGCATGTTGATTCACACCTGGATCACCTTGGAAATATTTTCAAAAGGTGTAGAGAATTTAGGGTTTCCCTCAATCCCAAGAAGTGTGTTTTCATGGTTCATGAAGGGAAACTACTAGGACACATTGTGTCAAAAGAGGGTCTTATAATAGACCCAAAAATAATAAGTTTTATATCCGCATTATCACTACCAAGCCATACGAAAGGATTACTGAGATTTTTTGAAAAAAATCAACTTTATAAGAATATTTGTTCCAAATTTTGCCTTTATGGACAAACTCATTAATGCAATGCTAAATAAGGGTATCATCTTCAGTTGGACATAAGATGGAAAAGATAGCTTTGAAGCTATCAAATAGGCTATTTCTTAGGTTCCTACCCTAGTCAATTCAAACAACGAGAAATATTTTATTTTCTATGCTTTTGGATGGGAAGGAAGCATCTCATCTATTCTGACTCAGCACAATCAAGAACAATAAGAATAACTAATATATTTTTTTAGTTAATCCCTAAAGGATTATGAATAAAATTACAATTTTGTGGAGAAGCAAGTATATGCTATGATTAAAGCTCCAAATAAATTTAGGCATATGCTTTCCAACAATAAGATTCACTTGATGGTGAGTCATCAAAGTGTTAAAGAGTTCTTACTAGGCTGAGAGATAAATAAAAAAGAGTAGGATGGATCACAAAGGTCATAGAGTATGATGTGGACATCAAAATCACAAAGCTTGTAGGAGGAAAGATATTGTGCGAATAACTAGTTTTTGATATCAAGACTATTGAAGTAGTATCTAAAACTGTATATGCTCAAAATGTATCTCAATTAGTTGATCCAACTCTTTTCAATAGCTAGATCTGTGACATGACCATTTTCCTATAGACTGGTGAGTACTTGTATGAATTTTAGTAGTCAAAGAAAAGGTATTTCTGATTCCAATCCATTCCCTATGTTCTTGTTGATGGAATATTGTTTAGAAAATATATGAATGGAGTCATGATAAGATGTATTGAGCACAATCAAGTCACCAAGGTACTCGAGGAATTTCATGATGGCTCATTAGGAGGACATTTCTCTACAAGAACCATGACCATCAAGATTATTAGAGGGGACTATTATTGTCTTGAATTATTCAAATATGCCCATCAATGGGTAGGGAATTGTGAAAAGTGTGCTTACTTCACTAGAAAGTAAAGATTAGTAGCTTTCCCTCTTAGACCAATTCAAACATATCAACCATTTACTCAGTGGGGATTATATTTTGTTGGTATGATCAATCCACCATTAAGTGTAGGCCAAAAATGGGTCTTCATAGAAATGGACTATTTCACATGATGGACTAGATCAGTTGAACTTAAAGATGCCATGGAGCATCTATCCTAGAATTCATGGATGACATAGTCTCAAGATTTGGTGTTCCTCACACCATTATCTTAGACAATGCTAAAGCATTTGTGGGCACTCAAGTGAGTGAATGGGCCGTAAAGAATAATGTATACATAATTACTTCTTCCAGTTATTACCCTGAGGATAATGGTTTGGAAAATTCAACCAACAAGAACCTCATTAGAATTATCAAAAGAACAATGGAGGATAACCAAAGGATGTGGCACACAAAGTTAAAATCAACATTGTGGGATGATAGGATAACTCCTAAGAGAGTCATCAGTAACTCCCCCTTTATGTTGGTATATGGAAGGGAAGCCCAAGTCCCACTGTTAATTGAGTTACCATCTCTAGAACTCAATCACCAATTATATTTAATTGACAATGATGAAATGATAGTAAAATTAGTTGAGTTAATGAAACTAGAATAAATAAAAAATCAATCAATGAAAGTCCTGGAAGCAAATCAAGCTCAAACAAAGAGGACTTTTGACAAAAGGCATCTGATAGGAGCTTTAATAAAGGGGATATGGTTATCAAATAGGATGCTGCCAAGGTTAAACTAGGTGAGCACACTAAGTTTGATGCAATACAGAGTGGTCCATCTATTGTAACTCAGTGTAAGGGAGCTAATGTATTCTAGCTATCCAAGATCGATGGATTAGAATTGCCTATCCCAGTTAATGGGATATACCTAAAAGCTTGATTTTGAGGTAGGAATTTATTTAAAAAATAAAATTTTGTATATAATAGATTTAGTTTTAGTTGTGTTTTCAAATAAGTGCTTCTACACAGGTCAACTCATTAGGAGTTTTTGTTTCTTTAGTTTGTTCTATTTTTTCCCTATTTTGTTCTTGTTTAGGTAAATCCTAGTTTGTTCTTCCCCAAGTTGTAGTGTGTTAAGCTTAAAATGATTCCATGCTTAATGAACTAGAAAGCTACTAGATAGAAATGATTAATAGACAATCATCTCATATAGGTCACCAAAAATCTTGATATTTTTGTCTCAAAAATATAAACACATCAAATAACCTAAGGGAGACCCCCTCTTTTTTTGAGAAAATCCCTTAAATTGGCCAACAATCTACTTTCTCTTTGTATTTTAGGATCTAGAACTCTGGATGCAATTTGTAGTTATAAAATTTCAAATTGCTTTTCAAGATTTGGATCCCACAATGCATTAACAGATGGAATTTGAAAACCCATTTACAATACGCAATTTCTAATTTTGAAAATTACAAATTGTAAGCAAAGTTTTAGATCCCACAAACTAAACAACCCTATTAAATTTGAAACTTGAACTAAAATTTATAATTTTTTAAAATATAATTTTAGTTTTACTTCCCATGAAACACTACATCTAGAATATGGAACTTGAAGAGCAATTTACAATTTGCAAAATTGTAAATTATAATCTAGGTTTTGGGTCCCACCAACAACCTAAGCTACAAAATCTAGAACTCCAAATGCAATTTGATTTTTTTCAAATTTGCAAATTACATGTAGAGTTCAACCTTCCCATTTCCATTAAAGTCAACCTTCCACTACCCATAAAATCTAGAAGTCAACATGCAATTTGAAAAGTTGAAAAATTACATGAGGACTCTAGATTTCCACTGCCAACTACCACCATTAGAGCATTTATTATAGGGTTTTTTGTATAAATAATGTAAATTTGGGGAATTTAATTCATTGTTTAATTTGCTAAATTAGTTTTTAAGCTTTGATAAATGGCTCCAAGTCATGACCATGCCTTCGACCTCAATCCATGCATCAAGCCACATTTGTAAACCAAGTGCCACATCATTTTTACCCCTGCATGGTATTCTTTAGAATCCCCCTTGTGATTTTTGCCATTGTTTCCTATAATTAAAGCTTTTTAAGATATTTCCATTCTTGTGAAAAGTTTCAATTACATTAGTTAGGTTTTTTTCATTACATTATCTGGTTTTAGGGTTTTCTTATTATCGTTGTTTGGTTTGGTCATCTTTGAAGTTGTTGTTTCCCCAAGGTGTCCAAATTAGTTAAAATCTAAGGTTTTTTTGGGGTTTTATTTTCTAAGTTTCATCGTAAAACCTTAGGATTTTCTCCCAAGATTCACTGTCAAATCTAGGGTTTGCATATTCAGACCAACAAATATACAATTGTATATTCCCTTGTGCTAAGAGAATAATCCCGATAACATTCCTCCAAGTCCCTTCAAACTTTGGAATTATTCCAAATAACTCCCATATGAATAGTAATTCCCAACCACACAGACATTCTTATTGTTTTAAGCACCTCAAGGTTATGTGGAGTTCTCACCTACTTTGAACACGTCCTAGTTCTATTCTAGTATCCATTGGAGATTTCAACCTATTTTTATAGCACTATTACCCTGCATACTTTTTACCTACTTAGAGCACCTCATATCTCTGCCAGAGATTCTACTTGCTGTAAGCACCTAAAAACCTCACTAGATCTTGTAGTTGGTCTTCAATAGGCATTATCTCTAGAGTTCATGTCTCAAAAGGAGATTAAGTTCAAATTGAAAGGCCCTAGGGTGACTCTCAACTTAGAGTCCAACACTACTAAGATCACTGATACATACCTAGGTCACATTAACCTAGGGGAATTTTAGACCTAAATAAATGTAGAGTTCAAGAATGATTGGATGCAAAGTATTTATGACTTTAGACTTCCACAAGTAGTATCCTTTCATTGATGGTCGAAATCCCTAAGTTGGTACTAACACTATCCCAACATTATAATGCTAATAAATGAGAGGTCCCGAATGACAAGGGGGAAAAGATTTTGAATACGGACCCCAATTTCATTGATTCAGTGTTTGTGATCTCAAATTTCAAGAGATATCTTGACATAACTCCAAAAACATCCCAAAAATGCTTTAAAGACAATAGAGAGGGATGCCAAAAAATGATTAACAAGCAATGGCTTAAGACCCCTAAGGCTATCTCCACCAGATTGCCAAAAATATTAGCAATAATTGACTTTAAAGATGAGGTGGGGGATATAATAATATTGTTGCATAGGATTACTAGTAGTCCTAATGCCAAGATCTTATAGAAGTGTATGTATGAATACATTTGGGTCATTCACCAGAATGCATAATACATCCACTGGCCTAGCTCATTAGTGATTTCCTCCAAAAGTAATTGATGGAGGTACAGACAACAAGAAAGTTTTTCATGACTTCTTACCTTGTATACATACTAGCCAAAGGATGAGCCTTCCCAAGACTCAACATAGTACCTAGTAAAATAAGTAGAGCATATAACTATTACTCTAACATCACATTGGAATTCAGTAGGCAACATTTCAAGAGAGTCAATGATACATTTATCTATTGCATCATCATCATGCTTTATAAAGAGCTTGGGAGAATAAGATTCTCAGATGCAAAAATTATAGAAATCACCTGATAAATATCTTAATTCATTCAGTTCCTGACCTATTCTTATATCAAGGTAAGAATTTTAGTGGCTTCCCTTACACACTCCCTAGGTATGTTAGTGATAAGTGGGTATTGATAGAGCTAGTAAGATAACTAGTTGAGACTCATAATCTCCTATCCAATAAGCACAAGTTAAGAAATAATTTTATAATCAATATTGGTAGATACACATGCCCTTACCTCCTCAAAGCCAAGTGTGTTGATGTAGAAATGACACATATGACATTGAGGGATTTGGAGTTTAGGCCATATTATGATGTTTATGATAACATAAATAACACACTGGGAATTTCCTACTATGTACCTAGGGATATGATATATTAATGTATATGTGTTGATAGAGATGCTGACATGTGGCACACATCCCCCATAGTTAGTTATATGGGTCTAATATATTAGGATAATGGAGTAACTTATGGAATCAATGCATTGGGTATTGGTTGGCCTACATTGGTTTGATTAGTTGAGTTGTACAAAAAGGTTTTCTTCATGGAAAAAAATGGAACAAATCTTCCTAGATCATTGGGATATTAAAGAAAATAATTTTGGTAATGAAGAAGAGAATGAAGCTGCTGAAAAAGAAAAATTAGTAGAAGAAGAAGAAGACGAAGAAGAAGAAGAAGAAGAAGAAGAAAAATTGGTTGATAAGGGTTCAAATGATTTGGCTCCAAATAAATCTGAGTCAATTTTTCAATTTCATGGATGCATTCAAAAGAAGAAGGTTGTTGTTTCCATAAACCCTACCAACAAGTATAGCTTCATCAACATAAATGTGGCCAAGCATATACATGTTCAAGAAAAGAATCTTTGGGAGGTTCAAGTAGATGGTAAGAATATTTCAAGGTTTGAAGATTTGAAGCTCATTATGGAAAAATATGTTTTGCATTCAGATTTTTATGCTTTGGATATGGATGATATGGATATAGTTCTTAGATATCCATGGTTAAAGACTTTGGGAACAATCAATATTAATGTTAAAAAAAGGTTCATGAAGTTTTGGTATAAGAAAAATGTCACTTTATAGGATATCATAGTGGGAAAGGCACTAATAATAGTTGAAGAAGATCATGAGGATGAGATTGAGATAATTCATGAAGAGCATGAGGAAGATTTAGATGACATAGATCAAAACACACTACAATAAAAAATTAACACTTCATCTACTCAAGAAATAGAGACAAAAAAAGTGGAAGTGGTTGAAGAAAAGGACAAAAAAGTTGAGGTATATAGACACCCACATCATCATGAGAGGAAAAAATCATGGAACCCAATGAGGGAGTGTCATAACAACAATCATTTTGGTTATGCAGGAAATCAGATTTTCAATCATAATGGCTATGCATGGAAGCCAAAGAAGAATTACTATTATTAAGTATGGAATCAAAGGAATGCAATGGCCTATAGAATATGGAATGAATGTGGAAATCACTATGACTATGCATAGAAGAATCCATACTATGGTCATGGATGGAATCAGAGTAGCATAGTGGAATATGGTACATGGAATCAAAAGTGAAAGAATTATGCATGGACACCAAAGCAATATAACTATGATCATGAATAGAATTAGAGGATCACAATGACATTCAACAATAATCTTGGAGAGATATCACCTACCAAGATCACATATGGATGGTTATATGATTGAGATTGGTGACAAGTGTGTAATGATTTGAAACACACTCATTCTTTAGTGTCTTCTTATGTTTCGGGGATGAAACATGTCCAAGAGGGAGGTAATGCTATGTACCTAGGGATATGCTATATTAATGTATATGAGTTGATGGAGATGTTGACATGTGAAACACATCCCCCATAGTTATATGGGTCTAATATATTAGGATAATGGAGTAACTTGTGGAATTAGTGCATTGGGTAATGGCCGACCTACATTGGGATTAAGCGGTTACCCATCCATTAGAGGTATATATAAAGGAAATGATTATCATTGTAAAGATATCAAGTAAGCATTGCATCTTCTATTGTAAGAGGATATTGGAGGTTGTCCCCTTGAGGAGATATTATGGAGTTATTCCTTCCTAAAGGAGTATTGTTGGTGTTGCCCTACCTTAAGGGTATTCTACATATATTGAATATTTGGACATCTTGGTCCACTAATATATATTATGTTGAATTGATCTACATTTATTATACATTATTTCTAAATATTATAAGTGTGGATCATAACATTTCCACTTATTTACACATTCCATATTTTGAAGATTATTGGTAGGATCTAGAAAATGAGGAGAAGGTCAGATTGAAAGACCATTCTAGAATGATATTGGAATAGGTCAAATCATTTGATTTGGCACCAATCCCTGAGGACTTGATGGATGATGTGTCCTAAGTGGACCCAAACTCAACTCCTTCCACCAATAAGGTGGTTAGTCCTTGAGTCTTTCTTTTTGTTAGATAGAACAACATATGTGATAAAAAAATGATCAATTGGCTTAGAAGCAAATGGGTCCAAGTGACCAATGATAAATAGAGTATCATAGAGAAGCTATTAAAGCTCAAAGAAGGAGGAATTCCTTCATCAATAGAGGGTCCCAGTGGGACAATAAGAGAACAACCAAAGGGGATAGTGATATCTCAAAAGAAAAATAAGAAATCTAAGGCCAAGAAGGTGTTATCCAACAAGGATGGGGAAACATCATACCAACCAATCATCATCTCATTTGAGGACACAACTACAATTGGAGCCTCCATAGCTTTAACCCCCACATCAGTCATAGTGATAACCCCTATCTCTATAGTTCACCCTCCACCTGTTTATATTATTTTTGTAGCTCCAACACCTCCACCTCATATCTCCAATCCCACTACATCTCAAGTTTCCACTCCACCATTCATTCCTACAACCTTACCTACAATAATAAGTCCATTGAAACTAGGGTAATCAAGTCAAGTGGATACTCAGGGTCCTCCTTTAGTGGATACTCAAGTTTCCATTCCACTATCCCTTCCCCAAATTTCACTCCCTCTTTCCATTTCACTTCCTCCTTCCATTCCATTCACAATCCCCTCCATTCCATCCCCATTGATTTCCAACACCACTCAACAATATATAATTACAAACTTAGTCATCCTGAATTAAATTTTGATGGTCATCCCAACTCTTGGGATAAGTATTTATTCATCTTCATCCCATTTCATCTTTCCTACCTTACCACCCCTAAGAAGCCCAATTCATTTACTTGATTTATTTAATGCTTTGGCTTCCACCCTTCCACCAGTTCCCAAGTTTTGAGTCCCTGTGTCTACTCCCCCATTAGTACAATTTTCACATCCTTCAACCCTAGTAGACATAGTTATTCCCATTGTTCCTACCTCTTCCACTTATACAATTTCCATAAAATCTTTAGTGGAGATAGGAGGAAATCAAGTCCTAAATGCAAATGTGGATTTGCAGCTTATTAATGGAGTTGAAATTCCATAGGCACTTACCAAGAAATTAATGGTAACATAAACACAGGATTCAACACTTATCATAATGCCTACTAGTACACCAACTTTAGTTATGGATTCCTAGGTGATAATATCTACATAATAAAATGCTAACCCTATTTGGCTAGCACAAATCATGGGAAAGAAATGAAAGCAAATAATTTCTCCAAATACATGAGATTTTGCTCTTTTAGATATGAAGAAGAAATCCAAGTCTACTCCATGGACCTTCTCCAAAATATTGTGTGACTCAACAAGGGAAAGATATGTGGATATTGTATCCCCCCACTAGATAAACCAAAATACGATCTAGTGGTGGGGGACTATCAGATATCAAAGATTCACCTTGGATGTCCAACAAGGGAGGGGTTAAAGCACAATGTCACTAAAGGTCACTCCCTTTTTGAGAGAATAGATAATGAAAAGGTCACTAAATATGAATTTAAAAATAAGGTTGATCAACTTATGGCTGCACTAAACGAATTCATAGAACCCAGTGGATCAGTGACACAAATTAAAGTAGCACAACCAGTCACCCATATCCCAAATTAGGGAACAATTGATATGGTGACTAAAATTGAAAGCATGGGAAGGGATAATAAAGAATGGTCAGAGAAACTCATTTCTAAGGGAAATAAGATTATTGATATGATCATGGACCATTATACAGTTCTGAGGGAAAGAAAGATTACCTTGAGAGAACTAGTGAATAAATATGAGAGAGAAATAACTTTGAATCTCTATTATCTCAAATTGATAATTGTAGACTCTATTGACATTGAAATCCTCCTCATTGAAGGTATACTAAAAAATGATGGGGAACAAGAATAATTAGATAGAGCTACATAATTTAGGATAAAGTTGATGACAAAAGCTACACATAAGGCCAAGGTTGGGTATGACAAAGCCATTGACATGTTGTATGATATAGAAGATTTGTTGAATAAGTTGTCATATAGGATAATAGAATATGAAGATAACCTCCTCCCAATAGAAGAGGTTCAAATAAAATTCAAAGAAGTGGTAGAAAGAGGATATGCTAAAACTATAATCTTTACCTTGAGTTCTATCCACTGCTACATCAAATATCTTAATATGTTGGATAAGATGGGTAAATATATGAAAAAAATCAAGGCTTTGAGGTAAGAATTTTTTGACACATTAATAGATTGTGAGATCACCAACCTCTACTCTTTTGGCATAGATTAAGAGAGAATTCAAGAGATTTTTAAGGCTTTTGATGCATATGTTCAAAAATTGCTATCTGAGAAAGATAAAGAGGTAGAGGAAATATTGGAAATTGATTAATTCTTTCTATTGAAAATATTCTCATATATTGTATTTTCATTTTTTGTAAAGACATTGTAAAGTTTTATATTGTAAAATAGTAACTATATTTTATAGTTATTTTTTAGAAAAAGACTTGTGTATTTTACACTTTATATTTTGATAGGTTGAAAACTATAAAAAACATAATTACAAATTACACTTTTCATTTTGACAAGTTATAATTGCTTAAAGTTGTAAAAACACATATTGCAAATTGCAATTCTAAATTTGACAAAGTGGTGACTTTCAAGTTGTAAAAGTCTCACTTGTAAATTTCAATTTAAGCCATTTCTAAGTTATATTTTGATTGAACATTGAGTTCTATTTTGGTGCTCCATTTGACATGAAGAGCATTTGTAGCTGCATGAAGGAGAAGGAGAGGTGTTGCATGAATATTATTCAAGTCTATCCATGCTACACTAAATTCAAGATCATGCCTAGCTCTTGCATGCTATTTTTCAAACTATTTTACAAAGTAAAAGGATGCCACAAATAGGAGATCACATTTTTTTTTGCATGAAGTTTCAGATTGGCATGATTTTTCTATTGGGTGTTGAAGTTTTTGATAACTGCATCTCATTTATGAGATCTTTTGTATAAAGATGGGCAAAACCTTGTAGCCCAATATATCTTTTTGATGTTCGTAATATTATTATACATTTTGAATATATTTTATACAAGTTATAATCTAGATAATGAAATAAATTGAAGATTTTGCCTTTCTTATGTAAGAAATCCCTATGTATGAAAGTTATTTGAATGTTTGTGGAAGTTTTAATTCTTATTTTAGTCATAAGAATTCATTTGTGATATTTTATACCTTTCTAAGAGATTATTTAATTAACATAAAAGCATATTTTCCCTTCTATGAAAAATAAAAAAATATTGTCTCTGATTTCCCATTTACATGAGTTTATGCTAAAAAAATTTCAATCTATTTTCTATTCTGTTGTGTTCATTCAATCAAGCATTAAAATCCACTATAAAAATATTTGGTGCAATCACCATTTTCAGTTTTGCAAATTTCATTCTCAAACTCTTTTCCCTAGTCAAACCCTAGTTTAGGAGCAAGAACACTAAAGGAACATAATTTTTATAAAATTGGTATTTTATCAATATCACCAGATTTAGTGAAAGGAAGCCAACCTTATCTGGAGGTTAACCTCAATTCTCCAAGGTCCTAAATCTTGGATATTTTCCCATTGTTTCATTAGATCTTTTCATAGCGAGCTACTACATCAAGGAATGGGTACAAAATATATGTGATAACACCTTCCACTAAGATATCCTCAACTAGAAGCTCCTTTTCCAAATGATTACGTAACCCACCCTATAGTGGTGGTGACTCTCCCTGAGATGAGCATGGGGCTAAAAACCTCTCAATTATGTCAAGAATAATTTATTACATAAACCAATGCAATAGTTTTACATTGTTAGTAGATTTTGAGGATGGATAGAAAGAGCTCCACATGGATGATATTTACTAATGAAATTTTTATCCTAATATGTTTGCGGTCTTACAAATTCCTGTAGAAAATACTCTATGTGCATTGCCTATCAATAGATAAGCTCTCTCAATTTTATTTGTATGTAAGAATTTAATGTTTTAGGATTTGTTATGAAAACTTATCTATGTTATTTTTTGGCATGACACCACCCAATTTTCAACTTTGCATGAAGATGGACATGGAAACACCAACATCTGGGTTTTACCTAAGTTTTCCCATCCATTATTTCCATGGGGGAGGACCCGTCATAATGGGCAGTTTGGATGCTTTTGGGTATTGATGGAAATTCTTTAGGCATTCTTATCATTTACACACCTAATTATGGTCTTGATATATCTCTACTTTGGTGATCCTTAGCTGACAACCTACTCTTGTCATATGGATTGTATGTAGTGATTTTAATATGATTAAGAATTCCAAGGACAAATTTGGTGCCTTACCTATGAGGTGGTACATTAGAGAATGTGAATATGGTATTAATTCAAGAATAAAAGGGGTCTTATCAACCATATCCTTTAAAAACACTCATTTAATACCATATCTTGGTTTACATGGTATAATTGCCTTATAATGGATCACCATGTGATCAAAAGGATCAACTGTTATATGTTGTTACAATAAAATAATTTTTTCTTCTCCAACATTAATGACCAACCTATCACTATCCATTCTAAATTTTCTTTCTGATCATTATCCTATCTCTTGTAGAGTGGAATAGGTCATGGGGTAGTATAAGGTGCCATGTAATTAATTCATCTTCAATACTTCTTGCTTAGGCCACATTGGCACCATCTGCCTGATTGCTTAAATATATAACTTGCCTCCCTTCCCTCCTTATGCTTCAAATGATATTTAGTGGTAGAACGAGGCCATTATACACATCACCACCTTACTCTACCAATATGGGAATCAAGTCACATGCATTATAAATCACTGTGAGGATGCTATGTTCAAGGAATTCTGGAGGGTTTCTTTATAAAATGAAAATAAACTTATAAAATGACAAACTTATGATCAAAGAGAAAATGTTGATATTAGATTTATAAAGGAAAATATATTTATGAGGAAGGCCAAGTCCTATCCATGGTCTTATAATGAATCTCATGAATTAAATGAAAGGAATAAATATAATCATGAGGACCAATGATAGGTACTAATGTTGGTATGTTGAATGTACCACTAAAAATTAGAGATTATTGTATGAGACCTACAAAAAATGTTAGTATTTATAGCATATGTAAATATGAAAAGAAATTAAATGTTTAATAAAAATATTTCTGTAAAAATTGAGCACTGGTAGGTTCTTTGAAAACATGTCTTTCATTAGTTTGTAATCGATAGGTACTAGGACCAAGGATATCTTTTACTAAGTAAGGACCCCACCATTTTTTATCATATTTTCCTTCTTTGTCATGTGTATAATATAATCTGAGGACTAAATCACGAACATTAAAAGTTCATACTTTGACCTTTTTATTATTTGTTTAACAATGCAATCCTTGTATTGTCAATTATGCTATAAAGTGACCATATAGTGTTCATCAATAAAATATAAAGCATAAAGATGAGCTTCATTTAATTCTTCATCAGGTATTATGCCATGAAGAGATATGCATAAAGATAGGAGTTTAAACTCTAATGGTAATACCGATTTAGACCTATATAGATGGAGATGCCAATCAGTATGAGTTTCTCTAATAGTCTTTTGTAATATTTTTTTAAAAATTTTGTTGATGGCCTCTACTTGGCCATTACATTGAGGATGGTATGTGTTGAAAATTTATGGGAAATTTTAAATTTTGCACATAATTATGTTGTATCTTTATTTTTGAAATTGATACCATTACATAATTGTGTCGACCTAGTTGTGCAAATAAAATAAAATAGAATCAAAATAGTCGACTTAGTCTATTGAAAGACAATCTAAAAGGAATTTAGTCAAGTGAGTCAACTTAGTTTCCTAGATAGAAAGTAGATACAAAACTAAGTCAAACTAGGTGACTTAGTTGACTGTAAAACTATAGTTTATAGAATTGAAAAACTAAAAAAAATAATACTAAATTTTGAAATTTGAAAAATAGTAGGAAATGAAATTAGTTTCAAATTTGATAGAGAGTAATTACTCATATGTTTAGAATGAACTTGACACTATAAATTGAGTCAATCAAGTCAATCTAGTAGTATGTCTAAAGTTTTTGAGTTATTGTTTTGAGTTGTGTTATCTAGATATAATTTTAAACCTATAGAGGGAAATACAAAATATTTAGATGGTGTTAAGCTGGTTGATAGAGTATAAATAAAATTGATAAATATAAAACCAAATAAAACTATGTTGATTAGATCAAACTGGTAGATTAAATAAAATAAAGAAAAATAAAAGAATCAAGTGAGTCAATTCAATTAGATGATGAAAATTAAGAAATGAAACTATATTGATAGGGTTGATGTAGTTTTTATAATTTTGGAAATTTATGCACAAAGAGCTAATAAAATTGATAGGATCATCTTAGTTATAAAACCTACAAAAAATTTACCTAACTAGGTTGATTGAGTTCATATATATATATATATATATATATATATATATATATATATATATATATATATATATAAACCTACATATAGAGCTGACTAAAGTTGACAAGGTTCATTGCATACAAAAACTTACACACATAATATTATATTGGATTGATTAGGTTGATATAGTATGAAAATGTACACACACATATTAAACTAGGTCGATAAGGTCGATCCAATTATTTTTAAAGTAAAATTAAAAATATAAAAGGGTTAGATTCATGTAGGGTTCACCAGAATGCATGCAAATGAAACTAGACAATTCTATAACTTATCCTACTTAATAATATTCAAGCTCGAACAAGGTAATCAATTAACAAGTATTTTGGAGAAACATTTAAATCAAGTAAATGATCAATAATGGATTCTCTAAACCTACACTAAGGGATCTCTTATGACACTATGATAAAAGAGATTTTTTCAAGGTTTTTAGTCAAATTCCATCTTGTGATAATCCTAGCTAGGTCTCTATGAATGTAAATAATATTAAACAAGCTAATCTACTAAATAACTATGCAAGCTAATATAATAAATGCATATGCAAGCTAATCTAGTGCTCACCAAAGCTTGTGGCATAAATGGGAAAGGTATTAAAAATGTAGAGATGAATCTATCTATAACATAGATAATATCTAAGTAAGGAGAGATGAAAATCAATATATATTAACTCTACAATATCTACTTACCAAAATATGAAGGGCTTAGGAATATGCTTACCTTGTTGAAGTGAACCCATTATGCCTCAATCTTTTCCTTGGCCAATGGTGATTTTCAAGTGGTTTTTATGGGCTTATAAATACCACAAGGATAAATCAAATCTAGGATATAAGACCCCTCCTATGCATCCAAGACTTCCAAAATACAAGTGCTACTACTTCAGGGTAAAAAACTAAGCATTAAAACCTCCTATTGATTGTATAAGCATATTTACAAACAATAATGATGTGCAAATTATTGATACTCTATTAGAAATGAAATGAAAGGGGGTATATATAGCCATGGATTAACACTCAACCCTCCCAAAATTTAAGCTAATGGATTTGGCCCAATTGATATTGTTAGGCAAGAAATAGAGCCATTAGGTCATGAACTATGTCGACTTGGGCCAACTTAGTTCCATAACATGCGGCAAACTCTAGAATGGGGTCTATTGAAAGTATTATCATTGATGTCAAAAGTTTATAAATATAGAATCTAATTTTTAAATGTGTTTTTAATGTTCATATCTTGGCTAAAGTGTGTTAATATTATTAAATATTAATGAATATATTTTTGGTTGCATAAAGATAAAAGAGGGCCCATAAGGAAGTCAAAGAGTCACCAAGTAAAGACAAAAGAGGGAAAGGATGCATTTTTCCTTGAAGGGTCACCTTGAGGAATTTGAAGAGTCATTAGATAAAAACAAAAGAGGGAAAGGACACATTTTCCCATGAAGGGTCACCTTGAGGAATTCAAAGGGTCATGCAAGACAAGTTTGGTGCCATTTTCCATGAGGATTGAAGGGTCATAAAGGGTGAATGCCAAAGGTCATTTGGAAAGCTATAAAAGGAGGATTGGAAATCCATTTTATATATAGATAGAAGTGAATGATTTTATCTAGCTGAGAAGAGTAGAGGAGAGTATGAAAAGGAGAAGAGATATAGTAGTGTGTTATCATTTGTTGAGAAAGCAACATTGAGAGATAGTAGTGTTTTATACATAAGAGTGGTTGGTGCTCTTGTGGGTTGGTGCTCACAAATCATTTATATGTTGGTGCTCAGAAAAGGGGTTGGTGATCCTACAAGTTTGTGCTTGTGAACATTGTAAACTTGAGTTGGTGTTCATTTATATACTTGAGATTGTTCTTCATGGTTTTTCTCACTTTGGGTTTCTACATAAAATATGGTCTCTCTCTCTCTTATGTGGTGCATGTTATTAATTTTAGTTTATTGCATATCTTGAATGTATTATTAAGTGGTTAAAGAAAAAGGAATTTGATTAAGTAAAAGATATATCCTGTGTTTAATAATTGGTATCAGAGTAGGTTCCTTTGGAAAGAGTTTAACAACTTGAAGGTATATCAGGGAAAACATGATGGCCAAGCAACTAAAGAAGAAGAATCAAGAGTTGAAATCTTTGGTTGAGGCTCTTAAGGAATAGGTGTGTATCTTGGCTTCTAAGTTGGCTATAGAAATAAAAGAAGATAAGATGTTTATTTAAGATCTTAAGAATCAGCTAGAGGTTGCATATTCAAGTTTGAAATCAAGAGAAGAAGAGTGTAATTAGTTGAAGGCTGAGTTAGGTTATTTGAAGGATAAGCATGAGAGGATCATAATAAAGGTTGAAAAAGATCATGAAATATCAGTCCAAGGTGAGAAGGATGCAAGTTTTAAAGGCAAACTGAAGAAGCCAATTAGGCAACCCAATGCCTTCAGGTTTTCCAATTCTTTTCATGGCCATTATTTTATTTGTCATCATGTTGGTCATAGGGTAAGAAATTTTTTAAGGAGAATAAATTAGTCAAAGAGATATTTTAGTCATCTTCAAGCAAAAAGTATGATAAATGTTTTTTTATTTTGTTGTCATAAGGTTGGACATATTGCTAAATTATGTCCAAATGGAGTAAAGAGATCCTCAAGGTATGTCAAAGGATATGAAACCCCTAGAAGCTATGAGAAGGTCCAAAATCATTTTTGAAAACTTAAGACAATAAAGGTTGATTAGGTTGAGTCTAAGAGTGAGAATAGATTACTGGCTATAGTGGAGAAAGAATCAGATAGGAAGGATTGTGTGGAACTCTTGTTATTAGGAAAGATAATGAATATTATTCCTAAACGACCTACAAATCAAAGAGAATATCTTGTTACATTTGAGCATGAGCCTTATCAAGATAAGATAGTTTCAAGAGTTAAGAAGATAAACAACATCATGGATGTTGAGGCTAGTGAGTCAAAGAAGTTAGACATGCCTAAACAAATTCTAAGAGAAAGAAATTAGTCTTATGGATGCAAGAAGATCAAGGAAGTAAAAAAGGAGATGTGGGCATATCTTGAGTTCATTTTATTCTAGGACCTTTTATGTGGGGTGTCTCTTCTAGGATTCAAGGAGACACTTTACAGATAAAAAATAGAAGCATGGTGGATGTTTTTGGGTCTTGGTTTTGTTACATGACAAGAAAGTCATGAAGGTGAGTTGACAGATTAATTTATACATCAGTTGAGGGGAAAACAAGTGTTATCTCCAAGATAGACTCTTTTCCATCATGTAAAAGGGGGAGAAATATAGGAATAGCTATAGGAACATGTTCAAAAAATAAGATACTACATGAAGGGGGAGTTATTGTATGTTTTTAGTTGGCTTAGTTTGTAATTTGTGCAAGTCTTAGTTTCAAGTTGGCATGTGCAATACAAGTTTTTAGAATGTTGTAGTTTTAGTTTGAGGTTTCCATCAATAACAAAGGGGGAGATTGAAATATTATCATTGATGTCAAAAGTCTAGCAATATAACATTTAATGTCTAAAGGTATTTTTAATGTTCATATCTTGGCTAAAGTGTGTTAATATTAATTAAATATTAACAAATATATTTTTGATTGCATAAAGACAAAATAGGGTCCATGAGGAAGTCAAAGAGTCACCAAGTAAAGACAAAAGAGGGAAAAGATGCATTTTCCCATGAAGGGTCACCTTGATGAATTTGAAGAGTCGTTTGATAAAGACAAAAGAGGGAAAAGACACATTTTCCCATGAAGGGTCACCTTGAGGAATTTGAAGGGTCATACAAGACAAGTTTGGTGCCATTTTCCATGAGGATTGAAGGGTCACAAAGGGTGAATGCCAAAGGTCATTTGGAAAGCTATAAAATGAGGCTTGGAAAGCCATTTGATATATGGATGGAAGAGAATAATTTTATCTAGCTGAGAAGAGTAGAGGAGAGTATAAAAAAGAAAATAGATATAATAGTGTGTTATCATTTGTTGAGAAAGCAACATTGACAGATAGTGGTGTTTTATACACAAGAGGAGTTGGTGCTCCTATGGGTTGGTGCTCACAAATAATTATTATGTTGGTGCTCAACAAAGGGGTTGGTGCTCTTACAAACATTTTAAACTTGAGTTGGTACTCATTTATATACTTGAGATTGTTCTCCATGGTTTTCCCCACTTTGGGTTTTCACGTAAAATCTGGTGTCTCTCTCTATCTCTTATGTGGTGTATGTTATTGCTTTTAGTTTTATTAAATATCTTGAATGTATGATTAAGTGGTTAAATCAAAAGGAGTTTGATTAAGTAAAAGATATATCATGTGTTTAACAATTGGTATCAGAGTAGGTTCCTTTGGAAAGAGTTGAACAACTTGAAGGTATATCAGGGAAAATATGATGGCCAAGCAACTAAAGAAGGAAAATCAAGAGTTGAAATCTTTGGTCAAGGCTCTTAAGGAAGAAATGTGTATTTTGGATTCTAAGTTAGATATAAAAGCAAAAGATAAGATGTTATTTAGGATCTTAAGAATCAATTAGAGGTTGCATATTCAAGTTTGAAATCAAGAGAAGTAGAGTGTAATTAGTTGAAGGTTGAGTTAAGTTCTTTGAAGGATAAGCATTAGAGGTCCATAATCAAGGTTGAGAAAGATCATGAAGTATTAGTCCAAGGTGAGAAGGATGCGAGTTTTAAAGGCATTGTTGAAGAAGCCAGTCAGGCAACCCAATGCCTTCAGGTATTCTAATTCTTTTCATGGCCATTATTTTGTTTATCATCATGTTGGTCATAGGGAAAGATATTATTTGAGGAGAAGAAATCAGTCAAAGATATATTTTAGTCATGTTCAAACAAAATGTATGATAACTGTTGTTTGATTTTGTTGTCATAAGGTTGGATATATTTCTAAATTATGTCCAAATGGAGTAAAGAGATTCTCAATGTATATCAAAGGATAAAAAACCCATAAAAGGTATGAGAAGGGAAAGATTTAGGTTTGGAGACCTAAGATAATAAAGGTTGAGTCTAAGAGTGAGAATATATTACTTGTTATAGTGGAGAAAGAATCAGATAGGAAGGATTATGTGAAATTCTTGTTATCAAGAAAGATAATAAATACTAGTCCTAAACAACCTAGAGATAAAAGAGAATATATTTTTACATTTGAGCATGAGCCTTGTCAAGATAAGATAGTTGTAAGAGTTAAGAAGATGAACAAAATCATGGATGTTGAGGTTAGTGAGTCAAAGAAGTTAGACATGCCTAAATAGATTCTATGAGAAATAAATTAGTCTTATGGATGTAAGAAGATCAAAGAAGTAACAAAGGAAATGTGGGCATCTCCTAAGTTCATTTTGTTTTAGGACCCTTTATGTCTCTTCTAAGATTCAAGGAGACACTTTATAGAAAAAAATTGAAGCATGGTGGATGCTGTTGGGTCTTGGCTGTGTTGCATGACAAGAAAGTCATGAAGGTGAGTTGACAGATTAATTTGTACATCAGTTGAGGGGGAGCTAAGTGTTATCTCTAAGATAGACTCTTTGCCATTGATGTCAAAGAGGGAGAAATATATGAATAGGTATAGAAACATGTTTAAAAAATAGGATGCTATATTAAGGGGGAGTTATTGTATGTTTTTAGTTGGTTCAGTTTGCAGTTTGTGTAGGTCTCAATTTCAGGTTGGCATGTGCAATATAGGTTTTCATATTATTGTAGTTTTAGTTTGAGGTTACCATCAATAAAAATGGGGAGATTGAAATATTATCATTGATTTCAAAAGTCTATCAATATAACATTTAATGTCTAAAGGTGTTTTTAATGTTCATATCTTGGCTAAAGTGTGTTAATATTAATTAAATATTAATGAATATATTTTTGGTTGTATAAAGATAAAAGAGGGCCCATGAGGAAGTCAAAGAGTCACCAAGTAAAGACAAAAAGAGGGAAAGGATGCATTTCCCATGAAGGGTCACCTTGAGGAATTTGAAGAGTCATCAGATAAAGACAAGAGGGAAAGGACTTATTTTCCTATGAAGGGTCACCTTGAAGAATTCAAAGGGTCATGAAAGACAATTTTGGTGCCATTTTCCATGAGGATTGAAGGGTCACAAAAGGTGAATGCCAAAGGTCATTTGGAAAGCTATAAAAGGAGGCTTGGGAATCTATTTGATATATGGATGGAAGTGACTAATTTTATCTAGCTGAGAAGAGTAGAGGAGAGTAGAGAAAAGAGAAGAGATATAGTAGTGTGCTATCATTTGTTGAGAAATCAACCTTGAGAGATAGTGGTGTTTTATACATAAAAGGGGTTGGTACTCTTGTGGGTGGGTGCTCACAAATCATTGTTGTGTTGGTGCTTAGAAAAAGGGTTGGTGTTCTTGTAAGTTGGTACTTGCAAACATTGTAAACTTGAGTTGGTACTCATTTATATACTTGAGATTGTTCTCTATGGTTTTTTCTAATTTGGGTTTCCACATAAAATCTGGTGTCTCTCTCTCTCTCTCTCTTATGTGGTGCATGTTATTGCTTTTAGTTTTATTGAATATCTTGAATGTGTGACTAACTGGTTAAAGTAAATGAATTTTATTAGGTAAAAGATATATGATATAATGTGAATCAATATATCCCATGCTTAACAAGGTTGACCTAGTTGACCTAGTAGGATACATGGTAAAATAGGGTTTTGTTTAGTTGGGGGATATTTTGGGTGGTGAGTTACTTACAAAAGTGTATAAGTGGGGTTTCAAATCTTGGGAAAATAAATAGGAGTATCTTATATTAGTTTTGAGTGGTAGTATAGGGGTCAATAATCCTGTGAAGTACCAAATGTCTTCCAACCCCTTTCTCAAGGCACCCTTTAATATGTGCACTTAGAGAGATTGAGATTTGACGGGTTCTTACAAGAGAGACAACATCATCAATTGATAAAGTTTTAAAAATATTGTGTGTATTTAGAGGGAAGGCCCAACATCTGAAATAAAAATAGATTATGTATTTGTGTATGCCTATATCACACTCAAATAGAAGCATGGCACATGTGTATGTATAAGTAAAAAAATATGGCATCCATCAACATGTAACTAACACATAGATGTCAAGGAGCCAATAAAATATGTTTATGTTGCGAATATTTTTTGAATTTTTTGATTTTTTTATATTTTTGGAATATTTGAAGTAGTTTTAATCAAGGAGGTCCTCATCATTGAAAGGTGTAGGGTCACCTAGAAAGTTTTTCAAGCTATGTTTATATCATTTCACTGTCACCACTTCAAATTTTTTATTTAATGGTTTATCTGAAGCCAATGGTGTAGATAAATAATGATGCCCATCATGTGGTATGTAAATATATGTACACATATTAAGAAAATTAACACACATATTTATAATATCTATCTTATCATTCCACTCAGGTAGCTAATTTTGTCCAAACTTTAGTTTTGAATGTGGTTCATGGTTTAATATCCATATGGTCAAAGATTCTACATGTGGGACACAGGTGATAGGTAACTGAATGTATCCTAAAGATTCTAGCATCAATGGAAAGTATATTAGTTCATATTCAATATGTCCTAATCATGTGAGAAAAGTGGTGCCACAAGTTGCATCCCACATGTTTTTATCAAACTAGAGATGGTGGTAATATATCCCATCAATATTAGTAGTAATAGTTAAATCTTCATGTTTTGGTCATTTTGAGGGATAATTCTTTTATAAAAGATAGGAAAGATTTTACCTTTTCCTTATGTTGGACACAAAGTGTATGCCTCCTTCACTCTTATATTTATGAATTAGGTTTTTCAATGCCTCACATTGATTGGTATTATGGCCAATGATCTGATGATAATTACAATATGGAACTCTTTCTATAGGTATAAGTCTACTACCTGATCTATGTCTGGTAGAAGGTGTATATACACAATATTTCTAAACTTTATAAATTATTGATTCTTTCTCTCTTTTAGGAAGCCATTGAGTTTTAACCTTTCTGAGTGCACACAAATCAATCAAAAACAAAAATTCAATAGATTTAGTACCTTGCTAAAATAGATCAAAAAGCAAATTGATAAAAAAAACTCTAGGTTCATTTTAATCAGCTTAGTCATTTCATTTTTAGTTAAATTACACTTCTATTTTCCTAATTTTTAGTTATATCAAAACTATTACCTCATAATAAACTAAGTCAACTAGATCGACTAAGTTATGTAATTGCTTTTTCCTAGGAAACTTAGTTGACTTGCTTGACTGCATTTATTTGGACTATCTTGTAATAGATAGAGTCAACCTGATCAACTTTGTTCTATATTATTTTCTTATTAGGTCAATGTAATCAACCTAGTACTATGTCATCTTTATGCAAAGGCACTTAACTCACATTGGTAGTAATTAATTCACCTTTCATTTATTTACTTTCTTGCTTAGAGTAATACATCAAAGGTTAAATAATTGAATTAGTCAATTTATTTTGTCACAAATGACTAAATAAAAAAATATCAAATAAAAATTCAAACACTTCTACCCAGGTCTACCTACTTAGATTTCATCACCGATGGGGAAGCTAACTCAATTTTTTGGCTAAGTAAAAATACGTGGTTGATGATATATATTAAAAAATCACCTGACACCTTTATTATTGTGGGGTTATGAAGTGATGGAGTAGGCCTCAATACAAATACAATACCATCACCAATACAAATCCATTTCAACCTTAACATACCTAAAACTAGATTTAGCTTACCTTTTTTAGTTCCTTTATAAAACCGAACATCCTATCACATTTTAAAACATATTCTAATTTAAAACACATAAGAATGTCTACTCTTTAGATTAGCATTGAATTTAAGTGTTACTACTTATTGTTTACCTATTATATTTCGTATTGTAGAAATTGTATTAACCAGTGTTGTTACAAGATTTGTGTTGTGTGATGTAACTAGATTGACTTAATTGACCTAGTTGCCTATGTGTTTAGCTTATTTTTATATAATATTTCTACTCAATCATCCATATTTATAACATTTTAAATTTTTTACTACCCATAAAACATAGTTGACTCAATCTCTTATAGGCTACTCTTTTTATCTTCTTACAAAACATAGTCGACTCAGTCAACTTAGTCTCTTATAGGATACTCTATTTGTCTTATTCTAGAACATAGTCAACTCAGTTTCCCACATAACCTTTCTATTTACCTTCTAAAATGTAGTCAATTTGTTTGACCCTATACCATATGGCTGGTCATGTATCTTTTGGTTGATTTAGTCTATTTTTTCTAAATCCCTATCTAGTTGATCTTGTCCAATACTTGGCCAACTTTGTCCTTTTTATCTTTCTTATAAAATTCTTATTTTAAACATCATGAAATACCCTATCAAAATCTTATTTGATAGACTTAATCCATTTAGATGATACATAGGTGTGAAGCCTTTTGATAAGACTCCACATTATTCAACGATATACTTGTATTTGACCCTTATATGGATGACTCGATGTTTTTAACCAAGAAGGATGTATGGAACAACAAGCATTTACATGATCATCTGATGTTTTTATTTTTACCTTATCTATATTTAATTATGTATTTTATGCAAGTAGATTTAGTTTATATATGCCAAGACCTGTAGGTTTGAATAAGTTATGTGACATGTGATCTTGTTAATTAAATTTTAATTTTTGCAATTTATCATCAGTCATATCATAAATTATATCATCATCACTATCATAATAATCTAAAATGTGGCCATATTTTTGCTCATTATTGAGCAATAAAGGAAGCTCAAATTTTGGGGGCTCTTGTGGTTTTACTGGGCCTTTTGGTAATGGTTCTTATTCCCTATATGTATCTATGTGTACCTCATAATTTAGTGCCTTATTTTCATCTAGAGATAAATGAGAAATTATAATTGGCTCACCTATTTCATACAAATGTATATGCTCAAGAGTGGTGCATTGTTTAGGTGGGACAACTATAGGAATGCCTTCAATATCATAATGTATCATTTTGCAATAATATGGTCCTTTCATGTGTGAACTTTACACAGGTAAATTGTATATGGGATAAATTAAATTGAATTTATCCAAGGTATACCCAAAAATAAATTATAATGTAATGATTGAGACATTACCTAAATAGTGGTTGAAACTATTTTTGGTCCCAATGTCACATCCAATGTGATTTGACCAACCAGAGGGCTATGTGAATTGTCAAACCCTTTTATGTGCGTAATAAATTTTTGAATAATACTGGTGCTAATACCCTTGGTGTTTGTTAATTTTATGCTACAAATGTTTAGGTTTGATCTATTATCAATGAACACTCTTTTAGTGCCTTTATTTTGTATGTTCACTTGTATGAACAAAGTCAAATTCTAGTCAATAGTATCTTTGGATGGTAAATATGTTTGATCAAAGGTAATGAGATTGGAATTTTTTTTGAAATATTTCATAATATACACAAAATAAGAAGGCTCAATATCACTTGGAACTTGTGTCTCATGTAATGCTTCATATAGGATATCTTTATAAACATTATATTATTTTAGGAGCTTGAGAATTGAATTCTTAGAATGTGTATTGCTCAATTGGTTAATAATGTCATATCCTTTATATTTAATTAAAATCTTAGGTTTAGGAAGCACTTGTTGTATATTAACATGTGGTATAATGGGTTGAGCAATAAGCTCTTTGAGTAGTAAAAACATGGACTATAAAATCTAATAAAAGCTATGGATGAATAATGGGTGCAAGAAGGTAGCCATATTTGAATAAGACTTAGGTAGAAAAAATGGTTGAGAGCATGCACATCAAAATTTAGATACTGGCTCTATAACATCATAAAAGGAATTTTTAAGAGAGATTGAGCGTTGTTTCCACTTTAAAAGCCTCTCATCATTGGCATGAATTTTCTTAATAGATTTAAAAAGGTAACTAATGTAGCAAACCATATCAACTATGACATGTTATATCCCAAAATGGGTGATAGATGCATCCATGTTTTACGTATTTTATAACAATTAGCGATGACCAATAAAAAACTAAAAAAACCCTAATTTACCTAGGGTTTGATGATAAAATATTAGGTTCACCAGATGTTTAATCTTAAAATGAATCTAGCTTGGTGTTAACTAGATATTAAAGGGGATATATAAATGCTAATGCACAAGGATGATAAATAGATCTACAATAAGCTAATTAGATGCTAAACTCATATATAACATATGCTAAATTTAGTAAATGAGATAAGATAAATATAAAGATTAAAACTATGTTAGATATAGAAATGACAAAGAAATAATGTACTTAGATTATTATGATGATAACAAAGTTTTAGATCTAGAATAGGCAAGAAGCAATCTAGAATATGATTATTTAACAATCACTAAATTCTAAATTAAATACCTCTAGAGTCATAGGCATTTGCATCAACCTTGGACATTTTTGTATATATTAGTGTCTAGGTTTAATATAGGTGTCCTATATAGAATACATATTGGAAAAGGATGTGACCACTTGGATGCTTATGGGTTTATCTTTTCCTTCAATCTAGTGCATTCAGATCTAGGTCATGGATTATCACTCCTCATAAAATTGTAAAACCCTAGTTCTTCATCTTCATAATGACCCTAAGGAACATGGGTTAGTGGGATCATGGTTTCAAGTTAACCCCAAATACCCCTATATCAATGATATACTTACATAAAAAATACTCCTAATAGGGTCTCAAACTAATGCAGTTCTCCTCTACGTGTTGGCTTGTGTGTGAATCATGCTATATGTGGAAAGCAATTACAATAGTGATCTAACTTGTAACTTAGACAATCAAACTCTTAATTTTTTCTTTCATTAATTTAGACCTATAGATGTTATGTCCCTATGAATGATATATAAATATGAGAAAATAGGGAAGATTTGCTCAATTTAATGCTTTTGATAAGTTGTCTTGGTCTCTTTAGGTCTGTTATAGGTTGTGATAGGTGAGAAATGAATGAGGGTTTATCTTGTATTTATATCAATCCCTTTAGAGAAATAACTCATATTAAAGCACTTAGGCTGACCATTATGATATGTTTCATTTACAAATTAGATGAATTTAGAGCACTAGAAACTTTTGTTGGAGTAATACACCTACATTAATGCATGTGTCTATCCTATACATTAGTGTCTAGGGAACACAAAAATAGGTACAAGATCAAAACTTACAAAGGTGGAAGATATATACACAATATTTTTAAACTTTATCAGTCACTTATGCTTTCTCTCTTTCAATAACCTATTGAATCTCAATCTCTCTAAGTGTATGCCTTAAAGGGTGCACCAATAAAGGGGTTGATAGACCTTTGGTGCTTCGTAGGATTGTTGGCCCCTATACCACTACCTGAAACCAATAAAATCTATTCATATCTAATTTCATAAGAATTAAAACTCTAATTATACACTTCATTAAGTATCTCACCACCAAAATACCCCCTACCTAAGTAAAAACCCATTTTTACTGCTTTTCTTACTACATCGACTAGGTCAACCCCATTATGGGATTTAGTGCATGTTATGAAAGTCAACATAATTTGAGACCTAATGGCTCTATTTCCTACCTAAAAAAATAAATTTGGTTGACTACACCAACTAAATTTTGAGAAGGGTTTAGGGTCAATCCATGGCTATAAATACCACCTCAACTTCATTTCTAAATAAAGGGTCATTCAATTATACATCATTATTGCTCACAAATCTTCTTATGCAATCAATAAGAGGTTTCATTGTTTAAGTTTTTACCTTTGAAAAGTAGCACTTGTCTTATGAAGGTCTTGGATGCATAGGATAAGTATTATAACCTAGAGCTAATTTATCCTTGTGATCCTTAAAATATCACATCAACCTCTTGTAAAGCACCATTAGCTAAGGGAGAGATTGAGGCATGATGGGTTCACTTAAACAAGGTAAGTATATTCCTATCCATTCATATTTAAATAAGTAGATGTTATATAACTAATGGATTGAATTGTATCTCTCCTTGCTTAGATCATTTTTATGTTATGTTAGATAGAATTATCTTTGCATGTTTATTATCTTCCCCATTTATGCCACAAGATTTGGTGAGCACTATATTATCTTGCATATTCATTTACTAAATTATATTACATGTTATATAGTATATTAGCTTGCTTATTATTATTACAATCATAAAAACTAGCTAGGGTTTTCAAAAAATGACATTTGACTAAAGGCCTTGGAAATCTCTCTTTTGCCATTGTGTGATAAGAGACCCATAATGGTAGGTTTAAAAGATCCATTATTGGTCATGCGCCTAGTATAAATGTATTTCCAAGCATAATTTTTAGTTGATTACCTTCTCTGAGCATGAATATTATTGAGTAGCATAAGTTATAGATCTATCTAGTTTTGCTTGCATATATAAGATAAGTAGGTTTTAAGAATTATGGGTAAGATAGAAGCCCTTGGTAATAAACATAAGATTGGTCAGACTAAGAGATAGGCCAATGGGCATAAGATGGATCAGATGCAAGACTTACATAAGTGGGGAAGGTCTAGAATTGAGAGGAATAATCAAGGTTTGAGTTTTTGAAGTGTACAAGACTAGGTGATATAATCCATAAATATCATCTGTATTTTGTTCATGCTAATTTTTTTGTGTTTTAATGTAAAACTAGCTTTTGAATGTTCTAACCAGTGGAACATACCATTAAATTCAAAATTTTATGGGTTATTAATTAAACAAAAGAACATTTTAAAGCACACTATTTTTTATTCCATAATTCGCACAACATGCATAGGTAAGTTGGGAAACACAATGTAAACTAAAACCTTGAGCTTAACCTTTTTAGAGATGACAAAGTGTTAGGTTTAAAATAAACAATGAGCTTATAACATAACAAGGACCATGCTTGTGAATGGCAACATAATGTATAAATTTTTGAAACTTAAAAAGGAAGAAACCCTTGGTCAAGTTTTGGACCCCAATGAGCTTGATGCCGTGAGGTTGCCATTACGCTTGAATGAAAATTTTTAGTATAGAGTCGGTGGGAATATGCCTCAAAAAATATCTAATAAGGGTATAAGATTCAAGACATTAACAATTTTTACCAAATTTAATGAAAATAAAAACACCATGAGTATTTCTCTAAGAAGGGGGTACATTACATCTTGGAAGACCTAGGGTACAAACTTGTGCAATTTATTTCATGCAATTGTTGCTTCCTATATAATAAGATACATAAAATAATGAATGTTTTTATGAGGAGCCCATTATATAAGATAAAAAATGCCTAAATGGTGGATTTCCAAGTTAGAGGCAATTAAATGTTATTCAAGGCAATGGAAAAATCCTACAAAGTCGAATAAAAAGCAATGGAGTGACAATAAGGAAAAACCCTTAAAATATGATCAACATGATTAGTATTCATACATTTTTAATTTTGTTTATGCATCAGATAATTTTTCATTTATAACATATGATATCAATTGAACATTTAAAGAGAAAATAAGAGAGAATACTAAATAAAAAGAAGATGAGGCAGGTTCACATTCACCAAAACTAGAGGAAAATAAAATTACTCCACATTTCATTTAATTTTTACCACAAATGTGTCGAACTACCTTTTGTGGATTAATTTCTAAATGTTCAAGTAGCCCCCTTTTTTTGGAACATTGCACTATAACTTTAGGAGAGTGTTTCATTAAGAAAACCTTAACCTCATGTCTCCAACTGCATCGAATAATTGACTATAATATAATTTTATTCATTGGAAAGAATAGACCAAGTCAGTAATTTGAGTGGTTAAACTTACAATACATGCTTTTTTATATATGAATACTGGAGGATATATGAATTGATAGATATGTAATTGACCACAATTCTAGACTGAAACAAGTTTTCTATGAGCACAGCTAAAATTATTACTAAACTTTGCATTGGGAATAAAACTAGAGAACTAAGCTTCCCATCATTATATAAAACTTAAGTGAAAAGAGATTTATGTATATGATGTGCAAAAATGGGTTTGTGCCCTTGATAACATTCTACAATAGAATTATGTTTGAATATACATGAATCTAGAATCCATAAACATATTCCCTTATAAATTTAGCCTTTTGAAGTGATGACTATAATCTTACAATTTAAATATTTTATTTGTATTTATAAAATGTGATCTGATCTCAATCCAAAAGGTTTAACAAAGTCCAAAACATTTATAATATTACGCAAGTTTTGTCAATTAAAAAAAAAATCTCAATTTAAATTTTTTATTACACTAAATCACATCTATCATATTTAAATATTGTAGTATTATCCAATAATTAATTAAAAAATATGATATAAAACACTAAATCTTATCTATATTTGTGATATTATCTAATAGCTATAACTAGTTGAAGAATATGATATAAAATAATCATTTACAAATCATCAACATACTTAATCTTTAAATAAATGAAGGCCTTACTTCCATGTTTGTATTTGATTGAGATATCCTACTAATATGACTTTAAGGGAAACTTCCACGAATAAAGATTCAAGATCTAAGAGTATGTTATTTATATTAAAAAGATCATTTTATTTATCATAAATATTATGGAAGTCACATTAAGAGAAGTAATGATAATTTAAATAATAATATTATGTATTATTTAAAATTTTAAGTGTTATTAAGAGTTTTTAAGTCAAATTTATAAGTTTTTTTAAAATTTTAAATTTAAATATCTTATTTCTAGCACATAGATTCATTTTGTTGAACTTCTATATATCTATTTAATAAAATTTGAGTTTAATATAATTTATATAATATTTATAATTTTATATTTGATATTTATTATGGTATAATGTTGTCCATCACATAACAAGTTTCCTCAATCATAGTCACCTTAGTGTATAGTCACATATTCAGATGTAAAACTCTCTAAAATTAGTGACTAATATTTTGGAACTAACATCTCAATCACTAGATTGATTTATCAAATTAGATCTAACCATAACCAAACACAAATATTAATTTTTTTAATGGAATAAATAATTAAATAGATGATATAATACTCCCTTATCTCATGGCTCTAAACTATTTACTATAAAAATATAATAATACCTTCAATATTAAATTATAATATTGTCTCAATAGAAATATCTATCTAAATTAATTACCTAAAGCTGAAATAGGAAAAAGTCTAGCAAATATACTAAATCTGTATTTAAAATTCATTACCCTCACTATAATAATAAAAAAATCTTCTCCACATAATTAGTGTGATCTAATCCTTATAACATTTCAAGGTTAACACTCATATTTTGTTTTTTATATTAGGAACTTAAGTTTTTTTTTTGGTTTCTCTTGAAGACATATATGCTCTTATTATTCACAACCATAAATGATATAAAAAAGTTCAAAGAGTTGTGTGACACACACATAGTTAGATGTGAGTATTTTAGAGTTGCAAGAAGAATTCCAAAACATGTTTAAAAATTTTGGAGTTGTGAGTTTTTTTGGGGTTATACTTGAGCTAACAAGATATTTTTGGAAGGTAAAAGAGAGTAGGTTATTTAAATATTTTGAGTGAAAAGAGAGGATACATTTTTATTTTTGTAATTAAATAAATATTATGTTTACAATAGTGTGTGGTGGCTAGTTCCTGTATTTGTGTCAAATATTATATTGCGTTTGGCCTTTGTATTTTTTAGATCAAAGTAATAAGATGAAATAGCTATTTTTTTTTTTTTTTAAATAGTTAGTATGACAAAATGCCATCTTTGAAAAAAATTTATGATCTGAAACTAAAGCTAAACATTGATATAAATGATAAATAAAAATAAAAATTGATAATTAACAAATATAGACTATTAAAATATAATTTTAACACAACCAAATATAAGATGTGAGTGATAGTAGCATTGGTTATTAGTTTTGAATATAGTAAATAGGTCAAAATAATCATAAAATCAAGAAAACATATTTTGTCATATATAATGAGCATTGTTTCACCAAATGCAACTAGCATATTAGTTCACCTTTGAAAGTGTGCTCCCAACTGTGCCACAATAGGAGTTTTGAAATAGGGAACAAATATCCACCAAATAAAGTATTTGGTAACAAATATAAAATTACAAAATATGATTTTTTTTTCTTATGTTGTCAAATATAGAACAATATAACTACAAAGTTCTAGTTGTATTTGGTAACATAAATAAAATATAGGATAAGTCTGAGATGCAAGTCTTTGAGTAGTAAGATATATAACTAGACACTATTGAAAAAAAATGTATTAAAGTTTTGGCCAGATTCATAAAATCCATTTTATTTGTCATAAAAATAAAACATATTATATCTATGAGATGGAAGTTATCCGTATGTAGTACTATTAGTAGTCATTCATCTTATCTATATAGGCACGGGAGGTATTCATTCTTGAAAGTATTAGATGCGAGTACTCCATAGGCATAATAAGTGTTTATTTACATAGTGAGAGAAAATAAGTAGAAATTAGTTAGTGGTGTGCAGTTTGAAATCTAGAAAATGAGAAGCAAATTATATGCCTTAGCTTTTGTTCAATACCTCAACATGTATAATGAATTTTTGTTTATCAAGACTTAAAAATTATTAAAATGAAAATCCTCTTAGCAAGTATATAGTGCTTATCTTGTCTATGAGATAGTCATAATTTGAAATTTGTGTAAATATAGGCATGATTATTTTCAATAGCGGCTCTAAAAGATTGCATTTTATAATAGTATTTTTGACAGTTTTTAGATTACAAATCAAGCAATGGTGATATGCACATGAATTTTATTAATGGCATGAAGGATAATTCAAGGTTGTGGTGTGGGTAGGTTGTGATAGTTGAATTATGATGCAGAGTCCA
Organism: Torreya grandis; assembly: GCA_037957365.1. Taxonomy (NCBI): domain Eukaryota; kingdom Viridiplantae; phylum Streptophyta; class Pinopsida; order Cupressales; family Taxaceae; genus Torreya; species Torreya grandis. Next base: position 150,776 of record JARHVA010007477.1, on the reverse strand, counting down.
AACTTGATGATGAAAACATAGACTAAGCAAAAAAAAATCAATAGGCATAAACTCATAATTTTCATGAAAATAAAAACTTTACTGATTCTCATTGGACGAATAAAATATTTATATAAGCATATTTAAATAAATCTAAAATTAGAATTGGATTTTACATGCATAATTAAAAAATTTAAATAAATCAAAAACTACCTAAAGCATCTATAACTATCTAACCCATGCAATTTTTAGAAACTTTCATCTTCTAGTAAAATTTCAACTGCTATTTTTATTATCACATGCAAGTTTAATGGCCTTAAAAATCTCCATAAATATTATAAATACTAGAATTAGCCTAATGAATGCATTTTAATTGAATTTTATGTCTAATTACAAAAACATGTTAATTCTAAAAATAGAAAAATCCCCAAAAATACTAAAATTTAGTTTTGAACCCTCAAATGGTCACATATGGCCTCCAAAAGTTTCTAAAAACATCCTTAACTAGATAGGACAATTATGTCTGAATTAAAATTTCTAAGATGATCATTTTGGTGCAAATAAGAGCTCAAATGGAGTATGAATAAAAAGTTATAGCCTCTAGAAGTTTGGACTCCACATCAAATTATGGATCTACAGTTGTTACAAGTGAGCTAGAATGATAAAATATAATAGTCTTGGGGCCCTAAGGCCTAGAGAGGACACCCCATGATAACATCCCAAGAGCCAAAAATCATGGGGGACTTTGAGTAAGCCAATAGTTTCATGGCCTCAAGGCCCCAAGATGTTGCCATGTGGTGACATCCTGAGAGCCTGGGACCATAGGGGACTTCAAGTAAGCCAATAGTCCCATGGCCATGAGGCCTCAAGATGTCACCACATGGTGACATATTGAGAGCCCTAAAAAATTTAATCATCTTATCACCCTGAGGCCCATAGAGGCCACCACATGGTGATATCCTAGGATCCTATGATCATAAGAGACTTTAGGTAAGCCAATATTCCTATGGCCCTAAAGCCCTAAGAGTTTATCACATGGCAATGTCCCAAGATCCTGGGACCATAGGGGAATTTAGGTAAGCCAATAGTCCCATAGCCTCAAGGCTATAAGAGGTTGCCATATGGTGACATCTCAGGATCCCAATAAAATCTAATAGTCTCATGGCCCTGAAGCCTTGAGAGGTCATCATGTGGTGATGTCCTAAGATCTTAAAACCATGGGGGACTTCAGGTAAGCCAATAGTCACGTGGCTTAGAGGCCTTGAGAGATCACTATGTGGTGACATCCTAGGAAATTGATAAAATCTAATTGTCTCATGGCCTCCAAGCCCCCAAAAGTCACCACATGGTGACATCCTAGGAGCCCAAAACCACAAGGAACTTTGGGTAAGCCACTAGTCTCATATCCTTAAGAGGTAACCATGTGGAAACATCTTGGGACCATGATGGAATTTAGATAAGCCAATAGTCCTAGGCTCTGAGGCCCTAAGAGGACACCATGTGGTGACATCCTAGGAGCTTGACAAAATTTAATAGTCTTGTGGCCTTGAGGCCCTGAGAGGTCACCACATGGTAATGTACCAAGAGCCTAAGATCATGGGGGAGTTCGTGTAAGCCAATAGTCCCATAGCCATAATTTATATAGGACTAGGCACTCATGGAATCCTTAGAGGCCTAAGATGTTTCCATGTGGTAGCATCCCATGTACTTAGAGGTTTGAAGGGAACTAGGAATTTATGAAAGCCCCAAAGCTCTAAGATAATGCTACGTAGCAACATCCTAGACACTTAGGGGCCTAGAGGGGATTGGGTACTTACAAAAGTCCCTAAGCCTTGAGATGCTACCAAATGGAAACACCTTGAGCACTTGGGGGCTTAGATGTCTTTGTGCAACTGACTTGATCTTTACTACTCCTTGCCCTTGAGATGTCACCAAATGGCATAATATTGAGGTTTAAGAGAGTATAGGATAAGGCCTTATATTATCTTTTAGAGATCATGTCATGTGGCACTATCATGACCTTGTACTTGTACTATTGATAGCAGTCCAAAGATGCAAAGCCTTTAAAACTATTTTGACCTTGTACCATTATTATCAATAGTAGTTATTATTAAAAAAAAATCAACACTGTCCAAATAAATGTGAACATATTTTGTAATATCTACATATTATAACTTATACATTAAAAATCATGTTGATCTTATGAATTTATATATATCTAACATCATCAATCCATAAATTACTATAATCCATTCTATTTTATTTAATTATCACAACATAACTACATTGATTTTTAGAGAATATTATTAAATAAAGTCTAAAGAAAACTTTAGGCAAACCTTTATAATATTATTATAAGATATATTTTAAGCTCTCTGATTAGTTGATAGATAAGAAGATAATCAAAAAATATTCTTATAATCTCCTATCTTGATAGGGAATAATAAGAAGATGACTTAATTTTAACAACATCCTCATAGTCATATAAATCATGGTATATTTATTTATATACTATAATTGATAAGTATAAAAACATTTTGCATGAAATGGCAAATAAATGCTGAGGACCATTTTAAATAAGGGCCATATAGCAGCTAGTCCCTATGTTTGTATTGAATAACACATTGTATTTGATGTTTGTGCTGGTGAAATTGAAGTGTTAACATGAAATAGGTGAAGGTAATTTAAAGCATATGTGTGTATAAAGTTAGTTATACAAGTCATTAATTTTTGTATATACATTGTAAATAAAAGGAAAACATAGTATAAATTGGATAAGTAAGCACTATCAATAAAACATAATTTATTGAAATGTAGTCCAAATCCGTAAAAAGTGATTAACATTTGTATATACATTGGCAATATAAGAAAGGCATTGTGAAATCATGGAGTTAGTAATAGGACATTATTTTTTGTTATTTTTTAACACTCAAATGTATTGTCAATATGGAGAAAAATATAGGTATAGATTTTCTAGATAATTGAGTCTATAGTTGATTTAATTGATGCTTTAATAGAATGTCATGTTTCTAGCTGCTTGGGGACTTTGATATTTGAAATAACCATGCTAAATTTGAGTAATATTTTATTAAGGGAATATTTCATTATTGCATTTCTTATAAATGTGTTTTTATGTTTTTTTTGTATACATCATTAAAATTTTCCAATTTTTGTTTATGCTGATGCATTACGTGGTACCACTAAAGCATTATAAATGATAACTTATACATGTATTACAAATGTAAAATATAATCACTTATACCTTATAAATTCAGGTTACTTAGGATTTGAACAATAAATGAGATAGATGATATTGATTATGATAAATTAAAATGGCTTGGGTTTAGCCAAACTTGAGTGGATCTTTAAAGCATATTTGAAGGATTCATACTATGCAATAACACAAAAAAAAAATCTACATGAGAATGAAGAGTACCTATAATTGACATTAACAAGAAGATATTTCTTGGAATTTGATACAACATATTCGATAGATGGATGATGTAGATTCTTGGCATCACATTCTCAAGTTAATGAACTTGTAAATAAAATTAAAATGTAGATATGAAGGAATATAAACGCCACATGATGATGAAAAATTCCATAAGAATGGTTGATTAAACAAAGACTCCCCCAAACTCCAAAATCAAATATTAAATTTTAATTTAATACTACCAATGGTTATGACAATATGTCATAAAAAATAACCTGCTCTAGTAAAGTATGCAATTCAATAGAAATACAACACATTGTTTAACTTGCCAAATTTAGTATGTTTTTCAAAAATTTGAAATTTATAAACAATAGACAATGCTTGTTTCGCAAGATAATGATATTAATAAAGGCAAAATATTAGTTGTCTTTATCTTTAGAAACATACCTCTAGAAAATGGTATTCATGTTGGCTCTTCTTTGGAGGAACAATAATATTTTTTGTCTTCTTGGAATCAAATAACATTTTAATGTTTATATATAATTTTTTTTAATATGATTGTAGGCTTATCGTAACCTTGGCTTTTGGAAATTCCATGTGGATTCTTCAATAGCAGTCACAAAATGATGATCATAAGTAGAATATGTGATTATTATACATATGTGGAAATAATCTCTAGTGAAGTTAAAGATACTGTGAAATGCAATGGTGAAGAGTGACCATAATTTAATGTTGAAGCAAGCTTAAAAGCATCACCAATATTCTTGAAGGGAAATGGAGGTGTGGGCATAAGGAGCTTAGCTATCTAAAGCAACAGGTGGAGGAAGTTGATGAAGATAATTTTGTTTATTTTTAAAGTCACTTAGAGGGAGGACAACGTCTAGAAAATAAATTGGAATGTATAAAACACAAGGTGATGTACACCATGAAATCAGTCTGTGGATGTCTGTATACCACTATCACACTATTCCAATATATAATCGATGAGATAGATAAAATAACACCATTATGTTCAATAAAGTTAAGACATATCTCCTGGATAATCCCACTTTATACTATTAAGTTAGGAAGATATTGAACAACTTTTACCTACTTATTTTGACTTTAAATAAAATAAGAATGGGTGTCCATGTTAGTGATGAGGGTGACATCATTGAAACAAATTCATTGCACCATACATTGGATTTATTATTTATCCTACAACTTCATTTAACTTCATTAAATTTCTAATAAATAGGTGGAATATTCTCCAATAACACCCCTATGAATATTTTTTTTATTCATGTTTTAAAATTTATAAAAACTTTGAATTTTTATTCTGATATTTGTTTCAAGTCATTTAATTGGCTTGAAAAAATCAAAATATTTCAAAAGTGTTTCCTATAGTCTCTTGCCTTGATAGGGACTAATAAAAACACTATAAATAAAATTTTAAACTTTATTATTAATTTTATTTACATAATTTAAACTATATTTTTAATCCATTAAAAAAAATGCAAAAAGAAACATATTAATTTATTTTTATACTAAAAATTAAATCTTCTTAACTTTTAACTCATATTTTAAAGTTACAACAAAGGTGAAAGGAAAGCCATACCAATATAATTTATAAAACTAAGTTATAAATTTATTTAGAGATTAATATAATTCAAGATTTATCTAGCTAAAGTAATAAAAACATGATGTAACATTGATTAATTTAATTAATAAATTGTCAATGAGAAGTGGGTGCTTTGGTTAAATGGTTTGGTTATATCCCACTCCACCCAGGTTTAATTATTGCCAAGGCATGTTAGGTCGGTAGTGGCTAATGGTGATATTAGTTAGGCCAGTCACTTAGGTGATATTATTGATGTTGGTATTGGTTGTATGTGAATTATAGGGGGATTTGGGTCTCCCTTTTGTATCCCAAATTGGTTTATCAACTCTAATCAAAAGCTATTATTACGATTCATAACTTTGATCTCTGTAAAAAAACATTTACCTCTAATATAAATAAATAAAAAATAATTATAAACTTAGATATCTATAAGAGTTATCAATAATCAAAATAATAAACATAAGTGTAATATTTTGTTTCCAATAATTTTAAAACCAAATTCAAAATCATATAACCAAAAGAGGAATTTATACATTTAAGTAAGGTCCTAAAGAAATGAGGAGGAAAAATGTTGGAACTTTTTCATTGAATCCTTGTATCCTTACACAAAACAATCATATAAATAATCTAATGAGATGTGTGTGGAGTGGTTAAGAGGTTTGGTTATGCCTAATCCCACCTAGGTTTAAATCTCAAAGGGCATGCTAGATTGGTGGTGGTTATTGGAGATGTTCGAACAGTTGGATTTGCTGATGATGTTGGTGTTATTAGCGATATCATCATATTAGGTGATGATAGTGAGGTCAATAGTAGTTTTTGGTGATTATTGTAAGGGAGATATATGCCTCCTTTTTATGTCCTAGACTAGTTCAAATCTCTAGTCCAAAAGTGATTTACCCATATAAAAAAAATCATATAAATATACATACATGACCAAATTCATGTGTGCATAATTCAAATTCATGCACTCATGTTACAAGAAAGGTCATAAACCCTTTATTTTATTTTTTGGTTTAAATTTTAAAAATATAATTATATGTGCTTAATATAGTTGTGTAATCAATTTTATACACCAATTAGACAAGGTTCATGTGGTGAGAATGAGTCATAGCCCTTAATAAATCATATATATGTGTATTTTTTTCGACTAATTCTTACTCTTTTACAATCATATTAGTTTATACCTTATAATAATGTCTCTATCACTTATCTATCATGCCTACCATGCAATTATGTTCATTTGACACTTATCTATCATGATTACCATGCAACCACATCCATTCATATTTCATAACTATTAAATATAAGATTTTTTAACTAGAGGGCACATAAGTGTTCAAAACACTATGGTAACCAATTAAAATAATGATGCATGATAAATATAACTAAATACAACACTATACATTAAATTAGGCCTACTTAACTATTGAAAGAAAGGAGACTAAAAAATTAGTAAACTAAAATTTGAAAAAGATAGATAGAGAGATGCCTATCTAATTTATGATTGACCTGATCTCTAACATTGACTATGAATGCAATTAAAAAGTTTTGAAATAGTATAAAAGAGACTCTAGAAAGATAGTAGTGATATGTAATGACGATCATATTCAGACTATTCTAGAAAGAGCAGTGACCACAAATAATCTTTTTGAAACCATTCATCAATAAAAAAAGTTTTGAATCCTCTCTTTGATAAGTAAAATCATGGGCACAAATGTTAGAATTTTATCTCCTTTGATGTAACCAAAATCCAATAATTTAGCAATATATCCAAGATTAAAGGAAATATATAACATTATTAGCTCAGGTCCCTTGAGTGGGGGTATTATGATTTATTCCAAGAATGTTTAAAAATGACAAAAAAGAGTGCATAAATTAATGTAATCGAGAATCAATATTACCTCTCATGAAACAAACAAAAAATGAGACAAATATTTTAAAGTGGGAAACCAAAATTGAATCAGAGAAATAACCACATGATCTTATTAGAAGGATTTCTATCAAAATCTCTACAAGTACAAAATTGAATCACGAGTAAAAGAGAAGAAGAGAGAGAGATAAAGGTTATAGTGAGGAAAGAGGAGAGGAAGAGATATTTTATAGAGTTAGAGGAGGAAAATAGGAGTTACATAAAACCTCATTATGACTTTACAAGCCCTCCAAGTGTGTGCCACTTGTGCCCTAATCCCCCTTAAGCTTAATTTGGGGTTACAAAAGTAGAGAAAAACTTTTAAAAATAAAGAAAGGAGTTAAAATTACATAAAACTCCTCCTTAATAGAAACTTCCTTCAAGAGGAATTACAAAATATCAGAGAAGAAATAAGAGAAGGTACCATCAAAAGTTGCAAGGAAGAAAGTGTGATCACCAAGAATATCTAAGAATCCTTTTCAGACAAGGTGGTCAATTCACCATGAAAAAAATAGTAATCAAAAGGACAAATGGTCCATAAACCTGTTAAAAAAGTAAGATAACACCAATCTTTCAAGTTAAATAACCATTATGCCAAAAATATGATCTACATACATAAAGGTAATAAAAGTAGATGTACAACTAGGTAAAATTAAATAAAGACAACTTCCATCATAAAGTGCATAAAATTACATGAAAATAAGTTATTCACAAAATCTCTAAATAAAACATATATCATTTGCAACAAAAATAAAAAAATGCATAAAAAATTGATTTTAATCAAAACGGTGACAAATAAGATGTGTCACTTGAAAAAGATATTATGTGTGAAGTATTAGAAAAAATATCGTACGAAGACATATCAAAGTCTCTAGAAGATTCATTTTATTTATGAATACAAATAGTTCTACCCTTAGAGGCAGGAGATTTAGTCATTTTCCAGCAATGTAATGTGTCATGCATAAATTTACCACAAGAGTTGCATGGGCACAATTTCTAACATTTAGATCTATGATGCCCATGTTTTCTATAATACGTACAAGGTTTAACATTTTTAACCAAAGCATGAATATTAGAAGTAGTATAATCAAAATAAGTTGCATTATAAGTTCTTCTATGAGGAGGACAATAATATTTTGAATTTGTATTAAAAACATGTGAAGTAGTAGAATCAACATAATTGAGACCTTTAGAATTTGCATTAGAAGTAGATAAAAGAGGTTCAAGAATACCATCTTGACACTTACCAAGTGTACCACCCAAATAACTCATATTTTTCATGATTGTTAAGCCAGGGTTGGTAAAAAGAGTGTGCAAAGGTGTTTTAGGTGTTTCAAAAGCACAAAAAGTTTCATCAAGATTAAATCTATGAGTATTAGTAAAACATACAATTTTTTCAATTAAATTGTCTAAGGAAGATTGTATATTATCTATTTTTTTTGAAAATCATTTTGAATTACATTAATGGAATGATGCAAAGAATTAATAGTATCATTTTAAATTTTAATTTGTTTTTTAAGAGCACAAATTTCTTCATTTTAAAGAGTTTGCTTTAAGACCAAAAAACTGGTCAATTTAAGATTAATGAGAAGACATGAAATAAATGCCACTACCATTGAAACAAAATCAATGACAAGAAACTTTAATTGAATTAAATTAAAAAAAAATCATCTTTAATGAATTTAAAAAAAAATATTCACGATAAAAAATGTGAATAACAAGATTTCTAAATTCATTGCTTAGCAAAAAACTCATTAAAGATTAGATCAATTAACCATGTAAATGTAAACCTACGCCAAAACAATAATAATCAAATGAATTTAAAAGACTTTAAATTTGGTGGGTTTTAATTTATAACCCAAAAAACTTTGAATTTTCTTATTTTGGTTTTTCGGAAAGCAATATATTAAAACATTAATTTACAAAAAGTGTTCTTTTTTTACATTAAAAACAACATAAATAGAAAGATTTTTAAAAATACGTGATATAAAAAAACTTTCTTTGATGTTTTGATTTTTGAGAAAAAAGAAGAATGACACATGTCATATATGGGTTGTAAAGCATAAAAGAAGCATTTTTTTGGGTTTATAACATCAAATTATTCAAAATAAAATATGGATCATGTCCTTTATTTAAAGAAAGTTTGAAGATTTAAAAAGTTTAAAGATTGTTTATGAAAACCGTTCAAGAATTGAATTTGATTCAAATAAACAAATGGATTTTTTGATATTTTGTTTTAAAATCTACATAAAACACATTAAAGTATTTAAAATGTCAAGGGAAATAAATTAAGTCCATTTTACCAAAAAGACAAAAGGTGTTAGATGAAAGAGCTTACTAAAAGCCAAAGATAGACACCATAATTAAAAGTCCATGTATTTTTTTAAAACAAGAATTTAAAATGCTTTTGCAATGCTTCTAAAGTTTTAAAATGCTTTTGCAATGCTTCTGAAGTGTCAGACCAAATGAAGTGATTTGCTATTTTTTTTTTGAAAAAATATTAGCAAATAAATTATCTAAAGAACATATACAACATCTAAAAGTGGTGATGCACAACAAAGAAGAAGATAAAAAAATAGAAGCATACTTGAATTGAAAGTATTTAAGAAGAATTCAAAATTTGTGTGTTGACCAGAGCAGACTAGGAGTAGCTATGAGATGATGCACAAGGTAGAAAGGTGAAGGCATCAAAAAGAGGATGCCACAATTGCTAAAAAAATAGATTTGGAGCACAAGTAGGAGAAATTTAAAAAAAAGCTAGCTAAAAAAATAGTTTTCAGCCAAAGAGAATGACATATAGCAGATGGAGGGCACAGGTAATGTGTGGAGGAGAAAAGCTATGGGATAGGCACAACACCTCCTCCTAGAGGGGCAACCACTTGGGTTATCTCTCTCTTTCTACTAAAAAAAATCACACAAATAAAAGGAGTAGATCTATTTATAGATTAGAATAAATATAATATGAACCCATAATTTGTAAAAGTATTGTGTTTGTTTTTAAGATTGAAGTGAATAAGCATTAAAAAAAATCTCTCTATGAAAAAAATAGGTAGATCATAAAAACAATATATAAAACATATATATTAAAAATTTGAAATTCTCATTAAAAAAAAAGCTAATTAAACATTAGTAAAAAAACAAAAAATCCAATTTTTGAAAAAAATGGTTTAAAAAAATTAATTTTTTTAAAAATGTTAATGCGCCTAAAAGAACCTACAAAAAAAGGGTTAGAAACCACAAAAAAAGGTAAGAAGAGAAAAATGGAGTTGAATAGCAAGGGTTAGAGTCCTTGCAAAAAAAATATGTATAGTCTCCTTAAAAATCTACACACTATTTAAAAAAAATGTCAATAAGAAGACCATAGATCTTATACCATATTAGGATTTATGCTAAGAATATTTAATAATGACAAAAAATAGTGCATAAATTAATGAAATCAAGAAACAATATTACCTCTCATCAGGGAAACTAAAAATGAGACAAAGATTTTAAAGTGGGAAACTGAACATATCAAAAAAAAACCCATGTGATATTATTAGTTGGCTTGCTACCAAAATTTTCACAAGTACAAAATTGAATAAAGAGAAAAAAAATAAGAGAGAGACAGAGCTAGAGATTCTATTGAGTAAAATATGAGAGGAAGATCTATTTTATAGAGATAGAAGAGGAAAATAGGAGTTACATAAAATCCCATTATGACCTTACAAGCCCTCCAAGTGTGTGCCACTTGTGTCCTAATCTATTACAAAGAGAAGGGATGCATGTGCCATGTGGGGAAGGGAGAGTTACATGCAAGTAAATTTAAATCTAACAAGTGGATTGATGAGGTGAGTGACACCTCATAAATGTAGGAATAAAGTATATTTATAAATATAATAAATTCACATAAAATGAGGACTTAAGATAAACCTAGAAACCTATAGGAAGTATCCAAATTAAGGATAATTCTCCAACAGAGGGTTTCTATACATATCATGCATGCTTGATAACTAGGACTCATGTAGTTATAGTATAGGCTAGTGACCCAACCCAAGTGAGATAAGACTCCACCTTTTATCCCTATCATAGTCAATAATGTTATAATCCCTAATGTAATCATTATTTTATTATAAGTATATGATTTAACCTTTTTAGGGTTATGAAGTGGAAGTACTAGGTTGTTAAAAGGGTTGAGTACAATAAATCACATAGTAAATAAGCAATAAATATATTTACTAATTTGTAACTAATTAACCTAGTTTTACCTTTCTAAAAATAGATATAAATGATGCAAACAAGTACATAAGCGGAAGCTAATTGAGATGAAAGATATGAAGGTTGGAAATTTAGATAGGAGCCAATCTAAGTGTTGCAAATAGGATCCAAGTATCATAACCCTTCCTAGATAGTATAAACTTGATTGGATAGTAGTGCCAATAGCATAAGTATCCTCATTTTATCACTAGTGTCCTCTGTGCATAACTTCTCTAAGATTCTAGGTGTACATGTGTTAGAGTCTACCAGGCCTATTCCTATGTGCTCAAGTTCTGATTCTCTATCAGTGATTTGTTTTGACTAATTTTTCATGTAAACCCTAGACCTCCATATTACTAAGTCATATGATTGGAATAAGTAGTAAAGTGTGATGTTAGTGGGTTAGGATAGACATCCTTAATGCCCTACTTGATGAGATTTACCTACATACCAATACTCTAAAGAGGGATCAAGTTTGATGTAGTTCTCCCCACCTAAGTGTTAGTACAAGTATAAATGAAGCTAGTATGAATGTTGGTTTGAGTTATTTGAGTGATGATGAAGACTATAATTCTATGTAATCTAAGCTTGAGATGGCTATATGCATAAGTAAGGTAGGATAGGGATTGATAACCTTGATTGTGTAGTACTTATTCTAAGCTAGTTTGTGTTATTTGCATCTAGTTTTCATCTAGTGAATAAAGGGATAAAATTAATGTATATATACTATTCTATTGCTTATGTGGGTATTGAAAGAGGTCTAGTATGACCCTATGTGGTTTTTGATTCAAAAATACATCTGTTGGTGACAAAAGGTGAAAAAATGACAATATCACCCAAATTGGGACACCAGTGCCATTGGCACTACTGTTCAAGTTATGATGCTAGTGTCCAGGTGGAATAAATTGAGGCACTAAGGGCCATGATGATAAATTTAGGGTTTAAGACTTCTTTAGGGATGTTTATGGATGCATGTGACCTGCATGAAGGTTGGGTAAGTGTCTGAATAGGCCCTAAGTTAGGTTTAGGGATAAGCTATGGAAAAATGGTCTTAAGTAACACTCATAGAACTCAAATGATATTAAATATGACTACATTTAACCCCCATTTATTTTATAAATTTAACAAAGTGAAAATACTAGGATAAAGGAAAATAAATGTACTTAGACTTACCTAAGAGATGAAGCCTATGATTCTAGATTTGAGTGTGTGAAGCATGCTCCAATGTGTGTCCTAAAAATGAAATGTGCATAGATCAGTCCTTAATTAAGAGATATAAAAAATAAAAGACAAAAATAATTAAAGAGATAAAAGAGAGGAAAGGAATGAATACACCTTACTCAATATGCAAACCAATGCATAAACCTAGTGAAATCTTATGTGCATGTAGCTAGTGATCAATTAATAAATAACTTGGACTGAGATGGATGACTTGCTCAATCCCTATGAGTGGGTGGATCAATAAATAAATTTGTCCTTGACTCCATCATTTACCACCCCTTTTTAATACATCATTTCCTATGAATAGCTTGGATTAGATTGATGGTGTGTCCAACCTTCTCATGTAGGTGACTCAAGAACTCAAGTAGACCATGACTCCATCATTGCCTACCCATGTGTAGTAGATGCATATATAAATGGATTGTGAAATGTAAATTAAGGTGTGTAAAAATAATTAGAACTAAATATGTTGGATCTATGACCACTCAAGAATTTTGAAATTAAAATTAGCTAATAATCCACTCGATTATGTAGCTTAGTTACAACCTCTATAAATGGAGTAAGGCATCAAATCTAGATTATGTTGATGTAAATGGTGTATGGATTGTCTTGGTGAAAGTGTGTTTGGATTGTGTTTGTGTAAATGGTGTTTATATTAAGAAAATAGAGAATGCCATGAATTTTTTCATTTCATATGATCAACTAGAGTAAATGTGAGCATATGGAAATAATGTGCCACACATATGCCCTCAAATATGATATATATATATATATATATATATATTCTAGATAGAGTTTTAATAATATATACATGAATATTTAAAACTTAAATAATAATGATCATGTCATGCATGGTTCCCCCAATTTGAATAAACTTGTATGAATATGTGCTAAATTGATCAAAACTAGTAATTTATAACTGAACCTATGCGAACACGAATTGTACCTACTATACTTTTTTGACCAATATAAAATTTCCTAAAACTAAGTATATTGGATAGTAGAACCATATCTGGAAAATAGTGTTGTTGGCACTAGTGTCCCACTTTGGGCACTAATGTCTAATTATACTAATTTCTATTCAACTAAAATTAGTCTCTATGTGACTATTTCCCATTATGTTTTATTGAAATTGATTTCTATATTCTATGCTTGTGAGTTGGAAACTGTACTATGAGTATATTTAGATAGCTTAATCTCTATGATAGACCTTTGTGAATGTCCCCTCTTTTTAGAGGATTTGTTAAACATATGCAATAAATGTCCTCAAAATAAAAAGCTCTGCAAGATGTGTGTTAGAGTATATATGATATTTTCATAATAAACCAATATAATGTGCATACATGAATTCAAAATGTAAGATAGTTTGATCATAAATTTTTAATATATGATGTATGTTAGATTTTGAATTCATAAGGTTGTCAAGATAGATATAATAATGTAAAACATGTGTATGAACAATAAATCTAAGAAATAAACTAACTACCTAGGGGGATGGGGCATGATGTCCTTCATGGTACTGAAGGAGGAAGGGGAGATGCATGAGGTCCCTCATGAAATCTAAAATTGGAGTGTGCAATAAGAGAAACAATTGTCATGACCATGATAAATACATGAAATCATACATACAAAACACATGAGGCATGCAAAGTAGGCCAAGAGGACACAATACAAGGGACATGGCCACATGTCACTAAATCTAAGACAAAAAACATACAAACATATGTTCAAATGTCCACAACATAAAAAACAAGTAGGTTAGCATAAGGATGCATGTAAGGACATATTCAAATGTTTGCATACATAATTAAGAAGGCACAAATAAGGACATGGGCACATGTCCAAAACATACATACAGGAAGGGGAGATGCATGAGGTCCCTCATGAAATCTAAAATTCGGGTGTGCAATAAGAAAAACAAGTGTCATGACCATGACAAATACATGAAAGCATACATACAAAACACATGAGGCATGCAAAGTAGGCCAAGGGGACACAATACAAGGGACATGGCCACATGTCACTAAATATAAGAAAGAAAAACATACAAACATATGTTCAAATATCCACAAACCTAAAAAACAAGTAGGTTAACATAAAGATGCATGTAAGGACATGTTCAAATGTCTAGATACATAATTAAGAAGGCACAAATAAGGACATGGGCACATGTCCAAAACATACATATAATGAAATGGAATGGTGTAGAACCATAGAACAATGGCATATGCAAATGACCTCAAATATAAGAAGCACAGAGTCACAATCAAGTCTAAACTAGGAAGGATATAAATAAAAGTATGCATAAACATGTGGTACAAGTATGTATAAGAGAAAATATGTACATAAATTGAGTTTAACGTAGTAGTAGTCAATGAAAAATCAATGTAGTTTAGAATGACATAACCCGGTAACCAAAATTATGTATAAGATGGCCCCAAATGGGCGAATGTGTCAAATGAGGAACCTATGTATGTGCCACCAATGGGTAGATAGTAGCAAATCTAGACCTATATGATTGACTTTAGTCTTGTAACAATTACAAACACTAGACTAGACTAAGTGAAACATGTATATATGATAAAAACTGACTATACTAAGATAGATATCATATGTAATGCTTGGAAAATATAAGAAATTAAACATGGAAATGCATATAATATATAATTTGTATTTTATAATAAAACATTTTAATGTTTTAATGTTTTGACACATTACATTATTTTGAATTTTCTAGATATAAGCTATATACAAGCAACATGAAAATGAAACTATATATAAGGAGTAATAAACAAGAAAACTATGTATAATTAGGGAGGAACATACTAATCAATGAGTCTCATAAGAGACTCACTATCAAGGTTTCCAATGTTAAATAAAGGAAAAATAATAGTGCATGTTGTGTGAAAAAGTAATTGAGGTCCTAGAACTTGCTATACTAAGTGATGTATAGTTGACACTACCTATGAAGTGGTGTTATAAATTCATAAAGCTAACTGGGGTTCCATGTGAACTATAGGGGTCTCAGGGACCCATCTAGTAGAAGATGTTATAGATGGCATGGATGCCCTATGTTGAGAACCTTATGAACTAATTAACATTGATATCAAATTAAAAGGGGTAGAGAGAGTCTATCTAGAATTTGTAACATTTATCTTACGTAAAGGTATCTCTAATAAGGGTATTTGTGGGAGAGTACACATACATGGTAACACTATATAAGTAGACCTCACCTGCACTAGTGGCTTAACTAAAATCTATGGTGTACTAATATAAAATGTATTTAGAACTTTAACTAGTGGTTGTTGTGTAACTACCTATGGGATAGGTAAAGGATACTCATATGAAAGACCCTCAAATGTAGCCACCTAATTATCATGTATATACTTGAGGAATCTATGCACAATGGATGAAATAACTTGAATATGTTGTATTTATGGCTTACCCAATAACATGTAAAATGTACCTACACTATGTACAACTAATAATCTAGTGGCCATACGTGCTGGTATAACCTATAATGGAAGTACAATATCCCTAATAGAGCTTTGATTGTGGCCACTAAAATAATGAATTAATGTGTTAGTCACATAAATGTCCTGATTTGGATAATCTAAATGCTATAGAAGTATAAAGGGACACATGTTGACAATTGATATGTTGTCAATCATAATACTCTAAATAGGATGATGATCAATGTAGGCTCATACAAAGAGTGCATATAGATCTTAATCACCGTAGATAATATCCCAATATAATAAAGTGATGAATGGCATAGTTGGCATTGTAATATGATACACACCAATGATATTATGTAGGGCATGTGCATCCTCTATAGTAGTGTGATAGGATGTCAATGGTGGATGTGCCTGATAGGTATAGTGAGCACCTAGAGTGCCTCATGCCTCATTAGCTATATCTTTTGTAAATGGATCAAAAAGTATTTTCATTATCTTAACTTCTATTTATTGAACTTAGTTTCCTCTTTAGGAGTGCCCACATCAGTGAATTTGGCCTCTATCAAATACTATATCTTATGTCTCAAAGTGATGTATTTGTTTGTAGTATGGCCTATTTCCCTATGATAATAGAAAAATGCATGGGGCTAGTCATTTGTACCAATATATTTTTATATCATAGAATATATTATACAATATGCTCATTGGATTTTTGCTTAAGTTGATCCACCTAATAATATGAGATCTTATCATTGATGTTGATTGAAAAGTGTGCCAAAAATATATTTACCAATGGGTTTAATGATGTGATAGACTAGTTTAGAAGACCATAAAACCATTATAATGCATAATAATTTAGACTACATGGGAATAACTTAATGAGGAGTAAATCATTAGACACATAGTCCAAACATGCTACGTAAAAGGCTCATAGATGGTGGTTTGGGTAACCCTTACCATCATACAAAGTAAGATTAGGTACCATAAATCTAGATGGCAAAGGAGTTGTTTTTATGTGTTGTGCTAAATATGTATGTAAAATAACATGAGAATCCAAGGCATGTGATGGCCTAGAAGCACCTTGTTGAAGATGTAACACCTTGGCCTATAAATCATGTATATCATACACAATGGATTACACATTTAGAGATGAACTAGCCATGGGAGGTGTTACCATTATTAAAGGTTGTCAAATTAAAATAGGTTGTTGTGAAAGCTGATTTTCCCCCAAAATATGTGTAATAATATTAATATCAAAGGGAGTGGAATATTGACCATTTTTAATTTATTATCTATTTACATTATGGCATGTAGAATCTTTGCATGATCATGGGGTTGCTCATGAAGTCTATCTTTAAAACTTTGTAAAATCTCATCCTTATTGACTGTAATATTTTCATTGTTAAGTGGTTGGGGGGAGGAGTGTCTTGATTCCCATCTTGTGTATCATTTTGATCTTGATTTTATTACTTATCTTCAGATGCATTACCATTAAAGTCCACATAATCAGGGTGGGAAGAATCAATGATATGGGTTGTAACTAGTACTTTGTCTATGGTATAAGATCAAATGGAAGGAATCTAAGTATGCTCAATATGATTGCCAATAAGCCTATCACTTCTTAAATGAATTGATATAAATTTTTAAGATGGTATATATCAAATAAAATGAAATAGTGCTGCTAAAATAGAATATATAACATCTAAAATGCCTAACATAGCCAAATGAAATAGGAAAAATAAGGGTACAAACCCTAATAACATATAAGGATAGGGTTTAAGTAGTATTCAAAGTAAGTTGAGTTCACTAAATGATTTAAATTTTTTAGGGTTATGGAGTGTAATCCCTAGGGTTGTTAAAGGGGGTGAGTATAGTAAATTAGGTAGTAAATAAAAAATAACTATAGCCACCAATCTATAACATAATTGACCTAGTTTCTAAAAATAACAATAAATGATGTAAACAAGTAATTAGCTAGGAATTAACTGAGATAAAAGATTTGATGGCTGTAAAATGGACAAGAGTTGATATGAGTGTTGTGGTTAGGAACCAAGTGTTAGAACCCTTCCTAGATAGTAGTGACATAACTAGATAGTAGCACCAATGGTGCTAGTATCCTACTTTTGGTGCTAGTGTCCTCTATGTAAAACTACTATAAGATTTTAGATGCACCTATGATGGAGTTTGCCAAACCTATTCCTGTGTGCACAAGTTCTGATTCCTTATTAATGACCTATTTTGATTGATTTTACATGTAAACCCTAGACCTCCATGTTATTAGGGTATGCTATTGGCATAAGTAAAAAAGTGTGATGTTAGTGGGTAGGTTGGATATCCTCAAAACCCCGTTATGATGAACTCTTCCTACATATCAATACTCCAAGGAAGGATAAAGCTCGATGTAGTTTTCCTCACCTAAGTTATAGTGAAAGTACAAGTAAATCTAGTATAAATGCTGATTTAAGTACTTTGGGTGATGATGAAGAATGGAAATTTATGTACTCAGAGCTTGAGATGACTTTAGATGATCATATACAAAAGTAGGGTAGAATAAGGATTGATAATCTTGATTATGCACAACTTGTTCTAAGCTAGTTTGTGTTATTTGCATCTGATTTCCATCTAATGAATAAAGGGATAAAATTCATGTATAGATACCATTCTATTTATTTTTTGGGTCTTAAAAGAGGTATAGGATGACCCTAGGTGTTTGTTTATTAAAATATATTCATTGGTGACAAAAGGTGGGAAAAGGATAATAACACCCAAACTAGGACACTAACACCATTGACATTACTATCCAAGTTATGGTGTTAGTGTCTAGGTGGCATAACCTAAGGCACTAGGGGATATGATGCTAAAATGAGGGTTTTGGATTGATTTAGTGATGTTTAGGGATGTGTGTGGCCCACATAAAGGATAGATAAGTCTTTAAATAGGCCCTAAGATAAGTCTAGGGATAAGTTATGGATAAGCTATCTCAAGTAACACTGTTAACACTCAAGTGACATTTTGATGACTATAGTATGAAACCAAAATAATTCATTAGATAGAGAGTGTAATCATAATAGAATGTATAGGCTCTTTGACATGATTTGATCAATGTGCATGAGTGATTTAGTTTACAGGAGATGAGAAATGGATTAGGGTTTACTTTTATATATACACACACACACACACACACACACATATATACACACACACACACACACATATATCTACACACACACACACACACACACACACACACACATACATACATTCATTCATACATACATACATACATACATACATACATATATATATATATATATATATATATATATATATATATATATATATACATACACACACACACACACACACACACATACACACACACACACATATATATATGTATGTATATATATATATATATATACATACATATATGTGTGTGTGTGTGTGTGTGTGTGTGTGTGTGTGTGTGTATATATATATATATAAGTAAACCCTATATGAGTGATTTGGTTTACAGGAGATGAGAAATGGATTAGGGTTTACTTATATATATATATAAGTAAACCCTATATGAGTGATTTATTTTACAGGAGATGAGAAATGGATTAGGGTTTACTTATATATATATATACACACACACACACATATATCTATATATATACATATATATACACATATATACATATATATACATATACATAAATATATATATATATATACACACACACACACACATATATATACATATATACATATACATATACATATACATATGTGTGTGTGTGTGTGTGTTTGTGTGTGTGTGTGTACACACACAGACACAGACACACACACACACACACACACACACAACACACAGACACACACACACACACACACACACACACACACACACACACACACACACACACACACACACACACACAAGCATCTTAGAATTTAAATTATAACACATTCATGTATAGATCCACCATAGAAAGATGTGAAATATTAAAATCAAGGCATGGTGTCATAAGGGACCCAAAATAATTTAACCACTATCAAAATATTCCCAAAGAGGTCAAGACGAATTTTGAGACACTACAAAAATGGTCAAGATAGAAAATCCCATCAAAAAAATATCAATCTGAAATGCATGATAACTATATGAATTCAATGATGAAAATCTATCAAATCTGAAGGTGTTTATGAGGAAACGTGGATTTGAAAAGAGTATGAAAGGTCTAATATGAAGAGAATGCATATCAAAAATAAACAAGAGTAATAAAATGACTAAATTTACTTAATAATGATATATATGTTGAAACTACATGATTTGTACCAAAATTAGGTGTTTCTATAGTGGCCCACTTCGAAAATTATAACCAATCCCTAAGAGGATATGTAAAACTCGATATGTCTTAAGGTCCACATGAATGATTCATCAATGTTCTATTGTTAATAACCTGAGTTTACTTACAATAAAATGTGAATGTGTACAAGTATATTAATGTCTCAATAATTTGATAAAATGTAACTATATGAAATAATTAAAATTAAAAAATGAGAAAAGGAATGAATACACTTGATGGTATGCCAACCATGCTACCACCTTTTAAACTTTGAGAACAAAAAATTTAAAATTGGATCCTATTGACCCATGCCATGGGGAAACATCTTATTCTTGGCCAAAGAAACAAAAATATGGTGCATGTAACATGTATATATGGGCAATGATGACCTATACTAATCCTCTTTCTATTAATAAATTAGGATACAAACAAGGTCATAATAATAGAGCTTATGTATACTTTGGATTTATGGGTAAGGACCTAGAACAACCTTAGACCTAGTAAAAGTTAATCCATAATCAAATTTAAGAGGTTAAGGTTAAAATAGAAAGCCTATGACATGGGGCATAACTCCCACTAGGGCTCAAGAAAGATAAATGATTATAACAATGATTGTAAGTGGGTGTACCAATGATATCATAAGTATACCACACACAATAAATTTCTTAACAAAGATAAAATAGATCCAATATAGCTACAAGTACTAAACTAATAAGAATATAAGTTTTGTAATGGTCAACCAATGGGTTTTTATACAACTTAATATGATAAGGGAAAAGCTAAGTAACCTTATATATTTACCAACTTATATAGTATAAGGAGGGTCATAAATAAGGACAAACACCACATTTATATTAATAATTTTAAAATAAATGTCCAATATACTAAGTAAATAAAGTAAATAGAGTAGGGATGAGATATTTACCTTTGGGTAGACTCATCAACACAAAATCTCCCCATTTGGAACAAATGACACTTTGAATGAGATGTTTTAGGTTGAATATTTTAGATGGAAATAAGAAAACATAGATATCATTAGTTGGGGACTCAAAATACTAGGATACCTCCTCGACATGATTCCTCCTATTGAGATTCAAAGACAACAAACAAGAATAGACCTCCAAGATAAGACTTTATCCCTTAGTTCTTCCTTTTATTGATTAAGAGTATAAATGTGAGTGTAAATAGAGTAGATGAGTATGTTAGATGGTTTAGGAATGAAATATGATCCCTATATATGGATCTAATACTTAGAACTAACCTTGAATTCTAAGTCGATGGTATTGGTTAGGCCAATATAGTTAGAAATATGTTAGCTAACAAAATTATATTAGCTAGGTTAATATAATATAATTTATAGAGACATGACTCAAAATTGTATCTACTAGGTCTATACAATATAGGGAGAGATAGTATTAAATATACTATATCAAACTAGTTGATACAATAGGAATATAGTGTGGGTAGAAAGATTGAATGAAAAGTAAATGTGAAGGTATTGGTAGATTATTTTACATAGAATAAAAATGAATAATCTATCAACAATGAAAGGGAAAAAGGCCCTCCTCTATTATCAGGGGAGGATCCATTTATTGAAAAATTAAAAAAACAAAGAAATAATATATACATCAAATGTAGTTAAGTTTTGTATTTGTGGGATTTTTGAATATGTATGAAATATAATATAAGAAAAAAATAATGAAAGAGAGGAAGAAAATGAGAATGTGAGAACATAAAGAGGAACATGCAAGTTTGAATAAACTCATATCTCAATCACCCTTACACACTATAAATGATAAAGAACATTGACATTTCAACATCAAACACCAAATTCTATGAAATAACAAAGATTTAATGAAAACTAGACATAATAATAATGATCATTCATTAGGGAAATAAAAGGATCAAATTATTATTAAGTCTCCTTGTATTAATAGTTTTAAAATAACACAAAGCCTCTTTATTTATTCACAAAAATTACATGCATTGTCAAAATTTCTTAAATATGCCCCAATAACCCCTATCTATAACCTCCAAAATGGTTATAAAAGGTAGTTAAGGTTTTACTTATGAGTTAGAACAAGCTAAAGTCACTTAAATGAAATTAAAACAATTTCATTTATTATGAAACAATTCAAACAATATAAAATAAATTCATTTTATGAAAAATCAACTTTATAAGATATCTTTATATAGTCACTCTATAACATGGCCCAATATGAGAAAAGTGGGTCTTGCCCAAGCTATAACTTTGTGTTTAACCCTAAAATCTAGATTAAGGAATATAGGGTTAAAAGGGATATAAATAACTAGGGCACAAGGATGATAATCCATCTCTATAGTAGGCCAACTAATTTAAAAACTTAAATAAAAAATATTGTGAATTTATAATACTGAGATATGCTAAAAATAGAAAATACAACTATTGATTGATATTGTAATAAAATGAAAATAAGAGTACTTAGCGAGATTATTGTGCATATTCAGATCTGATATAAAACATGCCAAAAATAAATTGGATATGGATTCTAGATGGTTCTTCAGATTCTATAAATTTTATATTTATGGCCTTAGACACGTGTTGACCTTAGATGGTTACATCAATACTTTTGTCTAACCTGGATGTAAGTTTTTTGTACAGAATACCTAATAGATCTAGATGCACCCACCTAAAATATTATGGCTTATATGTTGCCTTCACTCTAGTGTGCTTAGATCTAGATCATAGGTTGTCTCTCTTATCAAATCATCAAAACCTTATCTCTTCATCTTCATGGTGACCTTGGGAAAAATAGGTTAGTGGGCTCATAATATTGAGCTAACCTAAAATACTCCTCAATCAATGGGTGATGCTTACATATACACTAATTCAAAGAGGGCCTTAGACTAATGTAGTTATCCCGTAATGTGTTGGATTGTGTTCACAAGGGTGAAATATGTGAAAATCAATTATAACAATGACCTAACTTGTAACTTGCAATATATGACTCATGGGATGCTCCTTCAATACTTTGAATTTGTAGATGTGTTTTCCTTATGACTGAGGTGGAAATAAGATAAAATAGGGAAGTTTTGATCACTTGAATACTTTGGTAAGTTAACTTATGAGTTGTTAGGTTTGTGATATGTGGTGTATGAATGACGATTAATCATGCATATATGCCAATCCTATTAGAGAATATCTTGCATTAAAACAATTAGGCCAACCATAGGGATACATTTCATTTTAAATTAGATGAATTTAGGTCACTGGAAAATTGTATTTTAATATGACACTTGTGTTGATGTAGGCATCTAACTAGGACATAAATGTTTGAGTAACTAGAAAAGATGCACAGGTCCAAAACTTTTAGAGATATGAATAAGAAAGTTTATAACATTTTGATTATGATATAAGGTATAATTCATAAAAATAACATTGGTCATACTAAGAGATAAGTAATATGGAATATAGAGATAATCTATGAAATCCTTTCAATAGTGGGAAGGTTTAAAAGATTAAGGTACACCGATGATACATATTTGCCAAGAGTACAAGATTGAGGTTCTATATAATATAGATTTAGTGTATACATTTTCCCCTAGTAATGAAATTTATAATTTAAAGGAAAATAAATTCATACCTAGGTGTATATAACACACCTTACCTTTGCATGATCCTAATCTGAGTGCTTTGTTAGTGACTGACCTGAAACCAAGAGCATGTTACAATATATAATTAGTGCACATAATATTAAATTGAAGTAATTGAATTTATTGGAATAGATTGAGTAAAGTTTATAAGTACACCTATGTATTGATGTAACTACCTTGCCTTTTGGTAATTTGATTTTAAAATATGTATCATTTTAAACCATTTAAATCTCAAGAAGGAAAAATGTAAATCTAGAAGTGCATATATTGACCCAACCTTAGAGAAAGGTGAGTTGCCCCCTAACAATTGAGATTAGCTAAATCATGCAATCCATTCATACTTATAACATGGTGAGTGTGAGTTGATCCAAGTCAACCCACACTATGAATATGGTGAGGATGGATGATGTAATCACATCTACCTAATAAACTTAGTTAAATTGAGTAATTTAATCACCTCAACCATAGCAAAATTGAACTAATCACTACATTAGATTGGCTCAATAATAGTACATAAAAGTCCACCTTGGTGTGGTAAACTCTTTAGAAGTATTTAAAATCTAAAACTAATTTTTATTTTACAATTTTGATTCCGTTTACATAATATATGCATCTTATATAGGTCTCAAGCTGAAAACTAGGTATAGTAATGGTACCAATGTATATAATTCTTCCATAAATGTGTATTTGAATCATATAACTATGCAATTTAGAACTGTGAAAGTGTGGAGAACTTTTCCAAACATGCCTCCACTAAAATATGAAACTAAGAGCTAGTATAAGTTTGGATAACATATTTCCATAACATTCTTGTATGTACCCAAAATTTTTATGGTGTGACATTCCCTAAAAAAATATGAAGATGTTGTAGTGATCTCTTTTTTGTGATCTACAAGGAATTCTCTAGTGATTTCCCCTCCTTATTCCTTCTTACTCCTCCCTTGAACCCCTTTGGTCCCCTTTTTATTGACCTTCATAGATTCTTTCACCTTGTTTTAAAAACTAGTCATGTGTGACAAAATCACCACTCCAAGGGACATAACTACCCCCTTCATTACAGAAACATCCCTTATATTACAAAACTATCGAGACAATTTTTTAATTTAGGTAGCAGTTTAAGACTTAAATTATAGTTGTATATTAAAATAGAGGAAGTTTCATATTTTATAGTAGTGGTTTTATGACTCTAAGCATCAATTTCACAACTTCCCCCTACATAAAGCAATATTTCTATCCCCTTTAAACTATCTTTCAAAATTAATTCCCATGATGCTAGTTTTGATGCATGTTACATGACTAGTGTCATGTTCCTTATTTTTATCACCATTTTTTCACCTCCAATTAGGCCTAGCTCGCATCCTCTTCTATTTATGATCCCCTTTAGTTCCTCTCAAGTTGAACTCTCCCATGCAAGATCCTAAATATTTATACAAGAAAGGACAAATTTGGCCTAATTTTAGATTGGAAAATTACCATTATAAGTTATTATTGTGAAGTTTTTGTAGCCATAACCATACTATAATTTTCTAACGATCTAGCCTCTATTTTTTTGACTCTACTACATTGGCATAAGTGAAGAAGTGTTATCAGTATAAGTAACTTAGACTTTGAAATACAGAACATTATCCAACCTCAATTTAGCTTCTCTCCATTTATAATTATGTCTCCTCTTTTTCCATCTTATTCTAGAGATTACACATCTCCTAGCTAGAGAGTTTCCATAATTTATACAAGAGCATATGGAACTAGCATACTAAGGATTTTCTTATCAAATACATCATATGCACTTCAATTGATCTATGCCTTGGTAATGTTGAAGTTTTTTTTGATTTCCATCATTTTTTTCTTTATTATATTAGATTTAGTGTGGTTTATATTACAATAGATTAGTTTCCATATTTATAAAAATATCCAATTTTATAGGGAAAGAGATCTATTTATTTTCATTGTCTTTGCTACAAAAAATATATTTAGCTTTGATGTGTGTTTACATTTTAGTAGATTAGCTTCCTTTCAATTAGTAAAAACAATTCACCAATCACTCTAAAATGATCTTAGTAAAATTTTAAATCATTTACATCTAATATATCTTTTCATTTCTAATCTCTAAACAAGTTTCTTACATTCCTATCAATCATCTAGGCAAGCATAAAAACTTAGACAATCATAGGTGCATAAGCAAGGGTAGTATATTTTTGATTTTATTTAATTTGGAGAGTTTAAAATGTTGTAATTATCTTATTTAAAATAGGAAATAAAAACTTTAATTTCTCATTTCTATCTTAGCAATTCTTTCAAAAATATTGTTCTTTTTAGCAAATTAGAGAAGTTAAAAAACTAGTCTAGTTTGCCTGTGAATAATTAAAATCAAAAGAAGGTGTCGTGTAGTTTCTTTTTTAGATCAAATTTATTATTAAATTGATTGAATATCAATATTAAATTAAAATACTTAGTCCATATCATAAAAAATAACAAAAAACATTATCATCTAGTTTGCATACAAATAAAGCTAGAAAAAAATCAACATCCTGCACATTAGTATAGGTTCATTATCTCATTATTTGAATGAATTATAAAAATTGGAAAAAGATAAAAATGTTTTGATTTAATTAATTTTATCTTTTTTATTCTTTTACTATCAACATTTAATTTTTATAAAACTAGCATTTATTTCCATATAACCAATAAAAGCCACAAATAATAAAAAATTAACAAAAATGATGTCAAAAAGTATTGCTAATACATGCAAGCCTTGAACCATACCAAAATCCTTGCCAACACATGCAATAAAAAACATTACATGTAAGCCTTTCCCATCCATGCAAGAAATCCATACAAATGCTTACTTTAACATTCTAATAAGAACACATTACAATCCATTGCCTAAACAAGCTCATATGATTTTTATTTGGCTTCCACCTAGTATCCTTTGGATGACCCTTCCTGAGACACCTAGTCTTATATGGTATAGTTTATTACTTTGGATAGAGCACTTAGTCCCACCATTATTTCATATTCTAATATTGGCACTGAGTTAAGATGTGAGGTCTTCCATTGTAATCACATTCTTCATCTCATAGTAGATTCCTTGGCCGCATTAAAAGAACAAGAGTGAATTCTTGATCCACCCATCTTTATCCTTCCCTAAAATAGAGGACATCAATATAATGTCATCTAGGAATCTAGCTTCCCATTCACATCTCCTTATTCTCCTTGGGTCTATCTTCATTATATATCATTCACATTTAGAAGATGACATTGACTAGGTAGAGTAAACTCAATAGAGTAGACCTTTTTCTATGAGTCATACAACCTGATCTCCCTCATTTACCTATTCCTAGTATCAACTAAGAGCTTCACCTTCTTATGACATCAGAGACTGAAGGACCTTGGATCTCTATTTCAACATAACTTGATGCTCTCAATGAGAATTAAATTATTATTGAGGTCTTTTGGTTCCATCATTAGAACCCATTACCACCACCTATCCCAAATCATAATCCATTAAAAAATTAACCAAACTCATATCCCACCCATTGCATCGGTTGCCTTGGCTAGACCTTAAAGAGACGAGTGCATAATTTAGTATATGCTATTTGCATGTATTTAAATTTGTGAATCTAACATGAATGAATTCATCCTTTATATATTCCTTTATTCTTATTTTCCTTTCCCTTATCCACCTTCCCTCCTCACATATATTCTATAGGTATTCATATTCCCCTAGAATATGTTTAAATAAGACATTAGTAGATCTCTTAGCCTAGAGGGATATAGGAGAAGCTAATTTAGTTCTAATGAGCCTTCACTAATGAGTTTTAACTCATCCTTCAACACTAACATATACTACCAATCTTACCATTACTCTCTTATTAACACTTAGACAAGGAGTAAGGTTGTCATTCAAAATATATGAGACATATATGAAAGCATGAGAAATGACCTCGACTAAAACACTATGAAGCTTATTAGTGGAGGCACAATCACTTCTCGTATGGATAGAAGGACATCCATCAACTTGTAAATCCCAGACATAAAAAGCATCACAAAATATGACCGTTACCTAAGAATGATATGTCACTTAAGGGATAAGGTCAACCATATGAAAGTTATTATGTATCCTCCTAGTATGAGTCAAGACACTTCAAAACCACTAACATCAACCAAAAATTCTACTCTTAGGTCTCCTACCTCAAACCAACCTCTTCATGCTAACCCATCTCATACATCTACCCCTCCTATACTATATACCTATAGGCCCAATACCAACACTAACCCAAACTAACTAATTATCACCCTAGTGAGTTGTATCTATGACCTAGAGAATAATCAACAAGTCTTAGCTCAAGGGATGGGACCAAACCCTCTTATACTAGCTCATCACTCTCCCTCTCCCATTCAAATGATAACTTACACAACATCAAAATAATAAACCCACATGATTTCAACACCAAATGGGCATATACCATGACAAAACCTTATCTTTGACCAACAACTTAGAGATATCCTCACTCATGAGGTCCCCAATACTGATGCCTTTAAAACCCATTCATCTTATCAGGTACCCTTTCAAACTCCAGTAGGGAGTGTTTGCACATAAACTACACCATTACAAAACTATGTAGCAACAAATAATATGTTTTTATTTACACCTCCAATTCATGTGCCCCCCATGTATAATCCCCCTATGTAGATAGGCTATGTAATGCCCTATGTAGTATTAGGTTACATACAAAATACACACACCCCACCATAAAAAATCACCATGCTTCCTATGTCTAACAATCTCCCTCCTTACTTTCACATGTATTCCTAGTCTACTTATCCAGACATGTACTTTCTAATTTACTTTACTTCACTTTATTAAGTTTCCTCTTTTCCATATATAATTTACCAAAACAACCCCTATGTGACTCCTCCTTTTACCCTATTCCCACTTTGATAGTTATGGAGTTAGTAACATGGGGACTTACATTGAATATCTCAAAGAGCCTCTCGACACTAATATATGGGGGGTCTTCTCCCATGTCCCCTACCAAAACTTCCCAAGTTTAAATGGGATGGGTATCCCAATGCACACATAAAATCCTACCCTACTAACATTAGGAAACTCTTAAATTAGGATGAAGTTGTCACAAAGATCTTCCCCAAAACCTTGAAGGGGTTAGGACTCAATTGGTACAACCACCACCCTGAAGGGTCCATATATTATTTATATAAACTTATGGTTAAGTTCATCAAATCTATTGACATGAACAAACTCCTAAATACTAACATACACAAATTATTTCACATCAAGCAAGAATACAATGACCTCCCATTTCATCATGAGATGGTGATGAGTCTTATACTCCACCAATACACCTAACATGTACCAACAATATTTATGCATTTTTTCCTCCATTCCATTAACAAGGAAATAAGAGAGGACATCCAAATTTATCATATTGATCATATGAATAATCCCTCAAGAGAGACCTATGTATTGACCAGGTGGCCATTGATTGTGGTCAATAGACTTATGGGACTAACAGGCACATCATCACTCCAAACCAAAATAATGGGGGATATTAAAAGATAAGTCCAAATAATGAAAGCAACCAAGGTCCCAAAACCCTGAATCATAATAGGAATGCTACCATAGATGGTGTCACCAATCAAAGTAAGAAGCAAAACCTCATAAATAATAGTAAATATAAACCTATAAATAACACCAACACTACAAACAATACAAGGGATAGGAACCAAAATCCCCCTCCTTCCATTCATGTGGTTGATTTAAACTAACCAACACCTAATAACATGTAATATTATAATCATAACCAAAATTATTACTAACCAGGTGAATTATACCCCAAGTTCTAAAACCAAAACTACTACCCACAAAATAATCAATAAGGGTTCAAGAAACAAGGATAAAACATTAGACCTAGGGATTATGATCCCAATATTTATTGCCTCTTCCATAGGGTCATGGGTCATGCCACTAAAAACTATAGAGAATATAAAAAATTCATACAAAGATTCCCAAAGAAGCAAAGGTAAAAATTCATGGACATGTTCTTAGAAAACACTAATATGAAAACCCAAAATTTTTTTAACAACCCTGTTGCCCCTCAAAACTAGAATCTACAGATCTATCACAACCCTTTCCCTAGCCAAAAAACACATTCTACTCAAATTCAATGGTAGGGCAACCTAGAGGGTCACCCCATCTAACACAACCAACCCATAATGATAGACACTCATGAAATTGAATCTTCCACCTCAAGAACTATAAATCCTAATGTGGCTCCTCAAATTGGAGTGCAATTAAAAATAGGATGATAAGGGTCATAGAATTGTAAGTTGAATACTAAGTTAACACTATTACTTTCACTAGAGATTATCAGCCTATGACTATGCACCCCTCAAACATATTGTAAATGTAGTCTATTCCTAAACCCATGGAAAACTATGATTTAATCTGCAACTTAACCAAAACATTCTCTCACATCTCATTCTTAGAATTTCTCAAGAATTGTCCTACTCATTGCTTAGACATACTTGATTCCCTAGGATTGGGAAACTTATTTAGTGTCATTCCTTTTTCTTAGGGTTAGATTAACCATAATGACTTAAACATGTTCCTTCTTGGTTAAGAATCACAAGACGCTAGCTATTTATTTGATTTGTGAAGTCTTACCCCTAACTTTAAAATGATAACAATGGGAGATTGAGCCTTATTTCTAAAATTATGGATCTACAACTATGTGAAGAGAGACATGGTTGATGATGGAGTGACTATCAACATTGTCCCATTTTCATTTTTATAAAAACATAGTTATGGGTAAACCTACTATTATACATCATGTAACACACTACAAGGCTATAAAAATCTCAAGTCAACTTTCATAGGGACTATCATGCTCTCAATCACCTTGGGTCACAAGATGGTAATAATGGATTTGTATGTCATAGACAAAGACAATAATTATAATATGATCTTGGGAAGACCTTGGATATATTGAATAAAGTCTATTCCTTCCACTTTGTTCCATAAAATATAGTTATTATATTTGGGAAAGGTTTTCATAGAAAAAGGGGATCCCAAACCCTTCAATATGTTACAAGCTATAATGCACAAACAACCTAGATTACATAAAGATTAATACCTACCTACTAATGGGGTCACAAAACCCCTAAAATTGGTCAATATTATTAACTCCTAAATACACAAAGTAATCATCCTAAAGAAAGGGGTGGAAATACCCCATGCCATATTAAAGGATAAACTAGAGGGAAAAACATAACAATACTTCTAACTCAGAACCAGTCTCTAGTGTGGTAATTTACATTATGTCTACCATTGAAATCATCAGTCTCTTGGAGAAGGACACTCCCCTAGTTATTCCATTAGATCCATGATGAGTAGGGACCTATGAATTCTCTAGGCCTCAAGGCTTGCATCCCCAAGAGGGGTTAGCTAGGCTACTAGACATTTTCATGGTAAAGGTGTATAAGGATAAGGAAGACCCCCTCAAGAATGAATGTCTTAATGGTTATCACCATAGCCAACCATACAAATATGAGTCATAATTCATATTGCACCATTATCACTTTTGATCCACGTAAATATATGCTTTTAGACCATGATATGATAGGGCCATAATAATTTTATAAAGTCTCTAACCCATCAAGTTTGTTCCCTCTAGAGATGTCAATTATTCTCCTTCAACATGCAGCTGGTCTTGTTTCTCATCACATTAAAAGTCTACCAATAATCAACCAGGCTATCCCTCTTCCCTAGGCCATCCTAATGTTCAAGAGGAAGATTTATACCTTGACTATACATGGGATATAATTCAACATTGGAAATCATGATTACTTATAGATTCTTGAGGGGAACCCTTATTTTACTATCATAAAATAAAAAGATCTTGAAAATCCACTCCTTAAAATTCCTATAGGCCTTCCCACACATAATGATATTTCAAATAGTACTACCCATGTCCTACCCATAATATTATGATCTGCATAACTATACCCATGTTCATCCTCTATTGAGGCAAGATCCTAACTATTCTGGCATACTCCCCATGCCTAAATGTAACCCTAACTATTCTGACATACTTCCCATCCCAAATAAATAGATAAACAAGTAGTCTTTTGAGTTTTTATAATTTCTTACCTACTTGACCCAAATCCTAGAAATAACCTTTTAGGTTCCTAAAAATTCTTCCCTTCCTTCATATGTAACACAATAATAATCCATCCATGCATTCATAATCCCTTTAGTTTTCCCCCATAGAAGACAACCTCATTATATCCCCGATCTTTAAAACTAGGTACCCCAAAGAGGATTTCATGATATCTTTAATATTCATATGGTCAAAATATTAGGAGACCAAAAAACTTGAATTGACCACTACCCCTATTTTGTACATGATTAATGGGTCCTATATTATGATGGGGCCAAATGTCACCTAGGCCTTAGGGTAGGAGTCATTCTTGTTTCTATTAAAGTTTAAGTCATGCCTTTTGGATTCAAGTTATACTTCAAGTGTACAAATAATGGGGTTGAGTACAAGGCCTTATTACTTGGCATGCTCATTATGAAATTCTTATGTGATTAAAACTTAAATATCTAAGGTGACTTGTATTTAGTCACAAAATAAGTTTCTAAAGTCTATCAGACTAAAGCTAATCACCTTTAGCTGTACAAGAATGCTATCCATGAGGTTGCCAAGGATTTTAATTTTGTTTTTATAGAGGTAGTATCTATGGAAATCAACTAGCTTTTCAACTTTATGGCCACCTCATCTTCATGTTTCATTCCTCATCTGATGATACTAAAATCTAATTTCATAATCTTATATAGGATAATGTCTCTCATCCCCAACATATCTAATGAAAAAATAACCACTCATAAGGGGGAAATGATAGTTAATTAAACCTTTATAGCCTCATGTTTCCCCTCATTATTTATGTTACATACAAGTTAGAGGATGATGGGGTTTTCATTGACTTGTTCTACCATTACCATTGTGACCATCAAGTGCTTTATCATGCAAAAGTAGGGGCATTCAAAGTTTCCATATCAATCCTTTGCCACTTTCCAAATACCTTTGTATTTACCAAACCATGCCCATTCTTGAAGAGAGGGGTTATAATTTGGTGATAGGCACCATAGAGATAAAAAATTATCCCCATGATTGCCTAAAGATTCTCAAAGTTGAACTCCCTCCTCCCATAAAAGAAATCAGGCTGAGAGTACATCTTGATAAGACATTATAGGTGCACTATGATCTAACATTATAAGATAAAAAATAAGTCATATCTTACCACCAGTTATGTAGGATATAATAATATCTTATGATATTTCATATGCTAATAAGGACTCATGGTAAATGAGTTTTTGAGTTCCCAGAAGTGTATGTCTACACATGAATAGATACCATAGTCAAGAAATTAGATTTAATTATGCTTCACCAATAGTATTATGAATTCAATCATTATGTGTAAAAACACCCAATCCATGTAGGATACCTTATAATTAGACTCAACAATCGAATTGACAAAAATAAAGGAGAAATTTGAAAGTTTAGACCCAACTAGTTTGGCCCCTACCTAGTAACACAATATTTTAATAACAGAGCCTATGTATTATGCTATCTTTAAGGAAAAGAGTTTGGTGAGTTTGTAAAATATTTGCATCTAAAATGCTTCTATATATATTTCTTGCATATTATCCTATTTTCATTTACATCACATTTTCAAAGGTTACATGCCCACCTACATGTCAAGTGTGTTATTTCATGATTGTTTAGTTGGTTAGTTCATACAATATAGAAAATTTAAAAATTTGACATATCATATCATCACATTATCATATCACCCTATCACCCAAAAAAGGCATTTTAAATTATATTGGTCTTTATCTTAGTTTTTATGAGTGGAGCATGCCTCTTTCCATACATCTTCTTGCATGATTTAGTAAAATGCTAACCTATAGTAAAATTTAAAAGCTTGTCTATAGAAGAGTCTCCTCTTATGGTGCCTTTAGAAGATAAAACATTAGCATGCCTAGAATAAGGTAACTTTACTTTCCCATCTTGGTCCTTGGTGATGAGCCCTTGCATCTTACTAG
This sequence comes from Torreya grandis, assembly GCA_037957365.1. Taxonomy (NCBI): domain Eukaryota; kingdom Viridiplantae; phylum Streptophyta; class Pinopsida; order Cupressales; family Taxaceae; genus Torreya; species Torreya grandis. Next base: position 116,850 of record JARHVA010007477.1, on the reverse strand, counting down.
TTTCATGAGGCCAAGGTTTAGGGATAAAGGCCTCTAAGATAGAAAGGTAGATACTTCTATGAAAATAAAGAGCTTATGAAAATAAATAGTCAAAATGATACATATATCATTCTCTATTAAGCCTCAGTGTTGAAGCCTCACATCTTATTGATTACATAAGGGTTAACATTGAGGAGAGATGCCCTTACTCACTTACATTTAGCCTTTGGTTATAAGCCCATGTTTCTTCCTAGTCACATGAGATTAAGTTGAGAAGTTTAAGAGAAAAAGTAGAAATTAAGTGTAAAATAAAATGTTAAATTAGAAAAAGTGTCTAAAGAAAATTTATTCAAAAATATTACTTACATGCCTATGATTAAAGAGGGCAACTTTTTCCAATTTGCTAATTCTGTCAGGGCTAGTTATTTCTAGATGAAACCAATAAAGTTAATATTTTATAAGTTTGGAAAGAATTACATTTCCCCCTTTTTCTCATAATGATTAGGTCATCTTAATTTCTCCTATGAAGTTTTGACTTAAGGTTTTCTCCTTTCATCACCTCACATTTATTCAATTTCTCCTTTCATACCTTGATACAAATTAAAAGTATTATGTTATGTGATCAATGTAATTGAGTAATCATCTAAAAAAAATGTTAGCAAAATTATAGTCACATATAATGCATCTATCACATTCCATCATTTGCATACATTGTATTTCTACATATACATAAGCATTTTCCCATAGTAGTAAATAAATAAAAAAGATACATAAGCATATACACCATCACATATCTAGTCATCTAAAGTACATAAATTGAAAATATGGTATGGAAATTAAAGTCACATCATATAAACATGATAAAAAATCATGGAGAGGTATGCCAAATACACACACACACACACACACACACACACACACACACACACACACACACACACACACACACACACACACACACACACACACACACACACACACACACACACACACACATCATGTAAACTATCAAGTTTATACAAAAAAAGTCTAATATAAACACCTTCATATATATATATACATATCATGTAAACTATCAAGTTTATATTAAAAAATGTCTAAATAAACATCTTCATATATATATATATATATACATATCATGTTAACTATCAAGTTTATATAAAAAAATGTCTAATATAAACACCTTCAGAGATGGCCAATATGCCTCAAGGAATTTAAAAAAGAATCAACATATTTAATGGTATAATAAAAAAATTATTACAAATTTGAGCATCCTATCCTCCTCTAGGAGGGTCCTGATGTAGAAGAATGAATATGAATATGGCTCACATGACACCTCCTACTAGGACCTCCCTCAAAGTCCACCCCATTATTTATAGGTTAGTATCTAGGATGCTATATCCTACCTAATCCTCTCTCTAATGCTATCCTCCCTATCATATGGTTAGAGGCTCTATCACCTCCCTCACCCACTATGGTATCTACTAGGGCCTTCACCCTCCTCACTTTAGCTAATAGAGTGATGTTCTCTATCCTCAATGTCATCAACAATACAAAAACATGGTATATTAGGGTAAATACATCTGTATGATGTCTAATCCCTACAGGAAGCCTAGGGTCAACCAAAATTTGGTCTCAAGTCTGACTAGTGCTCAACTAAAAAAGGTTAATTAGAGTGTCCCTAATCATTATGGTATCTCCAATCATAGATTACACAATATGAATCATATTTAGTTGATATAAAAATACAATACATGTAAAATTGGTTAAGGACCTAAAAGAATAAAATTTAAGCTATAATCACAAATAAATAATTTTTTTTTTTTTACATGGATCTCCTTTGTGCCACTCTAGATCATAATCATCTTCTACGGCCTCCTCCTCATATATATAAGTATTCCTCTATATCAACATGCATTGGAGCCTCACCATATATATCTCCTAGCTACTACTGCTAAGCAAGGCCCTATAGTGGTGGTGGGCCCATCTTATATTGTGTGCCTCTGGCCTATTCTCTTCATCCTCCAACTACCTATATAATGGGTTAGGTGATAGGCACCCCTCATGATAAAATTCCATTATAATTACCCTAACTTCATGGATCTTGACTCACATATCCCCCTATACATGAATCTAGGGATAGGGAGGATGCCCATATAGGGCATACCAAACTATTATGGCATCTGATCCATGGGATGTACCTTGATCTATAATAACCTATCTCTAACCTAAATAGCCCTAATGGCCACCACAAGATAATCTCCCTCGTTGGACCATTATTCAACCATATCTTGATTGGGTAGGGTAATCAATTTTTATACTATCAAGGTCCATGAATCCTAGGTCAAAGCATGAAAGGGGACCATGTCTATCCATATAGTGGCCCTAACATCTCCTAGTACCCTAATAGGCAACCCCCTTTAATAGGGGATCATCCACTCATAAAACCAATCCATGATGATGGTCATATGATTGATAGAAAGGGATCTCAAGTGATCCGTTCAATATAATTAGATGTAAGTTTACATTAGCATCTCCTAACTCCATGAGTAGTGTGCCTATCTCTGTGTTATACATTGCATGATCAGTCACCAACTATACAAAAGTCAATCGATGCCCTTGTACCCCACTAATTAACTAGTAAGGTTAATAATAATATCCTTCCTCAAATTGGAAATAACTAATCCCTCAACTTAAGAAAGTCTCAACCCAAACTTCATACCCATGTCAAGTGTATTTGAGTCTCTAAAGTGATCTATGCAACCATAGGCCTCACAACAGCTATCAACATCTCATATAAATACTAATCAACTAGTCATAAGAATGTTTATGATCTAATACACATCCATAAGAGTTATCATACACTCTCCTAAGGCTTAGGGGAAAGTAAATTTTTGGTTGGGATCTAGTAGGTCAATAGGTCATACAAAAATCAACTAGAGGTGGGAAAAATCCTCTCCCATGCTATCCAAAGTATCCTCAATCGATCAAGAAGGGAAAAATCATCATCTACTAGAATAAATAGAACTCAAGGGATTTACTCTTACTCTTGGGATATGCTCAATCATATTTAAGCCCCATGCAACAAACAAAAATACCCTAAGTCAGCTAGAAATCCAACTCTGCTTTCCAAACAAGCCAAATTCTACACATATTTATAGTTCATGAAACCACCCTAAATTATAGGTGGTAGTTACTAAACCACCCTATGGTGTCTATAAAATTACCCGATGATAGTTAAATAACTTCCCTAAGTAGTTTTGTAACTACCTTAGGGTAGTGGTGGTATAACCATATTATGGTAGTTATGTTACTACCACAATGGTTATGTAACCCCACCCTATAAAGGGCAATGGTTCTATCACATGTGTGATAGTTTTGTCTACTTTACATGTGCCCTTCTAAATTTTCCAAAACATCATTCAATCCATTCAAAAGTGAAAAAATCTCATAAATCCCTAATCTACCCCATTAACAATCACTACAAAGTATAAATTTTTGAAATTCATTGGATTTTAGATAAGTTTTGATAAAAAATTTTAAATTTGGGGAAAAATAAAAAGTTATTAAAACTTACCTAATCATACCCACCATCTTCTCCTTTCCCTCATCCTATTAACTACTTTCATGCTCAAAATGGTCATAGGAAATTCAGAGTTCAAATCTCTCTCAAGGCAAATGACACAAATGAATTATTTTTGGCAAGTTTTTGAATATATTAGATTCCACACTAGCCATTTTAGTTCAAAAACTTTCAAATCTCAACATATGTTTTATTTAATGCTTATTATCATGCTTATATGCCATATTTATCTTATATTTTATAGATAAAATTTCAAAACTAACATTTTAACAACATATATATTCTATGTAGCAAGTTTTTATGATTTTAGAGGAACACAACAACTTAACATTGAATTCAATCCACCGATGGGGTAGTTCAGGTTATATAATATCCATCACTCTATGGTATGTATTGTTTTCCATGTTCTGATTACATAGTGTATTTTTTAATTTCATCAAAAATCACACTTGATTCCTATCTTCTCTCTATAGGCTACATGAAGTTCTAACTAGCTTCATTCCACTAGTTAGGTAGGTAAGGTAAGTATTTTTAACTCATTATTTCCTTCCAACATGCCTTTCTCAGGACTACACCTTTCTCATTTAATGACAAGGTGCCCTCCTAATGGGAAAACATGTATGCACCCAAAATTTACATAGTGGACATTTTTAACAAAAATTTGATGATGATGTAGTGATTTATTATTTAATGCTCCATAGGAAACTCGCTAGATATTTCCACTTCTTCTACCTTTTTACTCCTACCTTGACCCCTTTTGATCCCCTTTGTTTTAACTTTCATAGATTCTTTCATCTTATTTTAAAACTAGACATGTGTGATAGAATAGTCACTCTAGGTGACACAATCACCCCTCCATTATAGAACCACCCCTTTTGTTACATAATTTATGCAACAATTTTGTAACTTAGGTGGTAGTTTTGAGCTTAAGTCACTGTTGGTATAAGAATAAGGATTATAAATATGTGTAGGATATTTTTTTGATATTCATGCAGTATGATCTCATTTTATTGTCATATACATTATTTTATCTTATCTTCATGACTTGTAATAGGCTAGAATATGAAGAGACTCCACTTTTGGTGCCAAGTAGGAGAAGGAGATGAATAGTCATATATTGGAAATGTCTATATATATTTTGTTTTGTAAGAATAAGGGGTCCTACTTTTAGAATAAATCAATAGAGATTATTTGGTTATGGTTACCTATATGATTTCTTATTATGTTCCTTACGTGTGTTCTCATGTGTAATGTCTTGGTTAATTTTTGTTAGAACTATTCTGAATGAATTATTTTAGTTTATACAATACTAGTTACTCTTAATTCCTTAATTATGAAGAATAATTAATGGATCTTACATTTATATCATCTAAATTCTTGCTTTTTTATGATAACTATTCTATGCACATGAAGTATCTCACAACTATCCTTGTCCTTAGTATGTTTTGATGCTTTAGGAACCTCTGCTAACAATGGTACAGTGAGCATGGAACCTCTTTTTGGAGGAAATTATGCTAAGCTGGTTACTAGGGTAGAGAGATATGTTGGACCAAAGGACATGTAATTTTATAGAATAATAATAAAAAAGGACTGGTCTTACCATTCATGAGATCATTTAAGAGCATATTTATGGAAGAATTTATAATTTTTTTTTGTATGAGTTACATGATTTTTGAGCTAATTGGTTAGCATGGTTGGAATATTATTACTTTAAACCAAGGATGGAAGAAACTATAATCTAGACTGAAGAAAAGATAGATTGGTTATAGAGATTTAAAATCAACTAGATAAGAGCAATAAATCATTGGGTTACTACAATAGTAGACAAATATATAATTGAGTTTGTAGTGCAAGGATACATATATTTCAAAGCTATGAAGGACTTGTTCTTCAAAGGAATTTGAGGGAAATTTTTACAGCAACTACCTATCTTAGTGAAGATGTTAGTTGTGGCAAGGCCATAGTGCCTACTCTAAATAATATAGAGTAGTTACTTTGGGTATATAGGGGTGTGTGCCACATGATAGTGAATGATGATTAGATGAGAAGATAAGGCTTGGACCTAAATCCAAAATGTAGACATGAGGAAAGAAGAGTAAAAAAAAAGAGTCTAGATTTAGAATGTGAGCTGTGACAACAAAATAGATGGACTAAACATAAAAATACCCAAATAACTTTGAGTAAAATTAGTAATAGTAAAAAAGTTGATGAATGAGTAGGAATAAGTGTTGAATGACAAAGAAGAGATGAAGAGTGAAGGATGAAGAAAGATGAGATGAAAGAGGAAGATAAATGCTGACAGAAAGAAAGAAGTGATGAAGAGTGAGAGGAAGAAAAGATGTTCAAAGATGAAGATGGGAATAGTGTAGAGGTAGATCAGTTAGATGATAGATGTAGTGTAAAAATATAAAAATGGGTATTAACAGAAGAAGGACATGAAGTATTAAGCAAATAAATAAGAAAAAGTCATAGATTAATCAAAAGTTCAAGCTTGGAAATAGAAGAAGTCATATGAAATAATAATTTACTAGAAGAGTACACATCCCTACAACCCAATTTGTTATATTATAGTAAATTTTTTCAACTAGAAGGATAGGCAAATTGGGAAGGTCTAATTTCACAAGTGTATTGATGGGGTACTGAAATTGAAACAACCTCAATCCACAAGTCTTTATAGGCCATAGGGTTCATTGAAACCAAGTATATAAAATTAATAAATACAAAAAAGTAGAGTGCACAGAAAAATTCTCACAGTGCACATGCCAATATTCTTAGTGCAAAGATAATATCACACAAAATGTAACCTCCCATTATAATAGCTAAATAAAATATCTTCCTAAAACTAGTTTATAATATGGGTTTTTTAGAAGCATTTATAAACCTAACAATATATGATGGGTTTGCAGACCTTGAGTAGTATTTACTAACATGTGAAATGAGATGACAAGCTAAGGGTATTATCGAAGAGGCTATAAATAATTATGAATTAATAGGGGAACTAAATGGAAGAGACTTTGAATTTATATACCGTAGAGATATGGCTTAGGTAAATATATAGTAGGTTAAGGAGTATATTATCATAAAATTTAAAATAAAGAAATGTACAAGTTAAACTATTCAAGACCTAAAGGGTATTAGGTAAAAGCCAGGAGAATTGGTCTATGATTATGATACAAAGTGGGTTATCAAGGTATACAATAACAAACTAGTTGGACTTCACCAGTTTCACAATAACAATTTGGTATTAGAAATAATACCTAGTAGCATCAAGACTGGAATAAAACACAATAATAGGGAGGTTATAGAGGAGGTTATCAATCAAATAGAGGATTATTTTGGGGTGGATACAAAGCGGGTTATCAAGGTGGTAGAGGAAATAATTACCAATGCCTTCCTTTGTAATTTTACTTATGTGGAGAGTATAACCATGTGCAATGTAATTGTCCTTTAAATCTCTAAAGATAGTTTTATTGCATAGATTGCAAGGTATATGGGAATCACAAGATAAAAGACTATCTTATTTTGAAAAATAAAAGAAGGGGAAAGGCCATAAATAATGTTAACACGGTGAATTCAAAAACTAAGGAGGATGCATTTCTAAATGCTATTACAAGACACCAAAACATAGAGAGATGATTGCCTCCTTTTGAAATGCTTTAAGACTAGGGAATCCAGAAAGTAAAATAGGATAAATACCCAAACCCATATATATATATATATATAAGGGGTTGATGTATGAATTTTTGTAGATGTTGAAGAATATTCAACACCAAGCCATTATTAAAGGAGATACTATAGAAATAGATGCCCATGTTAGGTTGTGGAGCTAAAATCTTCACTGATGCAAATAGAGGAGGAGGTTGCTAGAGGTTACTGAGTGTCACAGACACTGGCATCGGTCAGGCCAACCAACGTCAGCAAGGAGCAGATAGAAGAGTAACCGACATCGGTCAAAATTCGGCCGATGTCGGTCACCGCCAGGTAGACAGGGACCAACGTCAGTCACCTGTGCAGTTTAAAACTATAAGTTTTATGGGCAGTTAGTTAACGAACCAAGTGTTTGCATGTCAAGAGCCAATTTTAGACTGGAAGCTATGGATCTAATTATTATAATTAGGTGTCTAATTATTGTTTGCATGAGATCTATTTAAGAGACTCATGGGTTGTATTGTAAAGTGTTCTAGTTTGAGTTGAGCAAAGTTAGCTCCTTCTATGTGTGAAGTGAGCAAGGTTGTTCCTCCTAGTTCCATAGTAGTGCCAAGTGTGGGTGCTAGTTTTGGAGAATCAGAAGGGTTCTTCAGGTGTATAGGATCTTGGTCAGCAAGGGTGCATGGCTACATTAGGAGATCTACATGGTAAGTAAGATCATTGATGTGTAGGTGTATGTGGGTGCGGGATCCAGGTTTACAAGTGTTCAGAACTAGATTGATTTGTAGGTGTGTAAGATCAGGGAGGACAACAACACAACAAGGAGTAGGATCAGGTAGGATCTACTTGGAGTACAGTGTGTACTCAGAAAGAGAGCAAAGAGGAAGGCAAGGTAATTCCTTTCATAAGTAAGGTCTGTTAGGTTGTAGGTTTTTGTAGTTCAGGGGAGATCTACTTGAAGTATGATTGTGTACTTGTGGAGTGTGTGGAGCACTGGAGTACTGGCAGTAGTGGATACTAACTAGTTGGAGGTGAACACCAACTCTGTGTTTGAGTTGTGTGTAGGGACCATAAGAGAGAGAGAGCTTTGAGGGAAGATTTACTATTTATGCCCTAGAGGTGTGGGAGCCCTAGAGGTGTGTAAGGAAAAAGAACTATGGCAATCTTCTTTGTTGTGTTTCCTTCTGGAAGAGTATTAATACAAGTTGTGTATTGTCTCTCATATTCTATGTTGTTTTTGAATTATAGTTACTTGTGATTCTGGTTTAAATTTGCATGTAAGTTGCTTGGATTTGGTAATCAATTGTGTGCTTTTGTTATTTCCCAACAAGTGGTATCAGAGCTAAGGTTGCAGGGAGCAGGTTTTGTGTTTGATTACAAGTCACTCTCAGGGGTTTTTGATTGAGTGGGAGTAGAGCAATGGTAGAAGAAAGTAAGTTAAGAATGGAGGAATTGAAAAGCATGAATGGTCTATTATGGTCCTATGGAAAGAAAGAGCAGGAAAAGAAAGATTATTGGTTGGTAACAGATCAACATGAAGAAGCAGATGTTGCAAGTGTTGCACAAGATGCTCTGGATAAAGTTGAATCTTAGATAATAGATTATGTTGCCTCTTTCCATGCAGCCCCAAGTAGAGGAGTTGGTGAGCCTTGTCAGATTGTTGGCAAAGGGGAAGTGTTGTTGAAATTACAGGCAGCCAACACATGGGTGTTGAAGAAGGTCATGCAGGTCCCAATCTTGGAGATGCAGCTAATTACTTCAGGAAAGTTGGGTGATGAGAGATGCATAAGAACTCTCACAGTGGATGCACTTGAATTAGCGGGTGGTAAGAAAGTAGGTATCCTTTATCTATCTACTTATATTACTGATTCTTCTTCTATTGCAGAGACGTGGCTTTGTAGGCTTGGTCACATGAGCAAGAAGGAGATGCATGTTCTTAAGTGGAAGATAGATGTGTTTGATAGACTTAAGAACTGGAAAGCCTTGGTGTTCTTAGAGGAGATGACAGATAGAGACCAGTGGATGGGGCTAGATACTTCTGAGTAAGGTAGTTTGGACATGGGTTTTGATTCAAAGGAGCTTGCAGGTAAAAATTCATCACTCACAGGCAAACACGGGTACTGGCAGTGGTCAAGAAGAATTGGCATCAAACAGATAGGTGCTGATGTCAGTCATGTGCAGACTAAAGCCAGTGATGTTAGGCAAGGTAAGATCGATGTCAATCAAGAGGATCGATGTTAGCAATAGGTAAGACCAATGTCGGTTAGGAGAATCGACATCGGCAATAGGGACACCGACATCAATAGAGTCGATAGTCAGGACAGGTGCATGAAATTGACATCGATCAGATGTAGACTATGTGGTGATTGAGGTCGGTCACTGTAACGGATTTTGGGTAGATAACAAGCTGTCAAGGAGTCTCAAATACCCATATGGAGGATTGAAAGTGGTAAGTAAGCCTCAAATTTGTTGTTCCTCTTATTTATACTCATTACTCACTATAGAGCAGGAAGGATCCAAGAAACAGTGGGAACATGGCAGGAATATGATGTAGAACCAAGCGAGAGATTTGGTAGGGTTGCCAGCCGGTATGAAAGCACAGAGATGAATGGATTCCTTAGTTGAAGAATATAGAGAATGGACACATGAGATAGAAGGCCAAGTCATATGGTCTTGAGGAAGCTGTAGGATAGTGGTATAGGGCTGACAGGTGGTACCAGGTGGATGACAAAGTAGGGCTTTAGTCAATGTCAGTATAACCATTGTGTTTTTTCTTACTAGGTGGATGATGGTCGCAACATTATCCTGTTACTGTATGTGGAGGATGAGTTGGGTGTAGGTTCAGACATATAGGGTTTTGCTGAGCTAAAGGTAAGGTTAGTTTAGTGGCATGTCATGAAGAATTTGGAGCAGTGAAATTCTTTGGCATGAGAGACATGGAAGATCACAGGTTGATTTTTCTTTAGTGGGAGCTAATGTGAATCAGGTGTTAGCGAGGTGCAGGATGTAGAATCAGAGCACACTAAGGGCTGGACAATTTAGTGTTCAAAATCACATGAGGTCTGGTATAGACCTGAGTTTTCCCAAGGAGTGGGTGCTATCAGAGAGTTAGGAGCCAATTCAAGGAAGTGGGTTCTTAGGTATTTGAGAGGGACCAGTAATAGGGATTCATGCTATGCAGGGTCAGGACTTCACTACATGGATTTGTAGGTTTAGATGTGGCAGGTTACTTGGATGATAGAGGTGCACCACAGATTGTGTGGTGGTTGGTCTTTAAGATTGATCTTGAAGAGGGATACAAGCCAAGAAACAGATTAGATGGGGTACATGTATAGGTACAGTGTAGCTATTTATCTCTAAGTGGGAGATTGTTAGGTTGTGGAGCTAAAAACTTCACTGATGTAAACAAAAGAGGATGTTGCTAGAGGTTGCTGAGTGTCACAGACACCAGCATCAGTCAGGCCAATCGATGTCAGCAAGGAGCAGATAGAAGAGCAACCAATGTCAGTCAGAAGTTAGCTGGTGTCAGTCACCTCCAGGCAAATAGGGACCGATGTTAGTCACCTGTGCGGTTCAGAACTACAAGTTTTATGGGCAGTTAGTTAACAAACCAAGTGTTTGCATGTCAAGAGCCAATTTTACACTGGAAGCTGTGGATCTAATTATTGTTTGCATGAGATCTATTTAAGAGACTCATGGGTTGTATTGTAAAGTGTTCTAGTTTGAGTTGAGCAAAGTTAGCTCCTTCTGTGTGTGAAGTGAGCAAGGGTGTTCCTCTTAGTTCCACAATAGTGCCAAGTGTGGGTGCTAGTTTTGGAGAATTAGAAGGGTTCTTCAGGAGTGTAGGATCTTGGTCAGCAAGGGTGCATGGATACATTAAGAGATATACATGGTAAGTAAGATGATTGATCTACAAGTGTATATGGGTGCGAGATCCAAGTTTGTAGGTGTGTAGAACCAGATTGATTTGCAGGTGTGCAAGATTAGGGAGGATAGCAACACAACAAGGAGCAAGATTAGGCAAGATCTACTTAGAGTATAATGTGTACTCAGAAAGAGAGTAAAGAGGAAGGCAAGGTAGTTCCTTCCATAAGTAAGGTCTGTTGGGTTGCAGGTTGTTGTAGTTTAGGGGAGATCTACTTGAAGTACGATTGTGTACTTGTGGAGTGTGTGGAGCACTAGAGTACTGGTAGTAGTGGATATTGACTGGTTGGAGGTGAACACCAACTCTGTGTTTGAGTTGTGTGTTGGGACCATAAGAGAAAGAGCTTTGAGGGAAGATTTATTGTTTATGCCCTAAAGGTGTGGGAGCCCTAGAGGTGTGTAAGGAAGAAGAACTGTGGCAATCTTCTTTGTTGTATTTCCTTCTAGAAGAGTATTAATACAAGTTGTGTATTGTCTCTCATATTCTATGTTGTTTTTGAATTCTACTTACTTGTGATTCTGGTTTAAATCCACATGTAAGTTGCTTGTATTTGGTAATCAATTGTGTGCTTCCATTATTTCCCAACAAGTGGTATCAGAGCTAAGGTTGTAGTGAGTAGGTTTTGTGTTTGATTATAGGTCACTCTCAGGGGTTTCTGATTGAGTGGGAGTAGAGCAATGGCAGAAGAAAGTAAGCTAAGAATGGAGGAATTGGAAAGCATGAATGGTCTATTACGGTCTTATGGAAAGAAAGAGCAGGAAAAGAAAGATTGTAACATGAAGAAGCAGATGTTGTAAGTGTTGCATAGGATGCTTTGGATAAAGTTAAAACTTGGATAATATATTCTATTGCCTCTTTCCATGCAACCCTAAGTAGAGGGGTTGGTGATCCTTGTCAGATTGTTGGCAAAGGAGAAGTGTTGCTAAAATTACAGGTGGCCAACACATGGGTGTTGAAGAAGGTCATGCAGGTCCTAGTCTTGGAGATGCAGTTAATTACTTTAGGAAAGTTGGGTGATGAGAGTTGCACAAGAACTCTCACAGCGGATGCACTTGAATTAGCAGGTGGTAAGAAAGTAGGTATCCTTTATCTATCTACTTATATTACTGATTCTTCTTCTGTTGCAGAGACGTGGCTTTATAGGCTTGGTCACATGAGCAAGAAGGAGATGCATGTTCTTAAGTGGAAGATAGATGTGTTTGATAGACTTAAGAACTGGAAAGCATTAGTGTTCTTGGAGGAGATGATGGACAGAGATGAGTGGATGGGGCTGGATTCTTTTAAGCAGGGTAGTTTAGACATGGGTTTTGATTCCAAGGAGCTCATGGGTAAAAAGTCATCACTCACAGGCAAACATAGGTACCAACATTGGTCAAGAGGAATCAACATCGAACAGATAGGTGTCGATGTCAGTCATGTGCAGATTGAAGCTAGTGATGTCGGGCAAGGTAAGACTGACATCGGTCAAGAGGACTGACATCGACAATAGGTAAGACTGACATCAATTAGGAGGACTGACATCGGCAATAGGGACACCAATGTCGACAGAGTTGGTAGTCAGGACAGGCGCATGAAACCAACATCGATCAGATGCAGACTGTGTGGTGACTGAGGTCAGTTACTGTAATAGATTTTGGGCAGATAGTAAGCTGTTAAGGAGTCTCAAATGCCCATATGGAGGACTGAAAGTGGTAAGTAAGCCTCAAATTCATTGTTCCTCTTCTTTATACTCGTTGCTCACTGTAGAGTAGGAAGGATCCAAGAATTAGTGGGAGCATGGCAGGAAAATGATGCAAAACCAAGCGGGAGATTTGGTAGGGTTGTCAGCTGGTATGAAAGCATAGAGATGAATGAATTCCTTAGTTGAAGAATAGAGAGAATGGACACATGAGATGAAAGGCCAGGTCATATGGTCTTGAGGAAGCTGCAGGATAGTGTTATAGGGCTGACAAGTGGTACCAAGTGGATGACAAAGTAGGGCTTTAGTCAATCTCAGTATAACCATTGTGTTTTTTCTTACCAGGTGGATGATGGTCGCAACATTATCCTATAACTATATGTTGAGGATGAGCTTGGTCCAAGTTCAGACATACAGGGTTTTGTTGAGCTAAAGGTAAGGTTAGTTCAGTGGCATGTCATGAGGAATTTGGAGTAGCAAAATTCTTTGGCATGAGAGACATGGAAGATCACAGGTTGATTTCATCTCTAGTGGGAGCTGATGTGAATTAGGTGTTAGTGAGGTTCAGGATGTAAAATTGGAGCACACTAAGGGCTGGACAGTTTAGTGTCCAAAATCACATGAGGTTTGGTATAGACCTGAGTTTGGGTAAGCAGTGGGTGATGTCAGAGAGTTAGGAGCCAATTAAAGAAAGTGGGTTCTCAGGTATTTGAGAGTGACCAATAGTAGGGATTCATGCTATGCAGGGTTAGGACTTCACTACATGGGTTTGTAGGTTTGAATGTGGTAGATTACTCAGATGACAGGAGGTGCACATAGGTTATGTGGTGGTTGGTCTTCAGGATTGATCTTGAAGAGGGATACAAGTCAAGAAATAGATTAGATGGGGTACATGTATAGGTACAGTGCAGCTATTTATCTCTAAGTGAGAGATTGTTAGGTTGTGGAGTTAAAAGCTTCACTGATGCAAATAGAGGAGGAGGTTGCTAGAGGTTGCTAATTGTCATAGACACCAGCATCGATCAGGCCAACTGACATCAGCAAGGAGCAGATAGAAGAGCAACCAATGTTAGTCAGAAGTTGGCCAGCATCTGTCACCTCTAGGCAGATAGGGACCGACATTGGTCACCTGTGCAGTTCAAAACTGGAAGTTTTATAGGTAGTTAGTTAATGAACCAAGTGTTTGCATGTCAAGAGCCAATTTTAGACTAAAAGCTGTGGATCTAATTATTGTAATTAGGTGTCTAATTATTGTTTGCATCAAATCTATTTAAGAGACTCATGGGTTGTATTATAACGTGTTCTAGTTTGAGTTGAGCAAAGTTAGCTCCTTCTGTGTGTGAAGTGAGAAGGGTGTTCCTCCTAGTTCCACAATAGTGCCAAGTGTGGGTGCTGGTTTTGGATAATCAGAAGGGTTCTTTAGGTGTGTAGGATCTTAGTCAGTAGGGGTGCATGGCTACATTACGAGATCCACATGGTAAGTAAGACCATTGACCTATAGGTGTATGTGGGTGTGGGATCCAGGTTTACAGGTGTGAAGAACCAGATTGATTCGTAGGTGTACAAGATTAGGGAGGATAGCAACACAACAAGGAGCAAGATCAGGCAAGATCTACTTGGAGTATAGTGTGTACTCAGAAAGAGAGCAAAGAGGAAGGCAAGGTAGTTCTTTCCATAAGTAAGGTCTTTTAGGTTATAGGTTGTTATAGTTCAGGGGAAATCTACTTGAAGTATTGTGTACTTGTGGAGTGCGTAGAGTACTGGAGTACTGGCAGTAGTGGATACTGACTGGTTGGAGGTGAACACCAACTCTATGTTTGAGTTGTGTGTTGGGACCGTAAGAGAGAGAGCTTTGAGGGAAGATTTACTGTTTATGCCCTAAAGGTGTGGGAGCCATAAAGGTGTGTAAGGAAGAATAACTGTGGCAATCTTCTTTGTTGTATTTCCTTTTGGAAGAGTATTAATACAAGTTGTGTATTGTCTCTCATATTCTATGTTGTTTCTGAATTCTAGTTACTTGTGATTTTGGTTTAAATCTGCATGTAAGTTGCTTGTATTTGGTAATCAATTGTGTGCTTCCATTATTTCTCAACAAGTGGTATCAAAGCTAAGGTTGTAAGGAGCAGTTTTTGTGTTTGATTACAAGTCACTCTCAGGGGTTTTTGATTGAGTGGGAGTAGAGCAATGGTAGAAGAAAGTAAGCTAAGAATGGAGAAATTGAAAATCATGAATGGTCTATTATGGTCCTATGAAAAAAAAGAGCAGGAAAAGAAAGATTGTTGGTTGGTAGCAAATCAGCATGAAAAAGTAGATGTTGCAGGTGTTGCACATGATGCTCTGTATAAAGTTGAATCTTTGATAATAGATTCTGTTGCCTCTTTCCATGCAGCCCCAAGTAGAGGGGTTGGTGAGCCTTATAAGATTGTTGGTAAAAAGGAAGTGTTGCTAAAATTGTAGGCGGCCAGCACATGGGTGTTGAAGAAGGTCATGCAAGTCCCAGTCTTGGAGATGGGCTAATTGCTTTAAGAAAGTTGGGTGATGAGAGATGCACAAGAACTCTCATAGTGGATGCACTTGAATTAGCGGGTGGTAAGAAAGTAGGTATCCTTTATCTATCTACTTATATTACTGATTCTTCTTCTGTTGTGGAGACGTGGCTTTGTAGGGTTGGTCACATGAGCAAGAAGGAGATGCATGTTCTTAAGTGGAAGACAGATGTGGTTGATAGACTTAAGAACTAGAAAGCCTTGGTGTTCTTAGAGGAGATGATGGATAGAGACTAGTGGATGGGGCTGGATACTTCTGAGTAGGGCAGTTTGGACATGGGTTTTGATTCAAAGGAGCTCATAGGTAAAAAGTCATCACTCATAGGCAAACATAGGTATCGGTGTTAGTCAAGAGGAACCGGCATCGAACAGACAGGTGCTGATGTCGGTCATGTGCAGACCAAAGCTGGTGATGTCAGGTAGGGTAAGACTGACATCGATTAGGAGGACTGACATCGGCAATAGGTAAGACTGATGTCAGTCAGGAGGACCGACATTGAAAATAGGGAAACTGACATCGGTAGAGTCGGTAGTCAGGACAGGCACATGGAACCGACATCGGTCAGATGTAGACTATGTGGTGACCGAGGTCGATCACTGTAATAGATTTTGGGTAGACAACATGCTGTCAAGGAGTCTAAAATGCCCATATGGACGACTGAAAGTGGTAAATAAGCCTCAAATTTGTTGTTCCTCTTCTTTATACTCATTGATCACTGCAGCGCAAGAAGGATCCAAGAAACAGTGGGAGCATGGCAGGAATATGATGCAGAACCAAGCGGAAGATTTGGTAGGGTTGCTAGCCAGTATGAAAGCACAGAGATGAATGGATTCCTTAGTTGAAGAATAGAGAGAATGGACACGTGAGATGGAAGGCTAGGTCATATGGTCTTGAGGAAGCTGCAGGACAGTGGTATAGGGCTGACAAGTGGTACCAAGTGGATAACAAAGCAGGGCTTTAGTCAATGTCAGTATAACCATTGTGTTTTTTCTTACCAGGTGGATGATGGTCACAACATTATCCTATTACTGTATGTGGAAGATGAGCTTGGTGCAGGTTCAGACATACAGGGTTTTGCTGAGCTAAAGGTAAGGTTAGTTCAGTGGCATGTCATGAGGAATTTGGAGCAGCAAAATTCTTTAGCTTGAGAGACATAGAAGATCACAGGTTGATTTTGTCTCTAGTAGGAGCTGATGTGAATCAGGTGTTAGCGAGGTTTAGGATGTAGAATTGGAGCACATAAAGGCCTGGATAATTTAGTGTTTGAAATCACATGAGGTCTGGTATAGACCTGAGTTTGCCCAAGTAGTGGGTGCTGTCAGAGAGTTAGGAGCCAATTTGAGGAAGTGGGTTCTCAAGTATTTGAGAGGGACCAGCAGTAGGGATTCATGCTATGCAGGGTTAGGACTTCACTACATGGGTTTTTAGGTTTGGATATGGTAGGTTACTTGGATGACAGGAGGTGCACCATAGGTTATGTGGTGGTTAGTCTTCAAGATTGATTTTGAAGAGGGATACAAGCCAGGAAATAGATTAGATGAGGTACAAGTATAGGTAAAGTGCAACTGTTTATCTCCAAGTGGGAGATTGTTAGGTTGTGGAGCTAAAATCTTCATTGATGTAAACAAAGGAGGAGGTTGCTGAGTGTCACAGACACCGGTGTCAGTTAGGCCAACCAACATCAGCAAGGAGCAGACAAAAGAGCAACTGATGTCGGTCAAAAGTCAGCTGGTGTCAGTCACCTCCAAGCAGATAAGGACTGACGTCAATCACCTGTGCAGTTTAGAACTACAAGTTTTACAGGCAGTTAGTTAACAAACCATGTGTTTGCATGTCAAGAGCCAATTTTAGATTGGAAGCTATGGATCTAATTATTGTAATTAGGTGTCTAATTATTGTTTGCATGAGATCTATTTAAGAGACTCATGGGTTGTATTGTAAAGTGTTATAGTTTGAGTTGATTAAAGTTAGCTCCTTCTGTGTGTGAAGTGAGCAAGGGTCTTCCTCCTAGTTCCACAGCAGTGCCAAGTGTGGGTGCTAGTTTTGGAGAATCAGAAGGGTTCTTCAGGTGTGTAGGATCTTGGTCAGTAGGGGTGCATGGCTACATTAGGAGATCTACATGATAAGTAAGATCATTGATTTGTAGGTGTATGTGGGTGTGGGATCTAGTTTTGCAGTTGTACAGAACTAGACTGATTTGTAGGTGTACAAGATCAGGGAGGATAACAACACAACAAGGAGCAGTATCAGGTAGGATCTACTTAGAGTACAGTGTGTACTCAGAAAGAGAGCAAAGAGGAAGGCAAGGTAGTTCCTTCCATAAGTAAGTTCTATTAGGTTGCAGGTTGTTGCAGTTCAGGGGAGATCTTCTTGAAGTATGATTGTGTACTTGTGGAGTGCGTGGAGCACTAGAGTACTGGCAGTAGTGGATACTGACTGTTTGGAGGTGAACACCAACTCTATGTTTGAGTTGTGTGTTGGGACCGTAAGAGAGAGAGAGAGCTTTGAGGGAAGATTTACTGTTTATGCCCTAGAGGTGTGGGAGCCCTAGAGGTGTGTAAGGAAGAAGAAGTATGGCGATCTTCTTTGTTGTATTTCCTTCTAGAAGAGTATTAATACAAGTTGTGTATTATCTCTCATATTCTGTGTTGTTTCTAAATTCTAGTTACTTGTGATTTTGGTTTAAATCCACATATAAGTTGCTTATATTTGGTAATCAATTGTGTGCTTCCGTTATTTCTCAATAGCCCAAATGTATGGTCAAGTTATACACATTATATGCTAAAATGAAGTCATTCCTATACTAATAGATTTATTGAAGCTACTAAGTACATTACGTAATGATGACATTTCTCATAGAATTACAAAATTGATACATAATTTACTAGAGTGTGTGTAGCAAGGGCAATAGAAGTCACAAAAACTTGTTTGGTATATAAAAATAAAAAAACTATGGGATGTAGATGCATGAATCGACATTAAATTTATAGGATATGAAATTATAAATGTTTTCTTTTTTTTGGTAGCATGGGTAATATGATCCCTAGGTCTACATGGGAGCTGATTGGATGACTAGTTCTCAATTATAACACACTGACTCTAAGTTTAGTAGTATATGGAAGATTTGAACCCATTGACCAATTATAAGATGTTGAGATCAATTTCATTAAACTAAGCTTAAAAGGTGAATTTGAAGTCATCAATATGAAGGCAATAACAACTCATTATCCTACATTGATTGGCAAGAAATTGGCATATGATGGTCAGATGCCTATCAATATTGTGCAAATTTAGTTAGAGGTGCATCAAGGAGATAAGATTATATTCATTTATTTACATAAGATGTACAAACCCTACATCATTTTGGCTGAACCACACTCTCCTTATGTCACATAAAAAACTTGTTGGATGAAGGTAAACTCTGAGGAGAACCCAAAAGCTTTGTGCACAACCAAGTACAATTTTTTATATGAGTATAATAAACCTTAGGTGTAGTCTTTACTAACTCAATATTTGAATACATCTAAATAATTAAATCCTAAACCAGTAGTTATTCTACCATTGGTGCCTTATTTTTTCATAGAAGATTATGCGTCTATGTCTAATAAATCACCTACTCACTCAAAAATTGATTTTCTATATCTACCAAGTAATCATATGTAAGATTATATAGAGCTAACCAAAGAAGGTACCTTTCCTTGGGAAATAGCTTCTTCTATAAGTAGAGACTTAGATATGCATCTACTCAACTAGGCTCATGTTAATCATGAACTCTGGATTTTGAGAATGGTATTCACCATGGAAAGACAAATTACTTCATACTATGTGACTAAGGATATCAATCAATTCATTTTATACCTACAAGTTCATGTGCCTATGATTAGTCAACATGTTAGTGCCTTGAATTATGCTTTGGATGAAGTTGCAGTGATATGGTAGACAATTCATAGAGATGATCATCTTGATTAGGATGATGTGTGTGAACTTATGATTAGTAGATTTCAACTAACACATGTAATCATATGTAATTATCCTTACTTTAAAGAAGGTGAGTGCCTTGAACTTCATATCCATAGATGTGTTGAGGTTTGGACTACATAATGTATGACACCTAAGCACTAGTTCCATATCTTTCATTACACACTTTCCCCTTTACCATCAACTTGGTATATACATCAAAAAATTAGGAAGGAGATAAAGCATTGGGCACTGGTGTAGAATGACTTCATATAATTTTTTTTATTTGAAGATGATAATTCTATGGTTCATATTACACTATTTAAAATCAAACATTTCCTATACCATGGGTGCATAGAGGATTAAAGCATAATGACAGAGTCTACCATGTAGAAGAATACAACCTATGATCTAAATATAACACTAAAAAGATGTAAAGCTACCAAGATGAAGAAAAATATCTTATGTAGCTATGCCACTGAATAAAGGATGAAGAGGAAGACTATGAAGATTAAAATACTAATGGTGATATCAATTTGACTGATTTGTTCAAACTTGATCAGCCAGTAGGACCATTAAAAGATCTAGTCATAGGACCTACTAAAGAAGATAAGATGCATAACATCCAAATTATAAAATAGGAAGGGCACATAATAATGGAAGAATCTATTACTAAGGAAAAATACAATATTTATTAGCAACTTATTAAAAAACATGTGGAAAACATCAAAAGTGAAGAGATCCCTAAATTGGCACATATTGATTACTATTGGACTGAATGCAAACTTTTAAAAGCTATAAAACTCTTATGATATTATCAAGACATGTTTCCTATAACATTTTTATAAGTCAAAGGAGTAGATCCTTCCCTAGGTGAAATGCATATCAAGCTTAAGGAGTGCACATGACCCATAAGTAAAATATTGTATAAGTTGAATCCAAACATGAATTTGAAAGTGACAACTGAATTGGATAGAATGTAGGAAGTGGGTATAATCTATCCTATAGAGAAGGTAGATTAGGTTAGTACCATGGTAGTGCAACTTAAGAAAATAGGGGAGATTAGAGTATGTGGTGACTATTGAATTCTAAAAGATGCATGTGTGAATGATCCATTTTTGATTCCCTTCACAAATGAAAATTTGAAATCTATTGTACGTTATGAAGTTTAATCCTTCACAAATGGGTTTAGTGGATATCATCAAATACCCATCATAGAAGAAGATAAAGATAAAATGAATTTTTCCATAGAATGG
This sequence comes from Torreya grandis, assembly GCA_037957365.1. Taxonomy (NCBI): domain Eukaryota; kingdom Viridiplantae; phylum Streptophyta; class Pinopsida; order Cupressales; family Taxaceae; genus Torreya; species Torreya grandis. The sequence continues at coordinate 96,277 of JARHVA010007477.1, read as the reverse complement.
GGATCCTCTATATACAAGGTAATGTTTTTTGGCCTTAATAACACATTTTAAGTTTTTTCTAGAGCAGTGGTGACTGCCTTTAAAGATTTTAGTCACAATTTCTTAGAAGAATATTTAGATAATTAGGCAGTTTTCTCTTTGTTAAAAGAACACTTATTCAAGTTGTGCCTCATGATAGAACACTGTTGAACTCTACGTGTTTCCCTAAATTTGAAGTAGTGTTTATTTTTTTACACCTTTTGGTGTCCTACTAGGTCATATGGTGTGTAGTGAAGGAATTTTGGTGGACAAGACCAAAATTACAATCATTCTTAGTATGCTCCCACTAGTCAACTCAATGAATGTGTGATCCTTTCTTGGCCACATAGTTTACTATTAGAAGTTCATCAAGGGATATGTAGCCATTTCATTCCCATTGGAGTATTTGTTACATTAAGGTATGAAGTTTGTCTAGACTTTTATGTGTCAAGCAACTTTCATAAAATTAAAATAGAGATTGGTTACTATACTAATTCTTATATTTATAGATTGGAGTAAGCCCTTTCATGTACACATTGATGATTCTAGTATCATAGATGGTGCTATGATTATGTAGCTAGGATATGGTGGACTAGACCACCCTATACATTTCATAATTGCAAGTTGCCTGACATAGAAAATAATTACATGAAATTGAAAGGGAAGCACTGGATATAGTGTTTACATTAATTTTTTTTGACATTATCTTCTTAAAACAACATTTAAATTTTCACAAATCATTAAGATCTATACTACCTAGTTAATAAGCCTATGTTCGGAGGATGAATTTCAAGATGGTTGATGCTTTTTCAAGAATTTCAATTTTGCATCAACGTCAAGCTAGGTAGAGAAAATGTTAGACTAGATCATCTCAGTCATTTTATGAATGGGAAAGAGACAAAATAAGTATAAGAAGATTCTCTTGATTCCCATCTATTTCAAGTTTCTATGATACCTAAGAATTTTTAAGCAATTGTTAATTTCCTAGAAAAAAGAGTATTCCCTGTGCACTACCAAGAAAGAGACAAAAATAATTTTACTACTAGAGCCTTGCCATATACTATTATAAATGGGCTCTTATATCATTTGGATAAGGATGAAGTAATGCATATGATAGTTTTAGAACATGAATGCCTAAAATTCTTATAGAAAGCACACCAAAGAATAATAATAGGTCATATTTCTAGAAAAGCTACTGCATAAAAACTATTATAGAGTTAATTATGGTGGTTGAACCTTTTTTTATTATGCACATAGAGTAGCGTAGTAGTCTGACATATGTAAATTAATAGGCAAGCCACATTAGAAAGATGAAATGCCCTTACAGGCTTTTTTAGTTGACTAACCTTTTGAATAGTGGTGGATCAATTTTGTAGGACCTATCAATCCCTTGAGTAAACACAACAAAACATGGTATGTTTTCATTATGATTGATTACTTTACCAAATGGGTTGAAGTTTATATAACACTTAGCTATGGGGTGAAGGATGCAACAAAGTTCCTTTATGATAATATTATCATATGGTTTGGATGTCCCATCAAGCTCATTAGTGATTGAGGGACACACTTCCTAAACAATACTATCAAAGCTCTTACTAAAGAATTTATGATTTCCCATCATAAAAGTAATATGTACCATCTACAAGCTAATGGAAAAGTTGAGAATTATAATAAAATTTTGGGCAAGATGTCAATGAAGATCTATGATGTTAAGAGGGATGATTGGGAAGATTGCATTTTTGAAATTCTTTGGACTTATCAAATGAACTATAATAGGGCTATATGTTTTACTCCATTTTAGTTGGTCTATGGGCTTGAATCACTAATGCCTATGGAATAATTAGTACTTAGTCTGTGTATTACAATGGTTATGAGACTAGGGGATCATGAGTCTCTCATAAATAGGCTTCTTGAATTGAATCAGATGGATGAATATAGATAGAGATCATCTTAGATGCATGAAGTTCATAAGTAGAGCCAAAAAGCATAGCATGATAGGAACCTGTGACAAGGAATTTCACAAATATCAACTAATTTTCTAATATGATAGTCACTTTAGAGCATTTTTGGGTAAATTATAGATAAAATGGAAAGGGCCTTACATTATAAACAAAATATCACAACAAGGAACCATTATTTTGGGAGATCTATAGGGAGACAATCTTCCAGGGTGGGTAAATGGTTATAGACTTAAACCTTACTCCCAATAGTCTTAATTGGTCTCTTTCTACCTAATGAGTGGGTACTAAGTATCACTGAGTAGATTGGGGTCTCTCTTTTTTTGTATGTTTTTTTGTGTTTATTTATGGGTGTGTGTGTGTGTGTGTGTTTGTAGATGATCACTTCACTAGATTTTATAACCATGATACGAAGTATAGTGTGAGACACCTGTGCATAGAAGAATTTAGGTGTGCCATTATTGATTTTAGTAGAATTGAAAGCAAGTAATTAAGTCTAGAAAATATATGGTCAAGTCACATCAACCAAGATCTCAGCCATATAATAGTCATCTCCAAGTAGTTAATGCTAGAGCCAAGGTTTGATTGATCTGATCTTCACCAAATTGGTATCCAATCAAAATCATCAATGCATACTCTAGTATATACAACAAAAAATATAATGACATATCTCAATTCATGCACCAATGACTAATTGACTTTATTACTAAATCAAATAAGATTTACCACATCAACATTCAAATTGATATCAAGGGGATAACTTATCGTAACCTTTATGTGGAAACTAGTGGGCATGAAATATATAAAAGCACAAGGTTGTGAACCAAGTCTGTAGTTCATTCTTACAACCATAATTATGGCCTAAAGTTATAAGAGTTGAGCCAACTTATGCAGTGCAAAAAGTATTTTTTTTTTCATTTCCAATATTTTGATACCATGGATTGTTCATATCTCATCAAAAACTTGATAGATGCTCAGAAAGAAGCAATGGTCATTGATATTGTACTTAAATAGACAAAATATACTAATCTAGATCCATTTGACTATATTTAAGTAATAAAACAAAAACTTTTTTTGACTTGATCCAGTTGATGCTACACAACCACTTGCTCTTGCATCCCCACACCATTTTCACAACATTGCCATCGAGTGCTTGCTTTGGATGCCCACCTTCAAAAATTTGGGGGAGATTATACAAATCCTACTTAGCCACTATAATGAGGTCAACATTTACATTGGACCTAATACCACCACCATCATCAACATCAATGAAATGGCTAAAGCTTTAGGAATGTATATGTAGGGTGATTTTCTTTCTCCCTACAAGTCTTAAGTGCCTCTTATCCTTCAAGAAGTTAGATATGTATATGTTTATGGGTTAAGAGGAATAGTAATTGATGATATCTAAGAGAAATAGTGTGCATCTTGGTTAAGTGCATTACACATTGATTCAGGTACACCACCAAGTCTATGAAGCAAATCCCCAAAGGAGTGGTTGACATTGCACATCACATGATCCACCATAATGAGCAGTTTAGATAGCTTGAGTAATTTATATAGGAATTAATTATGAATATCAAAAAGTGCTACATGACATTGAGATAGACCTTATAATAATAGTTTTTGATCTTTCTACTCTATTTCACCTAATGAAAGTCCCTTAAAGGAGAGGTATACCCAGACATCGACTACTGGATAGTACAAAAAATTCATAATTTGATATGGACACTCAAGCACATTGCCCTAGCTCATTTGGGTAAGTTAAAAACATTATGGGAAGAGTGTTTAGAGCTTATTGCTACACATCCATGGGTTCTACTAGATGTCATACAATACTTAGGATAATATGTTATTGCCACTTTACTTTTAAAAATCATCTTCATTCACATATATGAGTTATCTAGATCATCATTTAGACCCCTGCCATATATTTTTACCATGGTGATGACACATTCTAAGGTCACCAAACAAAAGCCTATGAATCTAGGCATGCAACATCTCTCCAAGCCATACCACTTGGCACAATAGTTTCTTGAGTACAGCCATAACCTAAATCCATAACCTCATAATACAAAAAAATGAAAATGTAAGATTTCCATAGAACAACAACCATCACTTCCACTAAATTACAAGATGAGGATTACAAAAACTTAGATGGATGACCCCAAGGTAGCCTAGATCATAATCTCCTACAACCTACCTTAGATGGGGACTGGCAAGTAAGAGGTATACCAAGTAATGATTGTAGATATGGTAGGCATATTTTATGGGGAATAGAAGTTCTTATTCTAAAAGGTAGTGTGTATAGTTAAAGTGCATAAGAAGGTCCCTCTAAGTATTTTTATGAAGCCACCACCAATGCCCCAAATCCATTATTATTGACACTATGTGTGAAGAGGTGAAAAAATATAGAGAATGACCAAAATATTTGAGCAACAACCTTCCACCAATTTTTTAAACATCAACATATTTGTGCCAATACCTAAATGTCCATATGAGATTGATGTGAAAACCCTAAACCTAATGAGAGGCTAGGGTTTTTCCTACTCTTGAAGAATGCATATTTGGTAGGGTAACCATTACATAAGAATTGTAGCCTTTTACTTCATCCACTTCACTACCACCCAAATTTAGGATGGTTACTTTGGGGAGAAATAAAAATTTGTGTTCATCTTTATTGTCTAGTTGAGTGATTTTCCATCCACAAAATAGTATTTTGAGGTCAAAGAGTTGATACCAAATCAATCTATAACTGAAGGAAAAAAGGCTTCATTGGAATAAGTAACTTACACAATAGAATGATGAGTCTTACAATAAGAAAATAATCACCAAAAAGAGCAAGCCCAACAATAACAATTTGAGAAAACACATCATCAAGTTGAGGAAGCCAAGGTCAAGAAAAAATCCCATGATGCAAAAGCTGAATTATAATAAGCAATCGAAGAGGCAAAAAGGCACAATAATATGATGATAAAACAAAGTAGGCACAAGAGGCACATCATAAAAAAATGATTAAGAGTAGAGAAACAAATAGGCTATGCTCACTACTAAGGCCAAGGCAAAATAAGATAAACAAGGCCAAGACATAGAGGCACATGTAAAGGAATATTTGAAGGATGTCACTCTTTCACCACAATAAGCTAATGAAGTTATGAGGAAGAATAGAAAATAAAAATATGAAGCCCTAAATAAATAATAGACTCAAACATAGGAAAAACAAGTGCATGCAGCCAAGGTGAAGGATGATTTAGAGGTACAAGCATAGACCAAAGTCAAACAAGACAAGATTGTTGCACATGAAGAATAGAAAAAAGGAGAAGAGGGTGCATAAAATCAATAAGAGGAGGAATAGGAAAAGAAGAAAACTATAGAAAAGGAGAAAAAATAGAAAATAATAGAGAAAGTAAGGATAAAAAAAGATGAAAACACTGCATAGTAAATAAGGAATGAAAAATATGATAAGGTGCAACAATAAGTGCCCAAAAAACAATAACTAGGTGGGTGATATTAGCTAGTACAAGAAGAAGATAAATCCATAGCTTCAATAGATGAGTAGCAACTGGCCTTGCCTTTGGGAGGAGTTTGGCTATGGGAATTTCCAACTATGGGTGATTGATGCACCACCTTATCACTTCCACTTGTGACCATGCTATGAATTGATACTTCAAATACTACAAGAACTTTGGTAGCCTTCCCACTTTAGTAGGAAGCATCATTAGATATTTCCAGGTTACCATTAAGAAAATAGTTAGAGGGTGCTATAACATTCCATGAGTCCATCACATAAAAGGACACCTTATTGGAATAGGATATCAAAAAATCTAAGGTTAAGAACATTGATTTGAATATTTAAATACACAAAGTTACAAAAATCATCTAGGATACTTGTCCATAGTTGGTCACTTGAGAGATCGGGGACCAAGTAATGTTTGACTAGTGCAGACCCAAGACACTTGTCTCTGAGCTAACAAAGGACTGGTATGAAAAATAGAAACTATTCATAGTGGGAACATTGAGCCAAAATGTCAAGGCAAAGGCTACCAAACTCATCAATATACTAGAGGAATACTAATGAATGCTCAATGTCACCTCACTTCAAGCTCAATAGGTCATACATAGTTTGCTAGATTGGATGAAGCAATTTGATACCACCTTAGCTAGTTCCATCATGAACTATGAAATGACCACCAAAACAAAAGCAGCCATGATAAGTCACACTACAACTATGAAGGAGAAGGATAGAGCCCTCTAAGAATCACTAAATACTAGGGATAATGTGCATGATAACCTTTTGAATTGGTAAAGTTAGCTATTTCATAATTCCTTATCTAGCCTCCAACCTCAAAGACATGTAGATAAGATGGAGAAGTTGAGTAGAGATATTCAAATAAGGGCTGTGAAAACTAAGGCCATAATGAGCATAATTAATGATGTAGACCTAAAATAGATCATCCTTCACCATGCTCCATTGTGTACCATACTATGTGTAATACAAGAAATGATGCTGAATTGGATGCATATAAATAGATATGAATCTTTTCATGAGCTCAGTTGTGTAGATTATGAATACACCTACCTATAAGCTACCTTCAGAGCTCCAACAGATCATCACATGATGTAAGGCTACACAATCATAGTCCAAGGACTCTTTTGGTCAACCTTTGTCTACATCCATGCTACCACCATCAAGTTAAGTATTGGATAGAGTAAAAATTTTGGAAATGTTGTATAACATTTATATTGGGGAAGACATAAGAAAATAAATGGGGCTAGGTTGGTTAAAAACCCATAAAGGGTGGCCATCTGGTTACATTAGCCTATTGAAAACCCATAAATGGTAGTAGGTTGGTACAATACTTAGTTAAAAACCCAAAAAGGTGGTTAAGTAGTACACAAGAGGTCAAAATTGGAAATGATGCTTTTAGTGTTTACTGTGACTCTTACTGGTCCAACCATACCTTCATCTACTTATAAATTATGAATTATCAAAATATATTATGAGATTGTCTTAAGATGAGACAAATTTTTAAGTCCAATAATGTATTGGTAGAATAACATTAATTGTAAAGTTATGCAAGATACTTGTCTGATATTTGTGCACTATGAACTCATTTTGTCATCATATAGTCTATTTTGTCTTATCTTCATGATTTTTAATAGGCTATAATATGAAGAGACTCCACTTTTGGTGCCAAGTATGAGAATAAGATGAATATTCATAGATTAGAAATGTCTATATATATTTTTATTTATAATAAGGAGTTATACTTTTAGAAGAGATCAATAGAGATTATCTGGTTATGGTTACTTGTATGATTTCTTGTTATGTTCCTTATGTACGTTCTCATGTGTAATGTCTTAATTTCTATCTGAACTATTTTGAATGCATTATTTTAGGTTGATTTCTCTTAATTTATCAATTACATATGATAATTACTACATCTTATGCTTATATCATCCAAATTATTGCCTTTTTATGATAAACTATTCTATGCACATGAAGTATCTCATAGCTATCATTGTCCTTAGCATGTTTTGATGCTTTATGAACCTCTGATAATAATGGAAGTTGTGTATTAAAATAGACGTGGTTTCATATTTTATAGTAATATTAAACTAATATGTGGTTTTGTAATCACCCCTACATAAAGTGGTGGTTCTATTCCTGTTGACCATTTTGGTCCTGCAGGCCAAAAAACTAGTCTCCTTCTTTCCTTGCTATTCTGAGCCATTAGTCTTGAATGAATCCACCTTACTAAAAATGATCATTTTCACCTTGAAATAATACCTATTATTATAAAGAGTCGAGATATCTAAGACCTATAGGTTTTTGGTTCAATATGGAGCTTATTTCACTTTGAGCAATTGCCTTAGATGAGCCTTTTGGCAAAAGAATGGGCCAGTTCAAAGAATGTAAGTCTTTTATGAATCTCCAAAGGTCAAGTATCCTTTCGAAGGGAAATTAGGTTGTAAAATAGACCATTCTAGCAGGTTACAAAGGGAAATTATGGACCCAAAGTGCCCTTGTTGAGGGCAGAGAGCACCTTAAAAAAAATGACAAGGCAGAAGGTCTAAAGGTAAGTTTCCCTTCAGAGAAAATCCATGAAAAAGACAAAGGATTTCTTTAGACTTTTCTATGAATAAAATCTATGTAGAACCAAAGGATGAATTCCTTTAGACAAAGTGCTTGAAGGAATTCCTATAGACATTTTATCTGAATAAATTCACAAAGAGACTAAGGCAAATTCCTTCGGACAAAAGCCCAAAGGAATTCCTTCAGGCTTTTGTCTAAAGGAATTTACAGAGAAAAATACCAAGACATGAAGGAAGGTTTTCCTTCAGGAAAAATGTCTAAAGGAATTCCTTCAAACATTTTGTCTGAAGGAATTGAGAAGGCAAGCGAGCCTGAAGGAGTCCAAAGGGAAAGTACCCTTACGGGAGACTATCAATGACCAAAAAGGGACCTTTTCCATTTTTCTGAAGGGACACCTTCCCTTTAGGAAGGTTCATTTTCAAAGGACTGACATAATAACCAAAGGGATGATGGGCTTAAGCACGCCAATCTTAACATAATGAACTAGAAGTTGGAGTTCCAATGCCCAACGATGGGCGCATGAACGTCAAATTTAAGGCAACAAAATAGCCATTGGTTTTTGAATAGTGACAGGCCTAAAGACATCAATTTTGATGGGATGTGTTGGCCAAGAAAGGATCCCAAAGAGCTAAGAAATGACAGAAGATAGCCTCGACGGCCAAAGAGCTAGGAAAAGGACAAAAGCCAAGTGCATGAGAAAATAGAATAGTCCAGGTGGCATAGAAAGCATTGGCATAAGAACTTATTACAATGGATGAAATAGTCTCCACCAAGTGGCCACCAAGGGGAGTGTGGGCATTCAATAAAGTGGCCCTTTTTACTCATTTCACATTAATGAGTAGATAGTCATGTAAACTTCATTGAGAAGTGGTTTGTCATTCAAATAGACAAAGTGACCCATGCTCTTGTAGTGATATTTAATATGGGTTAAGCACCAAAGTCAAGACTTCTAACATCCATAGCTTGGTTCCTTCAGTAGTTTCTTTTTTCCAATGTGTTCAACATAGTATGGGCTACCTATTCTTGGAAAGCACTAAAGTATTCTTCTTGATGTTATATATTGTAACCTCTCAAGAGAGGAAGATATCTCTCATTTTGTAAGGTGAAGCCCTGCCAAAATTTTACCTTTGACCAATAAGAATGCATTTTAACTTTATTTGGCTGGTTATAGTTTTGAGTGTGTCTATGTATCAATTCTATGCTTAGTCATTTTTAGCTTGATACTTTCATAGATTGACACCAACATGCCTAGTGTAGCCAAAGGACCATTTCTATAGGTTAACATGAAGTGCTACATTTGGAGCATAGAGATATAAGAGTAGTTATCTAATAGTGTGTTTTATATAGTGCCTATGGTAATTAAATTTTATGTGTGTCTTCATTAAGACCCTATTAAATCTCCCTATAGTCTAGTCTTTCTATCAAATAAAGTGTCTATTTGCCCCCTTCTAGTCTGAAGTGATAAAATAGCTGAGTAGATTAAAATAATTTGGTGCATCACCATTTAGATAATTTATATTCTAGTTATATCCTTCTCCCTTTTCACCCCCCCATTATTATTAGTAGTAGTGAAAGACCTCAGAGATGCATCAAAGGGAGCTAGCCCATATCTAGATATTCTTTCCTTAATTTTTCCAAACCCATAGCAAGAGGGGAGTCTCCATTGTGCCACGTGGAAGAGCGAAGCTCAACTGATTGGTGTCTTTATTCCCTTCATTTAATAAACTCTCTGTTGATGTCATATTCAACCAGGGGTGTGTCTAAAGCTATATGCAATAAGAAGAATCTTAGTGATTTAGTAATTGATTGTAGGTATATATATATATATATATATATATATATATATATATATATATATATATATATATATATATATATATATTGTTTTGGGGGATCTTTAATGTCTTAAGGACTTGTTGGTTAAAACTTTATTAGAATCAAACTATGAAAATATGTTGGAAGTAAACACACATTATAGAAATAAATTGCTGGAAATAAACACACTTTGTAGAAATGAATTTGTTGGAAATAAACACACTTTAAAAAATTAAACACACAATTTAGAATGCTTGGAAAATGATTACAAAGAAATGAGAACTTAATCTAGAACACCTGTAGGGACACATATATAACAAATTTTAACTTAAGGTATTGAAATCATTTATAAATTTAATAGATTTACCTATTTGCTTTTGAAAATAAAATATAAAGACCAACCAAAAATGAAGATCCTGGTTCTTGGAGGAGTGGGCCCTTACTCCGCCTAGAAACATGATTCAACAATTTAATTATCTTTCAAAATGGAAATGGCTATTTTATTGATAAAATGTTCTATATTATAAAAATGTACTAATCTATCCTTATCTCTCTATTCTTCAATTATTACCATTATTCCTATATTCTTCAGGTTTGTACATATATTCTTTTTCTTATGGTGCATTGATGGTCGTAACTATTTTATGGATATGATGGAATTGAATTGTGCCCATAATAGATGCTGAATTAAAATGTGTCTAAATGTCTAGCTGTGTGATAAGTGTCTTAGATCTGCAAGTATGGAAATTGGAAGTCTACACCTGATTAATGGAATCATTGATTTGACAGATTGCTAGCTGTTTGGAATAGATCTTTATTAGTTTTAGAACTTTAGAAGGGTTCCAAAACTAAAGGAAATTGTTTCATGTCTAACCATGAAAGTTCTAAAGCTTATCTGTAGGAGTACCATAACTAATTTAGATAATTCTAGAACTAAATATAGAGTTTTGGAACTAAGTCTGAAAATGTGACATAACTTGTAATAGTGTGGTGGATTTCTAGAACTAAGTTTTATTGATTCCAATGCTTCCAAAAACATGCAATCTGCTTCATATTTATTCTTCAACGTGATGATGACCTATTTTATTACAAAACTTTGAATTCCAAAACACTTATTATGAATTACAGAGCTTTTAAATTTTAGAATCACAATCAACAAAAGATGGAAAATTACATCTTAACTCATATTAGATCAAAATAAAAGTCACAAAATACAGTCAAATTTAATAGAGAGTAAGATGAGGTCATTTATTGTACATTTAATGGGCATATCTTGGCCTCATCATTTCCCCCATACTTGTTTATAAGTCCCTTTAGAAACTTTACTCTTCAAATTTGGGATTGTATATTCTACATTCCATTTGATTGCTTAGATCAAATGGCTAGAGCTGAATATCCCAATGCTTTGATTCAGAGGTACTATAACGTGCTCCTACTTCTACTTTTCTTTTCCATTCCTCAAATTGGGTGGGATCTTGAGGTTCTCTATTTTACCAAGGAGATATGGGGGTGAGAAGTAGAGGTGGCCTTGTCAACATTCCTATCCATATGCACATGAGAGTTTCATTGATCCGACAAATTATTGTGCATAAAGCTTTTGCCCTTTCTAGACTCTAGATCAAATTTGAAAGGGATATTACTTCCTTTCTTTTCAATGCCACTAGGGGAAATTCCTATCTTTTCAAACATGCATCATAGATATTATCAAAATTTTTCTTTTCATAAGAGGTGAAGGCATTAATACTTTTATGTAAATTGGCAAGATAAGGTTCCTTGAATTAAATGCATGGGATTATAAATGTGAAGCAAAGGCAAATGGGTTGCCATAATGAATTATCATACAGAGACTAGATAAACTAGCCTTTAACAGATGCTCTGACTCCCTCTCTTTCCATTCAATTTGATTTTGAAGAATAGAGACAAATGCGTTAAGCTGGCTTTCCTCTACATACAAATTGATCATAAAACCTGAATTCTTTTCTAGCATGAAATTGCAGAGGTAAAATTCATAGAAAAGATTTTTCTATTCAACATTGGCTAAGGAGTAGGCTACTGAGAAATCAACTTCATCTTTTATTTCATGTGGAAGGCCACATGATATCCTTGCCAACTACTAGCGAATGAATTATTCCTCTAAAAACATACTATATGTAGGAGAAAGTCTTCTGCATCTAAGCAATTTCTCACTCATCATGCAAACTATTTGTATTTTCACAAGATATTTATATTTATCTTTTTCCTCCTTGTAAAATTTTTCTTCCCATTCCTTGATTTCTTTTCTTTCTCCATTTTTCTTTTCAAGTCCTTATTGGATGTCTTGACTACACTGAGTTCTCTACATGTATCATGCCATAACTACTTGAGTGGAAGATAAGTCAATTTAGTCTATGCATAGACTTTTGACATAATGGTCTATCTCCTGGAAATTTTACATTTTTCCTCTTTCTCCATCAACTTCCTTTAATCTCTGCTAATTCCTTAGTTTTGGCTGTGAACTGATTTGTTAATTCTTTAAGGAGCATTTCTCTCTATTCTAATTTGAGTTTGAGGAAATTTAATTCCTCATCCTTTTCCTTGATAATGAGCTCTGCTCTAGACAAAAATAGAGCCTGTTTAACCTATTGATTTTTTCTTTTTCTAAAATTTCTTGGGGAGTTAAGCATTCTTCTTCCATTAGAGGGGATTTCCCTTTTCAAGATGCCTGTTCATCTTTTGCATGTGATGGTGCTACTATCTCACCCATTTCTTGGAAAACTTGCTCCTCAAATCTTTCATCTTTTTTTTGTTTGGCTTGGTCCAGGACGAGTCATGGCCATGCTGCCCAAAATATTAGAAGCTTTAGTTTCTAACCCTTCTTGTTCTTTCATCTCCTCTAGAATTTTTTTAGACCTTTTGTGACTTCTCCTTCTTTGAGGAGCCTTAAAATGTGAAAAAATGGGTCTCCTCTTAGAGCTCTTTCTAATTTTTACCTTTTGCTTAGGCCTAGGTGAATCGTCACTGTCAGAGATAGGTATTAGTTATCTTGTCGCTTCTACAAAAGAAGGAATTTCTTAAGAAGGCAAAGTAGGGTCTGCAATTTTAGCTCTTCTTCTAGATCTTCTTATTTTTGGTATTTCCTCTTCCCCTAGTTCTTTCTTTTCCTCAACAATGGTATTAGTTTTCAAATGAATTGAAGGGGCAGAAGGAGTTGCTATTGCTCTTCTGAAAATACTAGGATTCTACCCAAACTTGCTAGGAAAAATTTCCCACATTTCTTCCCCATTTTTCTTTGAAAGGAAATGGTGCTGGCATACTAAATGCACTAACCCATGATGTCTAATTATTCCTACACCCCAAGAATACCTCTGGGCCATTGTATGGATGGAGTCAAAAAGAAACCCTAGAAGGTTTACTATATATTCTAGTTTTTTGGCACCATACCTAAGGTATATGAGGATTTTCAGGACTTCTTTTCCAACTGACCCAAATTGTCCATCATAGGTTAAATACTTAACTATCCAAAATACTACTCTATCAAAGAGTTTGGGCAAGTTGGCCCTTCTTACTCCTTTGATGATTTTCTTTGTTTTGTAAATATACTAGGGTTCAGCTTCCCCCTCTTTTAGCAGGGTTTCAACTAGGTCTTTTAATGTCCCTTTGACAAGGTTTGGGACATGTACCATTGGTATTCTAGATATCTCACTTATTACATTAAAAAAACAAGGAATGAAAATCTTCCTAATCTTTGTCCTTGTTTGCTCTAAATTGATAACAAATTCTCTTACCAATTCATCATTATATTTGGGGAATTTCCTCAAAAACTCCAACCATATTGCCTGTTGAAAGATAGTTGCTACTTCTTCATCTGCAAGGAGCTGGGTATCATCCTCTAGTTCTAACTTCTTTTTAATCCCCATGATTCATTCTTATTTAATCTTATGCAGGTTAGCTAAAGATCACTTCTCTTATCAGTGGAACTAACGACTTTGGTTGTGGAACTAGTGAATTCAGCTTCGAAATTACTATACTTAGCTATGGAACTGGCAAATTTGGCTATAGAACTACTATACTCAACTACAAAATTGATGAATTTAATTCACTGAATCTCTCTTGAAGTTTTTGTACAACTATTTTTTACTTTGTTGATTCAATAATAATAATGATTCTTTATAACTATGCCACCAATTTATTCCATCATCAATATCCTTCTCATGATTTCTCACATTTAATCATGATGTATAATAGATGACTCATCATACTAATAATTTTAAATCAAGTCTAATCACACATGCAAAATTTCAATCTAACCTTTAACAAGTTAAAAACATAATTATCATCCTTAATGATGTAATCCCTCCGTCATGATGACTCATCATTCCTAAAAAGTGAAAAAAGGGAAAACAGTTAGAAAATAGTTAGAATTCCAAAGAAGTTTTTATTTTAAATTAGCCATTTATTTGAGAAGATCAACCACCATCGCTAGTTGTCAATTTATCTTTGAGAGTTTTTTTTTCATTTTTTAGGGAAGAAAATGCTATTTATTGGTTTTCATCCTCTTCCTTTTATTCTAGATCTATTCATTTGATTATTTGATCATTTTGGAAGGACTGGGTTCTTTCATATGATCAAATTATTTATTTTCTTCAATCTGCTTCAAGAATTTTTCCTTAGCCTATGTCCATTGACCAAGAGTATTATTTTGCTACCATTAATGGGAAGTAATGGGAGAGAACCATTGTCAAATATCTGATCAATCTAATGAGGTCACAACCATCTAGTTCTCAATTTACCTTTAAATTGTTGGTACTTAGAATCAAACAATAATGCCTAGTTTCCTACTTTAAATGCCTTTCCTTGATATGTGAATCATGCCATTGCTTCCTTTGATCTTGGATTATCTCTGTCTGGTGAAGCGCTTCCATTCTCAATTCATCCAACTCATTACGTTGAAGGATTCTCTCCTTTTGAGCTACATCCAATTCAATTCCCACCTTAGCTACTATCCTCAATGTCTATAGTTCAAACTCAATAGGCAACAAGGGCTTTTTACCATAGGCTAACTCATATGGTGAAAACCCTATTGTGGTTTTCCAAGTTGTATTGTAAGCCCAGACAGCTTTAGGTAGTCTCTTTACCCAATATTTTTTTCTACTTCAACTATTTTAGTGAGGATGTTTTCCATTTCTCTATTTGTTACTTCAACATGTCCATTTGCTTGTGGGTGATAGGGAGATGACTTCCTATGATTGATTTGATAATACATTGTGAAAGCCTAGATCATATTAGACATAAATTGTGGTCCCTGGTCTGAAACTATGATTCTTAGTGCTCCAAACTTTACCATAATTTTGTGCCAAAGGAAATTAGCAACTGCTTCTTCAGTGGCATTTGTTAAATCCTGCACTTCTTCCCACTTTGTCACATAATCAATACACACAAGAATGTGATTTTTTCCCTATGAAGGAGGATTAAAGGGTCCAAAAAAATCCAAGGCCCATTTATCAAATGGTTTAATCACTACTTGAGTTTGTAGAGGCATTTCATTAGTAAAGGTTGGTTGTCCCATCCTTTGACAAGGATCACACCACCTGATATATGTCTTCACATCTTTATACAAAGATGGCCAATCGTAACTAGCACCAAGTATCTTGTGAGCTATTCTTTTCACTAAATAGTGTCCTCCACTTGGCTCATCATGACATGCCTGGAGGATGTCAAAGATTTCATCTTTTCTTACACACTTGAATAAAACCAAATTAGGACCACATTTAAATAACATTCCATTTAACCATTTGAACTATGCACTGGTTTTGATTAACTTATTTATTTATTTTTTAGTGAAAGGAGGAAACTTCCCTATTGCAAGATAATTTTCCATGTCAACAAACCATGGTGTATCAAATGAAATAACAAATAATTATTCATCTAGAAATCTGTCCTTGACTGGATCCTGCTCCCCTATAGTGGTCAGTCTTGACAAGAAATCAACTACCACATTAGATTTCCCTAGATTGTCCATAATGGTAGTATCAAATTCTTGTAGAAGTAATAACCATCTAATTATTCTACCTCCAACCACTGGTTTATTCATTAAATATTTAATTGCTAAGTGATCTGTATGTATAAATATTTTTTACCCTATAATGTAATGTCTAAATTTATTAATTACATAGATCACAGCCAAAAATTCTTTTTCAGTGGTAGTGTAATTTATTTTAGTGGGAGTAAGATTTTTACTAAGATATTAAATAACATACATTTTTCCTTCTTCATCTTTTTGTCCCAAAACTACACCAATTGAGTTATTTGAGGCATCGGTTTTGATGTGAAAAAGTTTCTCCCAATTAGGTCCTCTCAATATTGGGGCAATTACTAATTTCTCTTTAATTTATTTAAAAGCATGTTGACACTTTTCATCCCAAATAAATTCATAGTCCTTGGTAAGCAACTTAAACATGGGGGCATCAATTTTACTAAAATCCTTGATAATGTGCCTATAGTATTTAGCATGCCCTAAAAATGACTTGATATCTATGGGGGTTTGACGAATAGGCAAGTCTAAAATAATCTTGATTTTGTTTTGATAAACATGAATTCCTCTTTTAAAATATGGTGTCCTAATACAATCCCTTCATCAACCATCATCAAACATTTCTCATGACTAAGAGACAAGTGTTGTTTTTTACATCTTGTTAATACCTGGTCTAAATTTTTCAAGGCATCATCAAATGTATATCCATGCATAGTAAAGTCATCCATGTATACCTCTACATAGTCATTTGTTAGGTCTACAAAAATTGCTAATACAACTCTTTGAAAGGTTTCTAGAGCATTACATAGTGCAAATGGCAATACCTTGTAAGCAAAGGTACCCCATGGACAAGTAATATAGTTTTGTCCTGATCCTCAACAATAACTCTGATTTGATTGTATCCACTAAATCCATCCAAGAAGGAAAAATACTATTTACCTGAAAGGTTATCTAAGATTTGATTTATGAATGGTAAAGGAAAATAATCTCTCAGAGTGGCTTTGTTCAGTTCCCTATAGTCAACAAAAATTCTCTTTTTTCCATTATTTTTAGGGACAATTACAAGAGGAGACATCCACTTGCTATTTGAGATAGGGTAGATAAAACCTACTTGTAATAGTTTTTCAATTTCTTGTTTGACTATATCCCTTAAGGTTAGATTAATCCTTCTCTGAGGTTGCCTAACTGGTCTAATGTTTTCAATATGAATGTGATGGGTGTTGATACTTGGATGAATTCCCTTCATGTCTCTATAGTCCCAAGCAAAAGATTTAGTATGATCCTTCAGAACATCAAATAGTTTGAGGTCTTCATCATTCTTTAACCATCTATTAATATTCAAAATTTTACCTAGTTGAATCTCAACATGTTTGGTTCTAGTATATGATGAACTACTTTGTTGAAAGGGTTCCATTAAGGTGTTTAGTGGACATGCATGTGGTAACAACATATGATATGTAGCAATATCTCCAAAAGTTCCTTGAGACAAAATGCTAGATAAAGGACAAGAAGAGTTATGATACTTATCTTATTATAGGTCAAAATCCTTTTTACTATTATTTTTCAAAAATTCTTCGTCATCTCCTGATATCTATAAAGCTGAAGCTATAGATCCTTCCTCTCCCCAATATAAATCTCATTCCTTTGGAGTGAAATTAACTTCATTTGAAAGGAATTATTGTTTGTGTGGTTTTAGAACTAATTGTGATGTTTTTGGAATAGATTATGTAGGTTTTGGAACTAATCCCGACTACTTTAATGACAATTGGTGTACATTCAATGGAGGATTGACCATATCTTCTATTTCCCATACATGATCCTACAATGTTATCATAGTCAAAGAAGACAGATTTTGCTCATAAATATCAGGATTATCAACCCATAATTTCTCTTGATTATCAATAAAAGGTCGTGCAGAGGGATATAATGAAATTTACTTAGAATTCTTACCATTTGAAATATTCATATCGCCTAATCTGAAATCAATTAAGATATCAACTGTAGTTAACCATGGTCTACCCAAAATAATGGGATAACCAAGTTTTTTACCTTTTGGCTACAATATAAGGAAGTCAACTGGATATTCCCATGACTCTACTATTACTGCCACATCTTTAATAACTCCTAGTTTTGCTATAGACTGATCTACCATCTATAATATGGTGTTAGTAGGTTGTATGCCTATTAATGATAATGTTTTTAAAGTGTCCACTATCATTATATTGATAGCTACTCTCAAATTAATCAAAATATTATGTATATCTTTATTCCCTATAGAGACATAATAACAGGGCTTCCAAGATCTCCATATTTGAGAAGTAGGAGTTTTCTTGCTAATAAATCAACAAGTTTCCCTTATACCTTAATAGTCTTGGGGTACTACTTCTTTCTTCTAAGTTTTTTAAAACATAATAGTTTGATTAACTTGTTCAAATCTAGAATATTCTTAATTACTTGTAACAATGGTATTTCAATATTCAATCTTCTTAGTTCCTGAACCAATTTAGATTCTTTAATTTTAATGGCTTCTTTAAATCTTTCTAAAAATGGAATCCCAGTAGGGTTTCTTTCTGGTTCCTTATCTTCTTCTTTTTCATATTCTTTAGGTGCAACCAAACTAGGGGTTGTAGCTTTTTCTATCATTTCAATGATTATAACTAGTGAACTACTAACTATTTTGCTAGATCTGGTTTGAATGTTTTTATAATCCATTGCATTTAGATCAATTGATTTTTTTAGTTCTATTTTGTATACAGGATTTATTTGTTTATTTCTTGAGTTTGCTACTGGTTGTGCTGGAATTTATGTTTGGACTACATTCTTAGCCTATGGATTTTGTGTTGGAGATCCCATTATGGCTTGTTGGTTCTGATTTGGATATGTTTTTCCTTACACATAATTACTAGGGCCCCATCTAAATTGTGGCCAAGCATAAGGATTTCCTTTACTAGCCTAAGGTTGCTGATGTTCCTAAGTATACCAAGATTGACTTGCCCAATCCTAAGGATACCATGTTGGTTGAGGGGCCCAAGGTGGTTGTCTCCAACTTTGTGGTACTATTTGAGATGCCCATGGCATCATCCAAGGATTAGGAGCTAGTTTTGGCATAAATTGCTCTTGCTTGGGTTGTCTCTGAACAAAATTCAATTCTTCTGTGGTGGATGATGTACTGGTTTATTTGAGATGATTTTTTATGAGTGGAAGAAGAGAACAAGTGTGAGTATCATGTTCTTTAGATTCATATATAAGACATACTTCTATTTTATCCAAAGGACATTTCCTTATTGCATGTTTCTTCCTGCATCTAGGATAATACATGGCTAATGGTTCAATTTGGGCATTTGCTTTAGCTTGCAATCTATCCATGGTAGAGGTTAATTAAACTAATATGTCTATTTTAAAGTTTTTGAATTCATCCATTAGTTTGTTCATATTTGAATATGAATTTTTAACCATTTCCCCCTTTCTAGGTCCACCCCTTGTCCTTGAATAGTTTCTACAAATTTATATGATTTCATCCATTCTTAATTGAACAATGTTTCCACCACTAATTAAATCAAGGGTTTCCCTAGATTCATTATCCAAACCTTAGAAAAAAATGGTTTTACTTAATTCTTATTAAAGTACAAATCCACATCTTTTACTCACAAAGAGGAATCTATCAAAATAATCTTCCATATTTTCATCCTCTTCTTGTTTGATTTTGAAAAATTCTTCCTTTCGATTTCTTCCTCTACAATAATCTTGATATTTGTCTAGGAAGACAGTTTCCATTTGTTCCCAATTGGTAATAGAATTAGATGTTAATCCCATGAACCACATCATTTCTTCATCCTTTAGGGTAGATGGAAACAACTTGAGTTTTTGATTATCTATCTTGTAATCATAAGTCTGACTTAGTACTTTAAACTTAAACAAAAATTGGTCAGGATCCTCAGATGACATTCCTCTAAATATGGGAAAGTGTGCAAGTGAAATGTTCTTCATATTGGTTTCATCATCCTCTAACTAAATGGGATAGGTAAAGGTTCTCTCCGGTTTTCTTCCAACCTCTCATTCCATCTCTCTAGTAATTTTTAGTCCCTTCTCCCAGTCAATGTGGTATGTGGTCTGCTTTGGGGATGGCGAAAAGTTATGAGTAGGTGGTTGAATACTCAATCGAGAATAAAAAAATTCTCTCAATAGATCTTGAGAAATAATCCTCCTCCATAAAGTTCTACTTACTTCTGGTGACTAATCTAAAAATTTCAAAGATGGCAACTCTTCTTGTCTTGTAGGAGATAATGGTGCCTCCAATTCTTGGTTAAATTCCTTATTAAAAACTATAGGATGATGGAAATTCTTGTTCAGATATTTTTGGGAGAAATATACCCTTGGAGTGTCTTGGTCTACTCATAAATTTTGTGATAACTTAGGGAAGATTTCTTCAATTACAAAATGTATGATTGTTGCTCTTGTTGACACCTAATTAATTAGAAAATTCCAACTAGTAAGTCCCCGAAAATGGTGCCAAAAATGATGGGTGTTATTATTCCCTTCATTTAATCAACTCTCTGTTGATGTCATATTCAACTAAGGGTGTGTCTAAAGCTATGTGTAACAAGAAGAATCTTAGTGATTTAGTAATTGATTTTAGGTATTTGTATATATATATTTTTAATTTTGGGGGATCTTTAATGTCTTAAGGACCTCTTGGTTAAAAAATTATTGGAATCAAACTATGAAAATCTGCTAGAGGTAAACACACATTACAAAAATAAATTTTTGGAAATAAACACAAATAAACACACTTTACAGAATTAAACACATAATTTAGAATGCTTGGAAAATGATTGCAAAGCAATGAGAACTTAATCTAGAACACCTGTAGGGACAAATCTACAACAAATTTTAACTTAAGGTATTGAAAGCATTTATAAATTTAATAGATCTACCTATTTGCTTTTAAAAATAAAATATAAATACCAAACAAAAATGAAGATCCTAGTTCTTGGAGGAGTGGGCCCTTGCTCTGCCTAGAAACACGATTAAACAATTTAATTTTCTTTCAAAATATAAATGGCTATTTTATTGATAACATGTTCTATATTACAAAAATATACTAATCTATCCTTATCCCTCTATTATTCAATTATTACCATTATTTCGATATTCTTTAGGTCTGTACATATATTCTTCTTCTTGTGGTGTATTGATGGCCATAACTATTTTACGGATATGATGGAATTGAATCGTGGCCATAATAGATGCTAAATTAAAATGTGGCTGGATGTCCAACTATGTGATAAGTGTCTTGGATTTTCAAGTATGGAAATTGGAAGTCTGCTCTTGATTAATAGGATCATTGATTTGACAGATCACCGACTGTTTGGAATAGATCTTTATCAGTTTCAAAACTTTAGTAGAGTTCTAAAACTAAAGGAAATCATTCCATGTCTAACCACGATAGTTCCAAAGATTATTTGCAGGAGTACCATAACCAATTTAGATAATTTTAGAACTAAATATAGAGTGTTAAAACTAAGCCATAAAATGTGACAAAACTTGTAATAGCATGGTGGAGTTCCAGAACTAAGCTGTATTGATTCCAATGCTTCCAAAAACATGCAATCCACTTCATATTTTTTCTTCAGCCTAATGATGACCTATTTTATTTAAAAAAAATGAATTTTCCAAAACACTTGTTAGGACTTACAGAGCTTTTAAATGTTAGAATCATAATTAACAAAAGATGGACAATTACATCCTAACTCACATTAGATCAAAATAAAAGTCACGAAATGTAGTCAAACTTAATATAAAGAGAGAGTAAGATGAGGTCATTTATTGTACATTTAACAGGCATATCCTAGCCTCATTATCAACCTTCTTTCAAGGGTACAATCCATAGCATCAATAGTTCCCTTTGAAACATCTTCCAAAATAGCTCCTATGACTCCAATTTTGACATGTTTTGCATGACTACTATCATTTTTTTTAATTTTTATCACTTTGTGTTTGCCTCCAATTAGGTCCAATCTAATCCTTCTTCTATTTATGATCCTCTTTAGTTCCTCTCAATTTTCGCTCCAAGTTAGACTTAGTTAAACTCCCCCATGCAATCTCCCAACTCTTTCCTACCAGAAACTTAATTTTTACTTGATTTTAGATCCAAAAATTGCCATTAGAAGTTGTTATTATGAATTTCTTATAGACATAACCCTACTATAATTTCCTAAATATCCAACCTCTATTATTTTTGAGTTGATTACATTTCCATAATTGAATAAGTATTTTTGGTGTACATAATTATAACTTTACAAGTCAGGACATTAGCCAACCTCAGTTTAACTACTCTCCATTTATGGTTGTGTCTCCTCTTTTACCCATCTTGTTCTAAAGCTTGTGCACACTCCATCTATATAAATTACAAAATCTATACAATAACCTACAAATCTATCATATTGAGGATTCTTTTATCAAATACATCACATGCACTTAACTTGATCTATGCCTTTGCCAGGTTGGAGTTATCTCTGATTTATAACATGTATTTTTTTATTAAATTATATTTAGTGTGGCTTATATGGAAATAGATTAGTTTATATATTTATAAAAATAACAAATTTGATAGGGAAAGAGATTTATTTCTTTTCATTATCTTTACTACAAAAATGATAATCAAATTTAATGTGTGTCTGCATTTCAATAAATTAGCTTCTTTTTAAATAGTAAAAAAATTTCACCAATCAATCTAAGAAGATCTTAGTAAATTATTAAATCATTTATAGATAATATAAATTTTTATTTCCAAGATCTAAACAGGTTTCTTACATTCTAAACAATCATTTAGGCAATTATAAAAACTTAGACAATCATAGGTGTAGAAATAAGGGTACTATATTTTTGATTTTATTTACTTTGGTGATTTGAAAGTGTTATCATTATGTTTTAAAAAAAAAAAAATTTAAAAATTTCATTTATCATTTATATCTTAGCATTCATTCAAAAAACTTTTTCTTTTTAGAAAATTAGAGAAATTGAAAAACTAGTCTAGTTTGCCTGTGAATAAAGAAAATAAAAAGGTGTTTTGTTGTTTCTATTTTAGATAAAATTTATTGTTACATTTATTTAATATCTATATTCAATTCACATACTTAGTTCATCTCACATAAAGAAAACTAAATACAAACAAAAACATTATTATCTAGTTTGCATACAAACAAAGCTAGAAAAAAATCAGCATCTTGCACATTAGTATAGATTTCTTCTCTTTTTTGGCATGCATTATAAACCTTAGAAAAAGATAAAAAAGTTTTTCTTTCATTTAATTTCATATTTTTTATTATTTTAATTTTAGAATTTAATTTTAAATAAATAAGCATTTATTTCCATAAAACTTAAAAAATCCAAAAACAACAATAACAAAAATAGTGTAAAAAAGCCTTGTTAATACATGCAAGCCCCAAAGCATACCTAAAACCTTACCAAAATGTGTAATTAAACACATCACACTCAATAATTTCCCATATTTTCAAGTAATCCATACAAAGTCTTACTTCAACATCTCAACAAGTGCACATTATGAGCCATTGCCTAAACAAGCTCATATGCTTTTTCCTTAACTTTCAACTAGTCTCCTTCAGATGACCCTTCTCAAGACACCTGGTCGTATCCAAAAAAAATTATTCCC
The DNA here is from genome assembly GCA_037957365.1 of Torreya grandis. Taxonomy (NCBI): domain Eukaryota; kingdom Viridiplantae; phylum Streptophyta; class Pinopsida; order Cupressales; family Taxaceae; genus Torreya; species Torreya grandis. The sequence continues at coordinate 72,710 of JARHVA010007477.1, read as the reverse complement.
TAGGGTTATATCAGCTATTACCACCATTTTTTCATAATTTTATAGTATCACCAAGTTGAGACACGAGATCTTCTGCTCTACTCCCATTCCTCATCTCATAGTAGATTTGTTGTCCACATTAGAAGAACAAGAATGAATTTTTGATCCACCCATCATTATAACTCCCTATAAAGAAGGACTTCAATATAAAATAATCCAAGTCTAACTTCCATTATACATCTCCTTCTTATCCTCATGTTTGGCCTTGTCCTCTATCATTAACATTTAGTGGATGGCATTGACTAATTAGAGTCAACTCAATAGAGTAGACATTTTTTAGGAGTCATCTAAACTAATCTCCCTCATTTTCCTAATTCTAATATTGACCAAGAACTTCACATTCTTATGATATCAATGATTGAAGGACATTAGAACTTATTTTACCACAACTTGATGTTCTTAATGAGCATCGAGACATTATTGAGGTATTTTGGTTCCATCACAAGAACCCATCATCACCACTTATCTCAAATCCCATTCCACCAAGAAACCAACCAAAACCATAGCCCATCCATTGCATCAGTTTCCTCAGCCAAATGTAAGGGAGTCAATTTCATAGTTTAACATGTGTTATTCACATGTATACAATTCCTCTACTCTATATTTGAATCTATGAACTGTGAAAACTGTGGAATCCATGCTTTTGTGGTATGTCCCCATTTAAGGTGAGGGGAAGTATAAAATTGTATATAACTTACCTAAAAAGGATAATATAATCATATAATATGTGTATAAACTATGTAGCATATTTAAGGAACATGTCTAGGTAGATATATAATTAAAACACACAAAATGTGATCACATCAATTCATAAAATGCATGATATACATCATGGAAATGTATAGATAGTAACGATACAATCTCAAAAAGAAATCAAGAACACACATAAGAACACTCAAAATCAAATCAAAAGGCATTTTTCCAAGGAGACCTCAAATAAGGGGTGTGTTTAAATTTTTTACCATCGAAGGGACATGACTTAACCAAATGTCTACAAATCAATGAATGACATATTAAAATGTCTATACAAAAGAAATGACATATTTAAATATATAAGTAAGACATTAAAGGAATGGGGGATGAAAACAATGAAGCATATTCAAATGCTCAACAAGCAAGACAAGACACTCAAGGAAGTGCATAAAATAAAAACACATGCAACCATCATAAACATAGTATACTAGTCCTTGGATATACATGTTAGCAAAAAAATGTCAAGTATATAAGATATTAAGTACACTGTGAAAGATATAAGAATGAATAAAGAATGTGTAAGTACATAAGATCAAACATAATAGTGGAAAGTGATCATATAAGCACATAAGTTGTGTATTAAGATCAAAGAATTAGATACCCCCAATGTTTATATGACATGAGTAGAAGGAAGGACCAACATCCGTATAATAATGGGTCATGCATCTATGTATGCATGTATCATATTAAAATGATGTGTTTAACATGTGTATATGATAAATTACTAATATGTTATCTACCAACATAGAACTCATAACATAGATGCCAAGGATCCAAGACGCTAAAAATATTTTTGGATTTTGAAGTTTTTTGATATTTTGGAATATTTATGAAGAAAGAACTTTCCTATGATATAATATAATTGATGCTCATAAGTATCTCCCCACTAGGAACCTAATGAAATAAACTAATGGTACTGTCAAGGAGCATGTGTAATATCTAGTGTTGTATTATCTTTAATGCTCTGCATATGTATAATAGGACTCTATGGTCATGAAGAAACAATAGAAGGGATGGGGGTTCATGGAACGCATCATTAAGTCCTCTATGGTTCATTTGGAACATTATCAATATGAACATGTTTATGTGATTTGTATATCTTAATATGTTGTGTATTAGATGAGGATTCCATAAAATCCATTATATATCTCTTATGCAATGGTCTCTCAAGTATCGATTACCTAGGAAAGGGGATTTCTTCTTGCTTACCATTTTATAGAGGATTAAACTTATTAGGCTTAATAAAAAAATGTTTGGGTGTAAACTTTACTTGTTTAAGTGGTTGTTCAAATGGAATTCTAGAAACTATAATTACCTAATTGGCATTAATGCATTTTACACACCCATGTATTATTAAAGGTACAACTTGAAGTGTATATATTAAAGGTCATCCCAATAATATATCAAAGACTCATACATATTGTGTAATTGAAAAGGTAGTAATCACATGTGTTGGACCCACACATAAAGGTCAGTACATATCACCAAGAACATGTTGTGATGTGTCATCAAATGCTCTTACTGATTTAGTTGAAGTATGCAAATCATTATGTGTATAATCTAAATGTGTAAGTAAAGTCATGGTGAAAATATTTTCAATTTCACCATTATCAATAATAATATTATTTATAGGTTGGTGATCAAGATATGCTCAAATGTATAAGGAATGAAGGTCAAAATCGTCATCCACAATCTCACTATTATCAAAATTAATAGAGGGTCTCTAAACCATATGAGGTGTATGCCACATATAAGTACCAATAATACCATCCAATGGGTGATTGTAATGTGAGGGAGAAGGATGTGAATTATGTACCATTTTAAATTATAGATACTTCTTATAATTATATTACAAAGGATTGTTAATTTATTTCTTTTTTTGGTGATCATTAAGCTGTGAACCTGATTCCTTTAGAGGATCATTAAATGTAATATTTTGCCATATATAATGTCTTGGATCTTATTATTAAAGGTGAAACATTTTTGAATTAAATATAATAATAGGAGGGAATCATTTTCCTTAAAAAAATCCTTCTATTTCACTTACATCCATGAAGCATTCATTCTCATACATACATTAGTTAATGCATACACAAGCATTTATAAAAGAAAATAACATGAGAACACATAATATATGTGGGAAACCCTCTTAAGGAATTAAAAAACTCATGAAAAACTTGGAATATAGTCCTATAAGAGATGAATCAAACTTTTAGTGAGGCACCAACCCCACAAGGAGCACCAACCCCTCACTAGTTAAACACCAATTCAACTAGTCCTTTAGCAAGCTCCAACCTATGAGGAGTCTCCAAACCCCAAGGTAACCCAAAACCAAATTAGATACCTTAAAACTATGATCACCCTTATACACCTATATCTCACTCAATTGAATATGACCTCATTTTTTTCCCCACGCTTCTCTCTCTCTCTCTCTCAAACAACCTATTAGGCCTTCTCGCTCAACTAGCCCTTTCCTCAACAAAATTAGGTCAAATGACCTTGATAAAAAAATGTAGAAAAAAATTTAAATATTTATTGAATATTTATTACACCTATATAATTATATTCAATCCATTTACCTATTCTTAAAAACTCTATGTCCTTCACTCATATGCTCAATTACCTAACTTGTCAAAATAGACCTGTTAGGCCTTGCCTTTATACTTGACTCTTGATTTTACCCATATTGGTTGGACACAAACCTTAAAAAATGTGGATAAAACTTTAAATATATAATTAAACACATTTAAAAGGTGAAACAACCACCACATAGGTCGGCCATTACCCTTAAGGACCAAAACCACCATTAGGCCTAATAAAGACCTAATGCAATTACGCCTTCTCTAAGCACACATTTCACTTAAACCTCCTTGGAAAAAATTGAAGATATAAAAGTGAATGATTTTTATTTAAAAATAACTCAAATAGACCCATTATAATCTCACATTATGTCTCTAACATGATTTGTATCTTTTCACTTATTGAACCACCCAATTAGGTCTACTCGCCATTAGGCCTTCTTACTGCTAGAAAGTCTATCTTCAAAAAGTTAATGATATACTAAAATTTTACATATAACATAATAATAAATAAAATTTATAAAATATAAATTAACTCAGGTTCAACATAATGTTCATTATAATTCATAAAATAGGGAAAAAGACTTCTAATTGATCAACTTCATATGCTCACTCAGACTTGCACACAAGCCTTAAGAACCCAATCAAAAGCATTGAAATTTTTATATATTCATAGGAGTTTATCATGCATGAAAATGTGTTAAAATTAAACTATTATATCTATATAAAACTTTAATAATCATTGGATCCTTAAACTCAGTGGAAAATGACTCAGAAACATCATTTTCACTCACACATAAAAACCTATTTGGAGCATCAAAAATACAATCATGGAAACCAAGTATTGGAAAACTTGTGTGAATTTTTTTTTGATGTTAAAATGAGTTTAAATTATACCTTATATAATTATAACATTTTAGAATAAATATTTTACAAATTTCAATATCAATATTATTATATTGGTCTTACAGACCAATCTCACATCTTCACCCTACACAGACTTTACTGTGTTAGACATGTCACTTTGATGACAAATTTTTGATTGTTTATTATAATCATAAACAATTATAAACTTATGGGATATGATTTATATGTATTTGAAAATTACCCCATATATTTGGATCCATCCCTAATCCTCTATAACCAATTCCTAATCTCATTCTCATTCTTACCTAATTTTCTCACTATCTTGCTCATTAGGCCTATTTAGTGATAGGTCAAATTCCATGACAAATTTAGAATATTTAGGGTTTAAAAATTACTCATAAAACTACATGGGTTCAAAATATAAGTCTCTCACATCATCCTCCATCCACTGGCATGTTTTGACCTAGTCAACCCTACTCGCTACATCAAAATTTTGAGAAATAAGGGGTTTCATGTTGCTTCTACTTACTATCATGACAAACAAAAACTACTCAGAGAAACTTGGAAGAGTCATTTAAATTTTAAACACATAAAAATAGGTAAAAAAAATAATTATAATCCATAACTAATAATATATTTCCTATCAGGTCATTATGAGGGTTTAAGGAGGGTTTTGACTAGTTTCCTTTCTTAGCAATCATTCATAAATGATTACCCCTTAAATATAAAACCAATAAAAATAAAATAAAGATATGGAAATTACCCAAATTTAATTATTTGATCAGGATCTTATGCAAATGTTACATGTGCCAATGAGCATAATAAATTCCTTCTCAAGTCTATAATACTCCATTTTGTGCACACAAAAGACCTAACACCAAGTTTCCTGCTTTCTCCTTCAGGTATTGACTTCAAACTTGGCAAACATGCTTAAAAAAAATGTCACACATTTTTAAATGCTCTTAAGATCTCTATTACCTTTGTAAATTATCTTAACCCCTCATTAGGCCACTTTGCACACTAGACCTTAAACTACCAATCATTCTTGGACCATGATCACACCTTGAAAATTATTTCACTAATCACAATAAATTATCCACATGTCAAATTAAATCATAAAATTCTCACACACTACTAAAATACTTCACAAAATTCTCATATTTCTCAACTCATCATGCTTATTGGGCCTATGCCCCCTCACTAGGTCTTGATGTGAGGACTAAGCCTTAAGACTCAACTTTGAAACTCATCTAAAGGATTTTTTGCCTCTTTCTCATGTTTACACAAATTTTTTCACTCTCTGATGCCTTGTATCATGATCCTAACTTTGTCATGCCATAAACCTTAGAGATATTACTAGGTTGCCTTCAAATTCTCTCTGAACAAAGAGACAAGAGGTTGCATTCAAATTTTCTCTTGTCATGAGACTTATTTTACACATATCATCTCACCATGCATAGCCTCAACTCTGATTTTGACATATATTTACTTTGAAACCAATGAAAACAAAATTTATACAAAAACCAACAAAAATAATCATACCTCAAAAATCTCCCCCTTTATCATTGATGGTAAACATTCTAATATAGTAGATCATTCTCATCTCTTTAATCTAGATCTTCTTTGATTCTTGGTCTTTCTCCCAAATAAGAACTTTTTTCCCCTTTGACATTAATGAAAAAGGATCATTTTATTGGCAATAATATGATCCTTAGACCTAAAATAAGACACCTTTTTATCTTCAAACAAACTTAACATAGATTAGGCTTGCATACCTACTCTTGGAGCATGAATGGCTTCCCTTATCTCCATGAGAATTTTTGGCATTTTCAAGACTAGGACTTGATTTGATCAAGTCATCATAAATTTCTTTATGACATGTCTCTTGTGATCATACCTTTAGTAGAATTATGATTGAATATTGGATATAAAAGTTACCATAAGACCATAAAACTCCCCCTATGACTGAACATCCTTAATGCTTCTTGCTTACTAACTAAGTGCATTTATAAAGCCTAATGGAGTCACCTATGCTCTATAAACCTAAAACAACATAATATTAGAATATTACCATATATCTCTATCCTTACTAAACTAAAATTTATTCATTATCCTCTTGGGATTGAAAATCCCTTTTGGCCTAACCTCCTCAATCTTTGATCAAACAACATTCTAGATTGTTCTATCAGTCTTGTTTCCTTCATCAATAATATGAGATGATAGGGAGAATTCTTGGAACTCTTTTGCATATTGAGTATGATATACCATGGAAAATAATGCACTTGGTCTTGTAAACTAATCATCAGTCTTATCTACCTTGGGTTTCCACTTATTGTCTAGTCTTCTTTCTTGTACTTTAAGGTTCTCAACTTTCTTATTTTGTCTTAATAATCCATGCTTACAATATTTTGAAATATGATCAATCTTATGAAAACTAAAACAAGCTATTCTTTTTTATGAGAACACATCATGACCCATAACTCTTGACTAATGACTCTCCTCATAGTTCCATGCATATTCATTCTTGGAGGGCCTTCTAATATGCCTTGCTCTATGCCCAAATTGGTTACATGAATAACAATATCCATTGAAAGGGTTAGCATACCTTATGACATTAGGTTGATTGATAATATTATTATTCATACTACCATCACCCTAATTCTTTGATTGATAATTGATATTCTTGATCACATTCATGTTCTTCTTTTGGTCTCCATTAAAACCAAGGCTTATTTTGTCATTATCAGTCTTTTGACTCCTTAGAATGTTATCTAGATCATTGGTAATATTTTTAAACCTCAAAAAATACTTAAACATACTTGATGCCTGATCCAACTCAGATCTCAAGGAACCCAATTCAGTTACATACCTTGTATATTCTTCTTCTTTGGTCTTTAGACTACTAGTTACAATCTCAAGTTGAGTCTCCATCTATTTGACTATTTCCTCTTATTTTTTGGAGTTATTTCTTAGTATAGCTTCAAAAAAGTTGATTTTATCCTCATAATATTTGATAAGGGACCTCATCAACTTATTATTTTTATTTACCATCTTTAGTTCTTCTAGAGTATTCATCAACTCAGACTCAAAGTCCACCTCATCTCCTTCTTCATCTGAATCACCAACAACACCTCCAATCTAAAATGATTCTTCTTGATTTGAGGATCTTGCTTAGTTAGCCATCAATATAAATTAACTAAAATTAGGTACATCACCTTCATGGTCACTCTTAGAATCACTTTTCTCACTCTCATTAGATGAGTTACAATACTCCTTGGTGTAGAAACTTTTTTTGTTTTTGAATAACTTCTTATTATCATCATACCTTCTAAAGATTTTCTTTATCTTATTAGACATATAAGACCTTTTATCATCATCATAACCTTCACTATGCTCTTTGTAATATTTATATTTATGCTTATTAGGACACTTGTTAGAAATGTGTCCAATCTCTCTATATTTAAAGCATTTAAAAAGTAATTTTCCCTTGTATTTACTTAAGCTTGTATTCAATTTTTTTATAAACATAGCTATCAACTCATCATCATCAATATTAGATTCATCATTGTCTTTAATTTTATTACCTTGTGTCTTATTGTCCTTTGGATTCTTTTTTACCTTAAATTCAACTTCCTCTTTTATAGGTTTTCCTCCACTTATCCTCATCTCATAGGCTATTAGGGTACCATGAAGTCCATCCATTTCTAGATTGTCTAGATCTTGTATTTCTTCAATAAAAGATACCTTAGAGTTAAATTTGGGAGTTAAAGAAATCAATACCTTTTGAAAAATGGTATACTCTTTCAAATCTTCACCTAGACCTCTTATGATGTTGACCACTTTATCAACCCTCAACAAGTAGGTTGTAATGGTCTCATCTTCATTCATTTTCAGGCTTTCAAATTATATTCTATGGGATTGAAACTTGGCCAATTTGACCTTGGAGTCTCACTCATGAATAGTATTTAGCTTATCACACATATATTTGATAGACAAACAATGCATCACTTTTATAATTTATACCTCTGATAGGCCACACATAATACCATTAATTGCTTTTGAGTTATTTTCACTAGTCTTCTTGCCTACTACATTTATAAGAGGAATAATGGGTGTAGTATATCCATATAAGAATGATTTAAAAACATCATGACCTTGAGACATCAGATATGTCCTCATATCAACACTCAAAAAATCATAATTATATTCATTAAACAATGAAACTTTGCTAGTATAAAAACCACCTTTTGCTTGACTATCCATCTTCGCTTGCTTAGAATCTCCTTTAGGTTATTAGAACTCCTTTAAAGGACATGATATGATAAAAAAATGTGGGAATTAAAGATAATTAGAGTGGGGTGGGGGGGGGAGGGTGAATAAGTTTCTTAAAAATAATCCTTATATTTCACTTAACATCCATTCACATACATACATTAGTTAATGCATACACAAGTAGCTATGAAAGCAAACAACATGAGAACAAATAATATATGTGGAAAAAACTCTTGGAGAATAAAATACACTCATGAAAATCTTGTAATATATTCCTATAAGTGATGAATAAATATTTTAGGGAGGCACCAACCCCATAAAGAGCACCAACCCCTCACTAGCCAAGCATAAACTCAACTAGTACTTTAGCAAGCTCTAACCTACAAGGATCATCTAACCCCTGGGTAACCCAACAAAAAATCAGATAAATTGAACATATTATAAAAATTTGACACATATTTATCACTCAAATAAATATTACCTCCTTTTTTTGTTCTTCTCACACTTCTTTCTCTCTAAAATAACATATTAGGCCTTCTTGCTCAACTAGCCCTTTCCTTAGTAGAATTAGGTCAAATGACCTTGCTCAACACATATATAAACATAGTTATATATTCAAAAAATATTTATTACACATATATTATTATATTAAATCCCTTTACCTATTCTCCAAAACTCTATGTCCTTTGTTCATATGCTCAATAACCTAACTAGACAAAATATGTCTGTTAGGCCTTGTCTTTATACTTGACTCTTGATCTTACCCATCTTGGTCGGCCAAGAACCTCAAAAAAATTAGAAAAAAAATTAAAATATATCAATAAATTTTTTTAAAAATTGAAAAAACCACCACATAGGTTGATGATTAACCTTAAGGACTAAAACCACCATTAGGTCTAATAGAGACCTAATGCAATTACGCCTTCTCTTAGCACACATTTCACTTAGACCTCATTGAAAAAATTTGAGCCTCCAAAAATGGATGAAAAACTTAAAAAATGAACAAAAAATACCCTTTATAATATCATATTATGTATTCAACACCATTTTACTCTTTTTACTTCTTGAACCACCTAATTAGGTCTACTCGCCATTAGGCCTTCGTACTGCCAAAAAGTTTATCTTGTAAAACTTAATGATATACTAAAAATTTACACATAAACATAATAATAAATATATTTATAGAATATAAATTACCTAAATTTTAACATAATGTTCATTATGATTCATCAAATAGGGAAAAATAATTCTAACTGATCAACTTCATATGTTCACTCAAAACTGCACACATGCCTTATGAACCCAATCAAAATCCTTTGATTTTCATATGTTCATAGGAGTTTATAATTAATAATTTAAAAAAAAATAAACCTATGATAAATATATAACACCTTAATGATCATTTTATCCTTAAACTCAGTGCAAAATTACTCAAAAATGTCATTCTCACTCACACAGAAACCTACCTGTAGAATCAAAAACACAGTCATTGAAACCAAGTATTAGAATACATGTGTGAATTTTTTTTTTGAAATTTAAATGATTTTAAATGATATTTTATCATAATTATATCATATTTTAATATATATTTTAAAATTTCAATATTAATATTGGTATTACAAACCAATCTCACATCTTCACCCTACACAGACTTCACTGTGTTAGATAAGTCACTTTGATGACAAATTTTTGCATGTGTATGAACATCATAAACAATTATAAACCAATGGGATATTAGGTATATGTATTTTAAAATTATCCCATGAATTTTTATCCATCCTTAATCCTCTATAACCAATCCCTAATCTTATGCTTGCCTAGATTTTTCATTGTCTTGCTCATTAGGCCTATTTAGAAATAGGTCAAATTCCATGAATAGTTTAGCCTATTTAAGGTATGAAACCTGATAATAAAATTGAATTTTCAAAAAATATAATATAATTCTAAAACATCATCATCCATCCATTGACATGTTTTTACTTGGTCAACCTTGCTTGCTACATTAAAATTTCAAGAAATAAGGGGTTTCCTATAGTTTTTACTCATTATCATGACAAACCAAAACAACATAGATACACTTATAAGAGTTATTTACATGTTATAAACATAAAAATATGTCACAAAAAACAATTGTTATCCATAACTGCTAAGATCTTTCCTATCAGGTCATTATGAGGGGTTTAGGAGGGTTTTAACTTGTTTCCCTTATTAGCAATCATTCATAAAGGATTACCCATTAACTTAAAAAAATGATAATAAAATAAATATAAGGACATTAACCAAATTACATGAGATGATTATGATCTCATTCAAAGGTTTCACATGCCAATGAGTATAATAAATTCCTTCTTGGGTCTGTAATACTCCATTCTATGCACACATAAGACCTCAACACCAAGTTTCCTACTTTATCTTTTAGGTATTGAATTAAAACTTGGTAAAAATACTTAAAAAAACTAATTTCACCTTTTTAAATTATATTAATATCTTTTTCACCTTGGGAAATGATATTGACCCCTCATTAGGCCACTTTAGGCCACTTTGCACACTAGACCTTAAAATGCTAGTCATTCTTGGACCATGATCACACATTGAAACTTCTTGAAATACTCATAATACCTTATACACATATATAATTAAATAATAAAATTCTCACAAACTACCAAAATTGTTCACACAAGTCTCATATTTCTCAACTCATCATGCTTATCAAGCTTATACCTTCTCACGAGGTCTTCATGTGAGGATTAAGCCTTAAAACTTGACATTGAAGCTCATTTGAAGGATTATTTTCCTCTTTTTCATGTTTACATATATTTTTTCACTCTCTTATGCATTTTACCATGATATTAACTTTGACATGCCATCAACCTTAGAGAAATTACCAGGTTACCTTCAAATTATCTCTCAATAGAGAGACAAGAGGTTGCCTTTAAATTTTATCTTGTAATGAGAATTTTTGGACACATATCATATCACCATGCATAGCCTCTACTCTGATCTAGACATATCTTTACTTTTAAATCAATGACAATAATAGTTCTATAAAAACCAAAAACAAGAATCATACCTCAACAAAACATATATTCATAGAATGCCTAGGGCTTTGGTGATAGTCACAATAAACATTTTCATCATACGCTTTGGGTAGAGGCCTAATAATATAAAAATATATAAGAGGAGGGAGAGATATGAGGTGAAAGTCTACAATACATGGGAATAATGAAGTAGGAGAGTTAGGTAAGCATTTGAATTATCTCCTTAGTACATTAAGTAAAAGATGATTAGGTTGTTGTGATACCATATTAAGCATAGTAGGTTTTTCCTTTTTAGGTTCAAGATGTTTTACCTTATAACTTGATTTGATAATAAAATTGATATTGGATTTATATGTACTTAGTGTGTTCACTACATACTTAAATTTTTTCAATGAGATAAGTTTCATTTCATGATTGTGAATAATATGTCATAAGTCATCAAAGGATTTGATTTAAAAAACACAATGGACTCATGTAATGGGAAAATAAAAATTCACTAAGGTCATATTTCATCTCTTTATATGCCATTATATTGGCCATTTTATCTAGAATCTTCTTGTAACTTAAGACATATTCATTGATAAGTTCATTGGTTCCTTGTTTGAGTTTTGAAATTTGGGCATAGGAAACCTTTTCGATAATATTGATAGAGAAATGTGCCCAAAAATAGTTTAAAATAGGTTTGAATGAATTTATTGATTGGATTGGTAAATAATATAACCACCTTAGACATAGTGTTTTAATCTCCTTGGAAATAATTTGGTCAAAAGTTTATCATTGGAGGCATAATTAAGGCATGCTGCATAAAAATATTAAAGATGTTGTTTAGATAACTATTTCCATCATGAAATGTGATTTTAGGTGAATCAAAACCAATTAGGATGGGGTGAAAATATATCTCCAATGAAATAATATTATGTAAACTATATGAATCAATAACATAAGGTTAGTTCATAAAAATTTGATCAATATTTATAACCTTATTTTGTAAAAGTTTTATAGTTTTGGTCTTTAAGTTTGGAAGTTTTATAAGTCACCAAATGAGGTGTACCCATAGGTTAGGTAGATATAGGAATTTAAACTAGTAATTGGATTGAAATACTAAAGTTTCCTATGTAAGATGTGGTAATATTAGTTCCAGGGAATAAATGTGTGAACACATATCTCATGCCTCTAGTATGAATTAAGGATGTGCCCAAGTGGAGGGTTTTTGGTATATGGGGATGATCCATAACTATAATAACAAGATCAATAGATGGACCTACTTATTCATCTATGATTATTGATTTTTTAGTTCCTAGTAGGATTATTATAATTTCATGAAGATCTTTAAGTTTTTGATGAATATGATCATGAAAAAAATGTAATTTATTGCACTTGATCATGATCTATTTATTAATACTCATGAGTTTCATTAGATACATGGTTTTCAATATCATAATATTCTTCTATGATAACCTCATTAGTCTATTACTAATTCTCAATATTTGTATCATCATGGATTATAGGATTAGGCTCTTCATTAGTTTGAGGCATCTTAGGTGGTAGGAGAGAAAATTCAATGTGTTCAATAGGCACACTTCCCAATCAATGGGTATGCCTAGGTTGCATACAAAATAATTTAAGAAACAAATGAAAAGTATAACAATCTAAAACCCTAGATGACTAAAATTGATAGGGATTATAAAAATTTACATTCATATAGATTAGGTTTACCAACTGTTTAGCCATAAAGTATAGATCAATGAATCTAGGGCTAAAAGGAATAGAGATATCCTAAGGCACAAGGGTGATAAACTATATCAATATCAGACCAACTAAATTAAAAACTTAGATAAACAATATTCTAAATTTATAATATTGAGATATGATAAAAATGGAAAGTATAACTTGTTATTAGTCTAGATTGAATCCTTTAAGGTAAAAGAGTTTCAAACCTGCCTCATCTAGCTAATACAATGGAATCACCTCTAGGTGTGGGTAGCCTAATGGGTGAGGTGAATATCTATTTTTTAGGGCTAGCTCCCCTAATGCATCATCTAAGCATAGCTACTGAGCCTAATTAATTTACCAATGAAAAATGATAGAAGGAAGACATGAAATCAAACCTTATACTATAGAAGGTGATGTAAAAATAGATTATATCCCCTCTACTTGATCCTTAAACAACTCTTATGGATAAGATAAAGACTAATTACTAACACACTTTCTCCTAAGACTCCTACACATAAATGCTTTATATGAAGGTTATGCTAAATTACTATGAATTGAGGATGATGAATGAGATGTATAATTCAAGACACTATCAATCAATTTTCACTACAATTAAAATCATTAACACCTTAAGACACCATGTAACTTGCATAAGACCAGTCTAATAATATCTAGGTGAGGAGAAAGGACCTATAAAGGGATAAAAATATCAACCACATATGCAAATAAAAAAAATGAAACACTAGAGAACCATCATGGAGAAGGTTGAATTAGTCCTTATATTAATTTAGAAGGATGTAATATACAAATGGGCATAAATTTTTCATACCCAATAGAGGGATGCATAAAATGGCTTTTGAAGCCCAATTTATAGAACATGAGAAGGAGAAAGAAGGAAAACATCACATAGAAATGGAGTGTAGAGGCCATGATGACAATCATATATCAAATAATTAGTTACAAAAATGAATGAGGGGTAGAAACAATCCCATAACTCTTTCTATGCATTGCCTTGGTGGCATAGTGGCCTTCAATGAGACTTTTAGGCATATAAGTGTGGTAGATGGCTAGTTTTTGGTCATAAGTGACCCCACAAGGACACCATGTTCCTTGAAATTGATCAATTACTCCTTGAAATGAAATAATAGGTCATGTACCTATTATGAGAGGGTAGTTACATGTTTGAACATGTACATTACTCACTTAGATGCCACCCTTCATGCCATTCACAACCCATATAATGTATTAGTCACCTTGATAAGTGAGAGAATTAAGACTTTGACACTTTCAAGTGAGTGATGTGTTTGATACTGGATTGGATAAGTTGTTAAAGTGATGTTTTTACCTTAGAAATCCTCTTCACCATGTGAACAAACCTATAACTTCCTTCTCTTAGTGAAAATGAGGTTACCTCTCTTAATTGACTATAAGTCTGCTCATCAAGCTTGATTGTGCTATTCTAAGAGTTTACTAATGATTATTTGGAGACAATTACATCTCTACACAGGTCTAAGAGGCTTCTTAATCCACATAGAATCTCAAACATGCCCAAAAACCATGAAAATAGTCCCGAAACTAGACATTATAAGCCACTTTATTACACATTTTGCCTCACATGTGCTAAATACATGGTTTAATGGATGATTATAAGGTATAAAAATGTCATCTATGTGTTTCTAAGTCCATTAAAGTTCATTTTGAGATATTTGTGTGCTCATATTCTCCATCGGGTCTTATTTTTGGTTTAGCAAGGGTTTTACGTGTCTAAACTGCTTAGAGATTATTCATAAAGAACAAATGCTCTCTCTCCTTCCTAATACCATAATATGGGAGTAGATAGACTCTTAAAACTACTCCAAACTCATTTTATCACCATTAAAACTATTAGGAAAGATATTAGTAAAATTTTATGACCTTCCAACTCTTTCTCAAGGCAAAAACATGGTTTGATGAGACCTCCAGTCTCAATGATGGGTCATAGAGTTGGGAGCTATAATGAGGGAACCAATGATATGAGTTTAAATTCAACCACCCTCTCCACATTACATCAAATCCTTGGGATCCCATGCAAAAACTTCATGAAGTTATGAGCTTCTCAAAAGGCTTTCTCAAGTTATCAAACCTAGTGTATTAGGATGAGAGGGAGCTTTTATGCTTAAAATACTCCCAAATGTTCTCCATTAGTTCAGTTGACCTTCAGTAGGTCTAATAAAACTTGGAACATTTTTATAAAATATATTCAATGGAAAATGGCCTCCAAGAAGCTTTTGCAACTTGCTTAATTCACCATGAGGGTTTATTGACTGTCTACTTTTCTTGACCCTAAAGGTCTATTCCTTAGGTTATTTCTTCATAATACTAAATCAAAATATCATGAACACCTTTTAATAGGTATTTATCACTTCTCACAAGTCCTCACTCCTCATATTCACCCAAAAACATTCTTTTTCCCCTCATACTTGATGTACATGCCTATAAAGGCTTACCATACTTCTTAGACTATAAATTTGAGTTTCAAACCTCTTCAACAGACTTCTTGACTTCTGATAGTTTTTAACAAGTGTTCGAGAGTTTTTATATGTGTTTTATTAATTTAGATAAAATTATTAAAACACTTTCATTCCATCACAAGAGGGTACTTCTCTTTCTGACATTCACCCACCTTTAGATGAACATTTTGGGCTACTTAACTATAAATTGAGGGTTTTCCTCTTCCATTTGCCGTTTCGACTTGGTGATATTTGTTCATTTTTATGAGTTTTCTCATGTTTCTTATGACTTCAATACACCATATTGGTTACTAAATAACTCATCACCACATGCTCCTTTTCCTTCCTTACACACACACAACCTTGCATAAGATCATTAGGCCTCCTATACTATAAGCACCATTAAAATGAGTTTCTTTAGACTTTTGACATTTTTTGATGGTTGTCAGTGGGGTTGAACACCTCATTAATTTAATCTTAGTCTCCATAAATTTCTAGTGCTTTATCAAAATCCTTAAAACCTCTTTTTATCATCTTTATATAGATGTACATTTGGGAGAATATTTTAGAGGGATTTTAAGAAGGTCATTTGGTGTGAGAAGCTCTATAAGATCATGAGACTTATCCACATGATATAAATCCTAAATGAAGAACTTGAAATTTCAAATCATCCTCAAAACATCTATACAACTTCTAACAAATGTATACCCTATTTTCTCCATTCTAGAATGACAAACTTGAAGGTGTTAGCTTAGGATATGTTTGAATGTTGGTATATAGGAGTGCTTCCTTGATGATCATTGGAAAGTGTTGGTAACAAGTTTGTGTTCTTATTTACCTTTCTTGATCATTAAAACATCATTCCGTATTTCACATATGGTATTCATAATTTTATTATTATCAACAAGCTATACTACTCCTTATGCATTTCACCTATATTGAAGCCTTTTACCACCTTAGGCAAATATATCCTACACATGTAACTGATGCCAAGTTTTAAGGAATCAAGTAATAATTTGAGAGATTAAAAACACCTCACTATTGAAAAATTCTAATCTCTTTGGGTCAAGAGTGAGAACCTATAGGTTTGTAGGCCTATGGGTCTTCATGTGGGACTACAGATGCACACTAGTGCAAGGTCTGCATCAGACTAGTTTTTTAAGCCCCTTTATCACATATAGTAATGGATCCAATCTCTAATGAGGATTTTTAATTACCATATCATCTCATGCAAGTTTGGTAAACTCAAAAATATCCTTCTACTCTATTCAACCATAATAATAACACTATCATCACCTTCTAGCTTATAGGCCATGGAGGCACATTTATTCAAGCTGGTCAAGGTTGGGAGTTGAAACTTGTCTGAGGTTGGAAGACTTTTTTAAAGACCTTGAAGATAGAGGACGTCTATAACATTGTTAAAATCTATAACAATCACTTTTATACATTAAACCTCTTATAAAACTCAAAACCCTACAATGCAAACCTAAAAATTCTCCATTTTTGAAGGGTGCTACTTAGTTATAACTTGTATAGACATGAATGTCATGATAGATGGTTTTAGAAGACTGATATTGACCTACCGAGACATGTACCACCTTACTCTCTTAACAATGAGCTCACAAATCCACTTGAAAAGCCCAAAATTGACCCTAATTAAAATCCCACTAGAGGAGGGTGAAAGGATCATATTTTTAATGTCACTAATTAAAATCCCACTAGAGGTTCTACCTTTGGACAAGATCTTGGGATCTTAATCTCCCTGTACAAACCATACCATTCAACTCAAATTAGCCCTTGTGAGCTTGCTAAGAGCTTGATGGAGATCTTGCTACACTTTCTACCTTTATCTTGACTATATGAGTATGGAATATTCTCTTTTATGCCTACAAGGGATTCCCCATGATATGTTTTGTTGTCCCCCAAAAATGACTTCTTATTTTTGGGACAACATATGAGCTATTTTGGGCCTGCTAGGCCAAAATTCCTCTCTTCCCTTCTCAAAATTTATTTGGGGGTTTTCAAATACATCAATTTTCAAAGCTTTTTCAGTGAAGGGATTAGCAAGTTCAATGAGTTCAAAGGCTTTTACAATTTAAAAGTTGCCTCAGCTAAGGAAGGATGCGTGCAAAAGAAAGAGTTAGGTGGATGCTACCAAGTATCATTGACTGAGCCCCTTTATGCTTTGTTTCAAAGAAGTGGCAGAACATGCCACGTGTCCCTTTTTGAAAACTCATCAAAAGCCACCATGTGTCTACATCCATGTAAGTGCTATAAATATTTAGACCACACAACATGTCAGCGTTGTAACTCAGCAAAATGTGACACGTGTCGATGTTCACTTCTTTGAGTTCCTTATAAGCTACAGGGTCCCTTTTGGTAAAGCTTTTTCTTGAGTTTTGTGGAGGGTGACAAGTGGCAAGTGCAGAAGGATTCACTATGTTTTTCTTAAGAGTAGCAGACTATGCCCCGTGTCCCCTCCAAAGCTCGACAAAAATTGACAAGTGTCAATATCTATAGTCTCTCCCCTTTGCTTCACTGTTTCAAGCAAAGACCATGGTGGGCTCGAGAATGAATGACTAAATGATGTGGAACGTACCAAGTGTCTACATCCATGTGACTAACAGATGTGTTCAGACTACACCATGTGTCCTTGGTGAGAATCAACAGAAGCTGGCAAGTGTCATCATGCACGTGACTACTAAAGTGAGTCTCGATTGTTTTCGTAAGTATTTCTAGAGTTCAATGGAAGCCTCTATGTGTCTTCTCCCTCTAGAATCTCAAAGGTTTCTAAGAGCTCCTCTGAATTAGATGGATGCTTCCACATATCCTTGATTTTCTCAGTAGAAGATTCCACGTGCCACTTGTTAAAAAGTAGCAGAAGGTGCCACATGTCAAAGGAGCACTTTCAAATGTAGGGACATAGAGCCAAGGAAAGGTTTCCTTCAGACAAATTGTTTGAAGGAATTACTTCGGACATTTTGTCTAAAGAAATTCCTTTGAACATTTTATCTAAAGGAAATAAAAGGGATGATAGCCTGCCGAAGAATCAAAGCCTGAAGGTCACTTGGAAGACATTGAAGGGCATGTTCCCTTCAGAAAAGGTTTGAGCCTCAGAGGGAAGTGGAAGTTGCCAAGTGCCACAAGCTAAGACATGGTTTCAAATGAAGCTCCAAAGTGTAGAACTCACCACATGTCCTATCCAAAGCTTATCCCAATAAGCTTATTTCAAAGTTGCAAATGTTGACTAGTGTCCTCATCTATGTCATAGCAGAAAGTGGCCATAGCAAGTGAGAAAGGCACGAGAGAGTTGCTAGGAAGAATGATGGGCCCATAAACATCAAATTTATCACATTGAAGTGTCTGTTGATTCCAAAAAACTCAAGGTGTGGACTTGAATGCATTTAAAATACTCTAAGGCTAGGATTAAGAGAAGGAACAAATAGAGAGGGAAACTCAACAAGAGTTACTGCTAGTAGGTAAAGTAGTTTGCTAGGTAGATATTTGGGAGCTAGTAACATTGAAGGCACTATCTACTTGTCCCCTTGGAAAAGAAGATAGAATAGACAGTTGCACGACTAAGCAGGTGATGGAATGAGAGATTCAAGCTCGAGAGGAGGCACTAGAGATGAATTGACATGCCACAGTTAAGGTAGCTACCCTACTCCAGCATGGCCTTTCTTGACAAGACCAAGAATGCATCCAAGGCATTAAATGTGCCAAATGGGTCACTTCATTGGGAGAAAGTGCCAAGCCTCCCTCAAGCCTCTATATAATGTAATCTATTGTATCATTTGAAAGGAGACCTTTTTGATTATCAGAAGCAAAACTCTACCCAAATTAAAAGGCATTACTGAGACTTTGAGATAAGATTGTAATTCATATTATTTTATCTAAATGAGAAAACATGTTACTTGTAGAATTTGTGTTTTTATAGCTTGCGCTATCTTGTGAGATTGTTTGTATGTCTATTTCTTAAGAGCTTTCTTGTCCATTTGATTTAACAAGTAGAATTAGTAGAGGTGATCAGGAAGGTGTCCTGAAGGCCAATTGTGGGACGATGTTGTGCCCCCATAAGCACCTTCAGTGTGTTTGCATTTTCCTTTCTTATGTAAAGAGCCTTGGGATGATGTGATGCCCCCATTGTTCTTCATTTTTCCTTTCTCGAGTTGTTGGTCACTCAGAACCCCTGTTACCTATTACTTGCTACTTGAAAGAGTCCTACTGCCTGCTAAAGAACATTTTTGAAAGAAGAGAAGTGCCTTCTATCACTGCACTAGGATTTCTACTATTTAGAAAGGAATCTAGCTCTTGGCTAAAAGTTGCTTCTGAAAGAAGAGAAGCATCTTCCCCATCACCCAAGATTTCTTCCTTGTTTATCAGCATCATCTTTGAAAGAAGAGAGATGGATGGTTCATCCCACCCCTGTGTCTTACTTTCTGCATATATATATATATATATATATATATATATATATATATATATATATATATATATATATATATATATATATATATATATATATAGCGTCCGTATATTTAATAGGGAACCTCCCCTTGATGAGAGGAGATATTTGCCCCCTTTGGATGTGGTAAACCTACAACATTGGATGACTAATATCCCTATGCTATGGTGATAGGAACTATTTTGGTCACCAATTAGCTGGCTGACAAAATATTCACCCAACAATTTTTGGTGACTCCGCTGGGGATGAACGTGAAGTCTAAAGCCTCAAGTTTTAGATTGAAGTAATCCCTACCGTTATCCATTACATAATCTGGTGACTCCATTAAATGTCTTACTCATTATCTATTTATAGCCTTACCATTTTCATCCATCTCCATTATATTATCTGGTTTACAAAACCAGAGCTGCTGGGAAAGAAAGTGTAGTTTGAAGCCTCAAGCTTTAAGCTGAAGTAGGGCCAGTTTCTTTTCCATTTTTGTCCTATAATTTAGCAACTCCACTCAGATGTGTTATCCCCATTTTTCATAATCTAATCATGGTAGTTCGAGGCCCCTGGGGTAACTCATTTGGCCCACTTAATCTAACTCCACCCCTGCATGAGCTACCACTCAGTTCAAGGAAGAATTTCCCCAAATTCTTTGGTGATGGAAGAGTCCACCCTAATGAACACATTGTAGCCTTCACCATAGCCTGTGGTGTGATAGGGGTGGAATTTGAAGATGTGGTAGTTAGGGTTTTCATGGAGACATTACAAGGTGCTGCTAAAAACTAGTTTTACCATCTACAAATTGGATTAGTGACTGGCTGGGACACTATCAAAGCCAAGTTTGAAGCCAGGTTCAAACCTATAGAATATGTGCATGCTCTACTAGCCTAGCTCACTTAGATGAAGAAGGAACCTCATGAGCCTATGAGGGATTTTATTGCCAGGTTTAACAAGTTGAGGCATAAGATTCCCATGGTCGCCCAGTTGATGCCTCAGAACTTCAAATGCTTCTTCATCAACTCATAACTACCTGAAGTGAGTTTTTTACTGAGATGAGTTGGCCACATAGACCTTGCTACTGCTCAAGACTTGGCCACTAAGGTAGAAGATGACCTTATCTTGGTAGGAAAGATAAGGAGAGATCATAACAGAGGCAAACCCTCGTCATCTTCTAAATGCTCACCTGTAAC
This sequence comes from Torreya grandis, assembly GCA_037957365.1. Lineage (NCBI taxonomy): Eukaryota > Viridiplantae > Streptophyta > Pinopsida > Cupressales > Taxaceae > Torreya > Torreya grandis. The sequence continues at coordinate 51,317 of JARHVA010007477.1, read as the reverse complement.
CACCACTGATCCAATGGTGTAGAAGCTAGCAAATGAAGTGCTGACCCTCAGAAGACAAATGGCATAAGGGATGTCATCTACTCTTTCATACATAGATGTACCAAGGAGGACATTCCCTAATTAGGCACATCAGGGGCAGCCAAATCATCTCCCTCCCCAATAGAGGAGCCTTGCCATTGAAGCACCTCTAGCCAACTCAATAGTTGGATATTTGGAAATAGAGGATGATTTCTCTTTCCAACTTGAGTTTGATCTAGAAAATGACACTGGTCTCTTCATGAAGGATCAAGAAGAGACAGCTGTTGACTCCCACATCAGTTTCCTAGATTACCAAGATGAACCCAAAAGTAAAGGTGAAGCATGTGAGGGATCATATGCTACAGTCACCCATTCTCAGAATCAGTCAGCTCAACAAGATGATAAAGGAGAAATAGAGGATTGACCTCAAATTTCAATTTCAATTGCTAAGCCTAGGGCCACTCTACCTATCTAGCTGAAGGACCCAGCGATTTCTAAGAAAGTAAGTATCCCAAACATCTCTGCACCTTTTACTTCAACTTCATAGATCAGTCCTCCCACCCCTCCCATAAACCAAAAGAAAGAACTCCCATCCCTTGTGCCTAGTCCAATCCAATCATTTGACATAATTGATCATGTTAGATGTGTTGAGACACAAATGGCAGCCCCTGTAGCCCAAATTTTGTTTGAGTCTTCAGGCAGGGATGAAGTAGCAAAAGAATTGGAGTGCAACATAAGTGCAAAAGAACCCTCCCTTCCAAATGAAGAAGAATTTGAGATATCTAAGGGGGACAATCAAGACATGTGATGGGCTGAGCAATCATAACAACAAATTATGGTACTAGACCATTCTACTACCCATCAAAATCAAGAAAAGGAACTCTTCACTAGGAGAGTGAAGATTTATGGTTTTTGGACCAAAAATCAAGTCTTGCTATGGGGAAAGAGAAGAAAACAAAAGTGAAGGCACAGAAAAATGGTTTCTTGGTGGAGAGTTCCATTCATCCATCACCGATTCTAGGGACAAAATGGTTTCCTACTATTTTATCAGGATTGGACACCATTATTATTGTTTCATAATGGGTTTCATCTAAAGCACTTCAAATCTTGAGGCATCAAATAAGTTCATTACATATGTATATTTGTATAGTCTTTAGTTTTGTTTTGTGCTTTTCATTTTCATTTTTGTCGCCTTTTTTTTTGGGTAGCATGACTCCATAGCCCAATGGCACACTTCAAGGCACTAGAGATTCTAGTTTCTACTCCCCTCAGCTGTGTCTCAAGTTTCTAGATTGAAGGAAGTTTCCCAATAGGAGCTAGCTATTGTCCCCCAAAAATGACTTCTTATTTTTGGGACAATATATGAGCTATTTTGGGCTTGTTGGGCCAAAATTCCTCTCTTCCCTTCTCAAAATTTATTTTGGGGCTTTCAAATTCCTCATTTCTTAAAGCTTTTTCAGTGAAGGTATTATCAAGTTGAATGAGTTTAAAGGCTTCTACAATTCAAAAGTTGCCTCAGCTAAGGAAGGATGTGTGCAAAAGAAAGTGTCAGGTAGATGTTGCCAAGTGTCATTAGCTAGCCCCTTTATGCTTTGTTTCAGAGAAGTGGCAGAATGTGTCATGTGTCCCTTTTTGAAAAATCATCGGAAGCTATCATGTGTCTGCATCCATGCAAGTGATATAAATATTTAGACCATGCCACATGTTGGCATTGTAACTCAGCGGAATGTGACACCTATCAGCATTCACTTCTCAGAGTTCCTTATAAGCTGTAGGGTCCCTTTTGGTAAAGCTTATTCTTGAGTTTTACAGAGGGAAACAAGTGGCAACCATGAAAGGCTTCACTATGTTTTTCCTAAGAGTAGTGGACCATGCCCCGTGTCCCCTCCAAAGCTCGGTGGAAACTAACAAGTGTCGATATCTGTAGTCTCTCCCCTTTGCTTCACTATTTTGAGCAAAGACCATGGTAGGCTTGAGAATGAATGACTAAATGAAGTAGAATGCACCAAGTGTCTACATCCACATGACTAATAGATGTGTTTGAAGTACACCACGTGTCAAGAATCAATAGAAGCTGATAAGTGTCATTGTGCACGTGACTACTAAAGTGAGTCCCAACTATTTTCATAAGTATTTCTAGAGTTTGATGGAAGCCTCCATGCATTTTTTCCCACCAAAATATCAAAGGTTTCTAAGATCTCCTTTGAATTAGATGGATGATTCCATGTATCCTTGACTATCCTGGTGGAAAATGCCATGTGCCACTTGTTAAAAAGCAGTGGAAGGTGCCACGTGTCAAAGATAGAGGACTTTCAAATACAGGGACATAGAGCCAAGGAAAGGTTTCCTTCAAACAAATTGTCCAAAGGAATTTATTTGGACATTTTATTCAAATAAATTCCTTCAAATGTTTTGTCTGAAGGAAATAAAAGGGATGATAGCCTGCCAAAGAATTAAATCCCGAAGGTCACTTGGAAGACACTGAAGGGCATGTTCTCTTTAGAAAAGGTTTGAGCCTCAGAGGGAAATAGAAGCTACCAAGTGTCACAAACTGAGACACGATTTCAAATGAAGCTCCAAAGCACAAAACTCACCACATGTCCCATCCTAGTGTAGCAAAAGCTGCCACATGTCTGCATCTGTGTCCCTCAACCTCTAACAGTTTCAAAGCTTATCCCAATAAGCTTATTTCAAAGCTGTAGATGCTAACAAGTGTCCTCATCTGTCTCACATTGGAAAATGGCCATAGCAAGTGAGAAAGGCATGGGAGAGTTGCTAGGAAGAATGATGAGCCCACAAACATCAAATTTGTCACAATGAAGTGTCTGTTGATTCCAACAAACTCAAGGCATGGACCCGAATGCGTTCAAAAGACTCTAAGGCTAGGATTAAGAGAAGGAAGAAATAGAGAGGGAAACTCAGTAGGAGTTACTACTGGTAGGTGAAGTAATTCATTGGGTAGATATTTGGGAGCTTGTAACATTAAAGGCATTGTCTGCTTGTCCCCTTGGAAAGGAAGATAGAATAGATAGTTGTGTGGCTAAGCAGGTGATGGAATGAGAGATTCAGGCTTGGGAGGAGGCACTAGAGATGAATTGACATGCCATAGTTAAGGCAGCCACCCTGCTCTAGCATGGCCCTTCCTGACAAGACCAAGAATGCATCTAAGGCATTAAATGCACTAAATGGATCACTTCATTGGGAGAAATTTCTAAGCCTCCCTCAGGCCTCTATATAATGTAATCTCTTGTATCATTTGAAAGGAGACCTTTTTGATTATCAGAAGCAAAACTCTGCCCAAATTGAAAGGCATTACTGAGACTTTGAGCTCAGATTGTAATTCATATTATTTTATTTGAATGAGAAAACAAGTTACTTGCAGACTTTGTGTTGTTATAGCTTGCGCTATCTTTGGAGATTTTTTGTCTGTCTATTTCCTAGGAGCTTTCTTGTCCATTTGATTTAACAAGTAGAACTAGTGGAGGTGATCAGGAAGGTGTCTTGAAGGCCAACTGTGGGATGATGTTGTGCCCCCATAAGTACCTTTAGTGTTTTTGCATTTTCCTTTCCTATGTAAAGAGCCTTGGGACGATGTGGTGCCCCCATTGTTATTCATTTTTCCTCTCTCAGGTTGATGGTCACTCAGCACCCCCGTTACCTGTTACTTGCTACTTGAAAGAGTCCTACTACCTACTGAAGAACATTTATAAAAGAAGAGAAGTGCCTTCTTTCATTGCACCAAGTTTTTTGCTATTTAGGAAGGAATTTGGCTCTTGGTTGAAAGTTGCTTCTGAAAGAAGAGAAGCACCTTCCCCATCACCTAAGATTTCTTCCTTGTTTATCAACATCATATCTGAAAGAAGAGAGATGGATGGTTCATCCCACCCCTATGTCTTACTTTATGCATATATATATATATAGTATATAGCCTCTATATATTTAATAGGGAACCTCCCCTTGATGAGATGAGAGATTTGTCCCCTTTGGATGTGGTAAACCTGCAACATTGGATGACCAATCTCCCTATGCTGTGGTGATAGTAACTATTTTGGTCACCAATTAGCTGGCCAACAAAATATTCACCCAACATGTTTGACCTCTTATGACTCTGACCTAATCGTATAAGTTCGTACAAGTCTTAAAAATACATGTAAAACACCATTTCTCTACATTTTTTTAGGTTTGAGATTTTTAAAAACCATTGGAGGACAATAGGATGGAAATGAGAGACCAAGTACATTTTCAAATCAGAGGGTATGGATGGAGGGAAGCTAAAAATTTTCAAGTGTGTGGGGCCCTTTATGGTGAATGAAGGATGTTTAGCCCTTAAAAATACCCCTTTTTTACTTATAAGCCCAGCTTATAATGACTTGCAATGGCTATGATACCCTTAAAAGCTCCTAATTTAAATGTGACATACAAAAATCACTTTGATCAAAGGTTTATAACCACAAGGTTAACTTATTTTACATATTTGAAGGATATTTGATGACCTTAGGTGCTCATTAGAGCTTGAAACATGCTTGATGGACTATAAAAGATAACCTTAGATATATCATTAGAATTGATGTCAAGTCTTAAACATGACTTGGATATCCCTTGCATCTTGTTAAGAAGACCTATCCCATAAGAATTAGCTAAGGTAAGTAGGAATATAATGATAACAAGAAACCTTAATTCTTCCAGATACCTTATTTTCTACTAAAATACCTTAACTTTATCAAACAAGGTATAGGCCACTTTTTAGGCTTTAAAAGACACTTGAGACATTTAATCTCACCCAAGGACAACCAATTAAGATATAATACATCACTTAATGACTCATAAAATGCTACTATATGATGGTTTCTTGAGCATCCCCTATTGCATATAATGAAACCTTAAATAATGCTAATAAGGCTTTTAAAAGACCATTTTAAAGACCATGAAAAGATCTAGATAGCCATATACAATATTGGAGGGCCCTATGAGAAAAGTTTGAACTATAAGGGTTGATATTAAGCCTGGGAGGCCAAAATATCAACATTTTTGGTGACTCATAGGGGATGACCTATTTGCTAGTCAAGAGAACCACTTATTTCATCCTTTCATTGGGATAAGGACTCACACATGGCAATCATGATTTGAGATAAATAATATGATTGATATGAAAACAAGACATAAAGAATTGGAAACAAACTCACCACTCATAATAAGGACAACACACACAAGGCAAGAAGCAAACACACCCATATATTGACAAACACTTAAGGAACACAACAAACAAGAAAATAATTAACTATATAAAATTGACCTAAAATTTTCTTCTCCTTCTTAGGTCAAAGGGGAAGTTTTTTGGATCCTTTAATTTATGAGATGAAGAATGGCATGAGACAAGCTACCTCTTAGTCCTTGGTCTTATTATCTTTATCCTCTCTTTAAATTCCACTCCTTTTGACATGCTCTCAATTGAAGGGAAAACTACAAACCATTCTCATATGGAGATATATTCCTCTTTTACTCTTAGACCCACCTCATATTTTTTTATCAATTGTAACCTAAAAAAATGGTACCTCATCTAATCATACTCATTTAGTCTCTATAACATCTTGGATGACATCATGCTTGTTGTCATCTACTACAAGCTTATCAAGATCTTTAAGGAGCTTTACATACTCACTTCAAGTTATATCATTATCCTTAATGAGTGTGTCTTGATCAACCTCTTCATGTTCATGTTATTCAATAGGATGTGTGTCTTTGAAAATATCCTCAACCTCTTGAAGTGACTCAATATACTACTACTAATCATCCTTTTTCTCAAGCTTTTGGTCAATCTGAATTAGACCAACTCAAGTATCATCTTTATTCATAACCTCAACTTGTTTTATTATAGAGACTTAAACCTCAATATTATCTACTATCTCAACTAGATCAATGACAATCATGTTTTATTTTTTGAATTATACTATCAAGATCATCTTTCAATACTTTATTTATCACTACAATCTCATTATCAAAATTCCTTATAGGATAAATAAGTCTTTCTTCAAGTTATAAAACAACCATATTTTTCTCTTTAATACCCTCAATTGAATGTTTTAGCTATCCAAGTTTCACCCTCTTGAGTAAGACTATATAAACCCTCCTCAAACCTGGACTAACATTGGATTGACCTATAGGTTGTGGGATACCTAAAGTTTAGGTCAAACCTCTAGTTTTTATGGGGATAGATCCCATGATTTTTCAAGTGAATACTCTCTCTAATACTTAAATTTACTATGATAAAAATGGAAAAGATATGAAAACTTATAAAATAACCTACACTAATATTGTGATGCATCAATGACTAAAAATCCTCTCTTAGTTAATCATTTAAACACACTAATGAACTTGATGAAACCAATATATTATCATACATCTTGACAAATTCATATACATGAGAGTTTCATGTGAATATCAAGTGAAAGTCCTACAACTTGAAGGCCAAGAACCTAGGCCTGCACTAGACACTATTAACTCATCAACACTTCAAAACCATTACTGCATATCAATACCTCACACAACTACATAAAATGATAAAATGAATTTAGGTGAATGAAAGGACCTAAATAATATAATGACACTCATAAATTATGCAAATGAACTTTCAAAAGACACACTAACACTCAAAAAAAGTTTTCAATTATTCTTCTATTGATTTAAAAGGTATAAGGTACAATTTTAAAAGAGCTTTGCTACACCCAACTAAGGGATGAGAAAACAAGAGATAAAAGCATAATTAAATATAATGTTTTAGAGAAAATATATAAGAATAAAAATGTAGGAGAGGCCATGAATGAGTCCATGGTGGTGTAGGGTAGTTACAATAGGCATATTCACCCCTCTCATGCATTCATATCTTCCACTGACTCCATTTTGGCATTGAGATGAGGTGTGGGGGATATAACTCCAATATTTTATTTCATGAAATGCCTAACCATACCTAAAATGGTCTATTATTCCCTCCAATGGAAACTACAACATGTACATGGGTGTTAGTAGGATTTTCAAGAGGCATTGTATAGCCTTTCCTTCAATATGCATGTTGACTTGCTAATGAAACTATCTCCATTCCTTCATAATGGTCTAAAATTTGGAATATGATCACTAGGATGGATAGTTACAAAGTGAAATTATTGATCATTAACCTCTTCATGTCATTCCACACCCACTAAGACCTTCTATCTACAAATTAAGTAGGCTTATTTTACTAGTTCTTCATCTTTCTCCTCATCTACTTCTTAGGTGGTTAGAAAAACTAAACCAGGCCTTTGAGTCATTTGAGAAGAATTAGATCATATTTGAATAACCCTTTGTATCAACACTTAGACCTTTATCAAATACCCTTCACCTATAACTCATCTGCCTTGCATGATTAGGCCACTTAAATTGGCTTCACAAACTGGCTACTTGGCAGGAGCTAGCAGAGATACTTATGGGAAAGTTCATGAATAATTATAGTTTTTGAGGAGTATAAAAATTCTTGAAATAAACCTTCTCATAGTTTATAACTCTTGATTAGGATCTACAACCCATTTTATACTCAAAACACTATAAATATACCTTTTCTGGAGGTGTCCATATAGCCTCCATACAATCAAGTACCAAGGTCATGGGATCCTCTAAGTTGAGAATAAGCTCCAAGTGTAGGTAGAGAAGTTCCTAAGTGTTTTAATGCATATTTCACTAAACCTTTCTAATCGAGTACCTATTAGGGTTTAAGGGGGGTTAAGAATGTTTGGGAATCTTAGCAATGGCTCATTTAGATTAGGGACTAAACCTCTAAATTAATTTCACTAGATCCATGTCCAAAAACCTCTATACCTCCCCTAAAGTGATTGTCTCCCCATGTAAATCAACCATACTATTGTGAGCATTTGAAGATGTTCCTTGGGGTGAGAAACACATCACTTGAGTAGGTTTTGGGTGTCTAGAGACAAAATGACCAACTTTAGGGATCTCCCTAGTAATTAAAGTGACTAAGATGTGACTAAGCATAATGGTGGCCTCTCCCTTGAAATTATGAGGTGTTATTAATTCTCAAATTAGTTTCTTCTCCACATTTTAGTGATAGAGCACTAGTGGAGTTGATAAACTAGTCTATCTGCACATACTAATTCTAAACTTTTGACCCTAACCTTAGGGTTTTGAGGTACTCCTACATTATTTACAACTTAAACACAACCTTAGAGACCTTGAGAGTTAACAAAATTAGCTTTATTAGGCTACTTAACTTCCTTTAAATGTACATAGTCATCTATCTGAACATTCATGCCTATCTGCTTATAGAATCAATCATCAAGTTCTCTAAAAATGATAGTTAAATGGCAAATTAAAAGACTTAGGGTCCATTCTCCCTATTCAACCTCATGATGCACACAAACATTTCTCATCTCTTTATTTTTAAGCTCAAACTAGACTTCTTAGCCATGTTTCATACATTTTAACCCCTTCACATGTCAACTAGTGAGTTTTCTTGAAGCTTAGAAGGATTGAAAGGCCTTAACTACCATTTTAGAACCAAACAACACCATATGAATATGTTTTAGAACAAAAATTCACCATTAGGTCATTTTTGGGGTTTACGTAGGTTTTGAGACATACACCATATTAATAATGGTTCATAGTGCATATATATCTAAAATAGATCCAATTTCCATGAAACTATAGTGTATTGACATCCTCATTTTCCATGAATAGCTTGGGGTCCCATGCAAAGGTTGTGTGGAGATAGGAGCATTGAAAGGTGGCACTTGAGTTTTCTTCTAACCAATTCTGATAGGTTATTTTCTTAAGAATAATTAATAAATGCTAGTCCCATAATTAAAACTAATAATTCATGGATCTTTAGTCCATATGGATATTTAAACTTCCCAGGAGCTTTGGTCTTGAACATCTCTGTAGTGAAGTGTGTGAACACTTGAAGTTGGGCTTCGAGTTGGCTGTGTATAGGGTTAAATGAATCAAGTAGGGTTTTGAAACCATTTAGTCCTTTTCCTCATTTATCTCTACATGAAACTTTATTATTAGGGTCTAAAACACACATACACATCCCTCATGGCCATCAACTTTGTTTTCAGATATTGAAGATGCCTTAAGATGGAAGTAGGGTCTTGAGTAAGCTTGAAGTATATCTACATTGATCTATCCTCAAGGGCATCTGATGTAACCTAATTTTTTTTTCCATTGGAGGATGTATGAGGACCTTTAACATCATGTTTAACTAATCCAAAACCTTTTGTGTATTCTAGTATTCCTACAGACCTTTCAAAGCATGAATTTACTCATCTAGATCTAGAATTGACTGTCATATACTAGGCTAAGTCTAAGATAAAATAAATGGTATAAAAAATATTTATCTAGCCAAAATTTAAGAATGGATGACTTTTATTACTCAAAATCATCATTTTTACTAATTTTTGAGGTCTGGTTGTGCCTATAGAGACCTCAAACAATCATTTGCCTAGACTAGCTGTAAGCTGTCTACAATTCTGAGTGGTTAGGCATGAGAGTTTTAAGTAGGGTTTCCTCATTTTTTTTAATTATATAGTCATGGTTATATGATTTAAATAATGTTTTTCAATTTTATTAACATGATTATATGTTTATTTTATTACCTTTCTTCCTTTACATATCTTCCCCTTTAGTCTTAGGGTTTATTCTTAAGAAGGCATGTGTTACCTTCAAGTCTATGTTGACTATTTTATTACCATTTAGATGGGGTGAATACTCATATTTTTCTTCCTTTTCATATTTATCCTTACAATATATTGTATTACTTTTTCCTTCTACCATTGGTAAGATGGAGGTCTTCTATATGTACCCCCAATGTTATATGCATGCATATGCCTGTAGACTATCTATATGGGTTTGAGTAACATGCTTATATGAGAATCTATAATTTATTAAAACCCATATAACATATTACATTTAAATTCATCTCTTTGGGGTATACATTTTCTTATTCTCATAACACTTCTCATGCCCATTAGTGGTTCACAAAATGTTCTTAGAGAATTTTTTGCAAGAGGCTCAAAATAGTTGGCTATAGTTGGTTATTTGCTTCCTCAGTCAGATATATGACCCATATAGGTCTATCCTCCATTAATTTTTATTAAAGGTTACATGGGTTATTTTTATGTATTTTATATGGTTTATATTTTGAAATAATGGAGTGAATGAGGATGATTGTGGAGTGATATGGAGTTGGAATATGAACAACAGGGTTAAAACATAGTGTAAATGGTAGTGGAAACAACATGAAATGGTAGAGGTATGGCAATGGCAAGAAGTGAAGCAAGTAAACCATTCCAAGGTAACATGCATGAATCTTGAAGATTCTAATACATAGACCTATGAAAATATATCACTTTGGAGGTAGAAAAAGGGCACAAATAGTCCAAAAGTGAAACCTAAGAATCTCTAAGAAACCTCAATTTTGGCTAAGAAACCTTTAACATTTGAAAATCTAAGTAAGTGAGCTTGGATTCAAGGAAGGTGTTTTATAGGCCTATGGGGATGCCATGAAGGTAAATATACTTATTCACAAGGATATGGTGATGACTTATTATCACCTCAACACTCCATTTCACACTTTTGCTTGTGTTTGATGGCTTTGAGGGCAAATTTGAACCACATACAATGGTTATAGATAGTGAACCTTAGATATGTATAAGCCCCTTTCTTGAAAACACCTTGTGCTAAATAAAATATTTGTGGACCTCATACTTGAGAAAATAGGTATGGGGAAACTTTAAACACTCCATCAATCTTCCAACAATTCAACTCCTTTTAATGAGAGTACTTTATACTCTGTTCATTACCCAGATCTACCTATAGATTATACACTATGCTAATTTTAGAGGTTTATTGTTTATAAAATCTTAGACATGTTAGTCAAACACTAAAAATTCCATGATAGGTCCATTCAATACCTAAGGAAATAGGATCAACCATTGGTTTGACCAAATAAATTAAGAATCCATTAAAACCATTTTATTCTACTTGGCATGTGCAGATAAGGATGACATACAGATCCCTTAAGTTCTTATATAATATTCATAGAGCTTAGGGAATAAATATAGAAAAAAATTCCCATGGATGAAATATGAATGAGTGTACTTCCCCTAGCTAAGATCTTGATCCCCCATTCTCTCTCCTATGTATGGTCTAAACATAAACTTGAGTAGCTCTTCAAGCCTAAAAATGAGATGGAGGGGAAGGTAGGTCAATTTTGAGCTTCCTTTACACTAAAACACTCTAATTTCTCCACCACTTGCCATTAATAACCTCCCTATGGATATCCCTAACTCCATTTGAGTTAGTTAGTACTATATGGATCTGTACCATTTGGGAATTCTCTATAAAATATAATTTATCTACAATTTATCTTGCTTCAGACTAAAATACATCATTAGCAGGTGTTATGGAGGGAAAATAAGAGTCTTATGATTTTTTAAAGTCAATGGTACAAATTAGGGGAGTTGAAAAGCCATAAGTTAGGGGAGTTGAAAAGTCATAATGGTGGTAATGGGCTCAATGGGGCATGAAACACTTTAATGATTGTCTAATGTATCTCATGAGGTCTATTAAAGGTGTGGAAGGTGGCTTAGTGGCCCATGAAGGTCAAATTAGGCCTCATTATGATAAAAAAACATTGCCTTTGGTACACACACATGACCCTAAAGGCGCATATCAAATGAATATTATGATAATATCTATGAAGAGACCCTTATGACCTACGAAAGACATAAATTGGATCCCAATATACTTAATGATATTATTTTAAGCTTTCAAGATGAAAATACCTTATATAATTGGGCATATCTGAGGTGATTACGAATCTTTATTAGACTACCTTCTTTATTCACCTTCACCATGGCATTTATCACATGTTAGAGCACCATAAAACTGACCAAAGATCCTTATAAATGATCAAACATCAAGAATTTTTTTTATTCAAGTAGAAATCGAGACATGGGGGTGGGGTCACAAAGAAATGATATAATATGACAAGATAGGATCTATTTGTAGAACCCAAACTCATAAGATGAATAACAACCATGAGGACTAATGGATTTGAATCAAGACTCAAGGACTTGAGGTTGACCCCTTTATATTTTTAAGACTAGAAAGTAGTCAACATTTTTTTTGACTTAGCTAACTTGAATAGCTTGTTGGTGAAGGGAACTCATAACTCTTTGAATTGCTCTTGATGACTTAAAAATGGACCTTTGACTACACATGACTTTGCTCAATACCTTTCAAATTTTTTAACTCAATGAGACACAATAAGATGAAAAAAATACAAGAAAGGAAAACACAAAAAAAAAACAATAAGACAAAGCAACAAACAGCTAAGCATGTGATGGATAACTTGGAGGATTGAGACAAAAAATAATTACTATATACAAGAGGAACATGATAAAGACTAATAAAAAAACTTAAAGAACATCCCATTGACAAGGATGGGGAGTTCCTCACCATTCAACCTATATAGTTGAAAATCATTACTTTCCTTATAGCTAGTGATGATATAAAGCCCACTTCAAAGGCTATCAAAATTTAAGTGTTTCCCTAGATTGGCATGGTCTTCATCCCATTTGAGAATTATATATACTTATTGAAAGGTCCTAGATGAATCTCTTTTATCAAATGAATTCTTGACTTGGTGTTGACTAGACCACATGACATGTATGGAATTATCCCTTGTCTCCTCTAACTATCTCATCTCATTCATTCTCACTTGCATTGCATCATTTTCCAAGAGCTCAAGTTGGTGAGTAAGTTCTAAGGCTATTATTTCAAGGGAAATAAGAAGTCTTGCCTCTATACCATATATAAAAAAGTAATGATATTTCTTAGTATAACTCTTAGGTTTGCATCTATCTACCCATATGTTAATCCTCAAATTTTTGTGCTATTCTCTTTGACTATCCTCTATGGTCTTCTTAATGATCTTTATCGAGTTTTTGTTTGTGGACTCTACTAGCCCATTTCACTATGGGTAAAAGTTGGAGGAAGACTTGAGGTAGATGCAATGGATAAGGGACCACTCACATACTTGATCACTACTGAAGGCCAAGGTATTATCTGATATTATTATTGAATGTACAATAAACTTGGTCACAATACTATAATAGAACTCTAAGAGTGAGTTCTCATTGGCCTTTTTAAGTGCATATACCTTTACCCACATTGTGAAATAGTCAAAGGATGTTAGGACACACTTATGCCCAACATTGGAATGGGGATGGATCATGATTACAAAGTCTAATCCCCATTACATGAAGGGCTACTAAACTTGGATGGGTTGCAAGGGTGAGGTAACTAACCTTTGTTTTTTGGTGAACATGGCATATTTAGAATAATTATTAACCTAAGCATGTGAATCTATAAAAAAAGTGGGAAAAAATTATCCTTCTCTAATGATCTTGGAGGCTTTTGTCTTGGAACCAAAGTGCCTACTTGTAGGCCTATCATAAAACTGCTCAAGTAACTTTTCAATATGATTCAATTTAACACTTCTTAAAATCTTACCTACTATATAATTATTTAAAAAAAATACATACACCAAGATATAAGGTATGGTTTGTAACATAAAATGTCTTATTTTGGTCTTATCTAAGACCATATGACATTGGCCTATTTGGAGGAACTTGACCACATCATTGGTCCAGCTGAGAGGAGTTTTGTATGCAACTACTTGCTGACTATCATGGACTACCAACCCTATGTCTTTATATTCTTTAACCTATAATGAAATGTGTTCATATATCCCTCTACATATGATAATAATGGTAACCTCTACTTCAATTCCATACTCCATACACTATTTCACTCATCCAACTCTCTTCTCACTTAAATATTTGGTAAGTATGAACTCCTTGATGCTTGGGTGCACTACCATTACAATGACCTTATTCTTATAGACCATGTCTTTAAATGTATTAATCCATCTCATAATATAAAGGACATTATTTTCCATAAAGGTTTACCTTTATTCATATCCTTCTAAGGCTTTACTAAAGAAGGCAATTGGTTGTTCAAGTCCTTCATAATTATGTTGCATGAACATAGAATAAATGTCATTAGCTATGGAGAATGCATAAAATGTCTTTTTCCTAAATCCAGGGTTGAGGAGGGTGGGGGATTAAGAGATGTCCTACTTGATGGCCTCAAAACTTATCTTTCCTTATTTTATCCATGTGAACTCTTTGTTCTTCTTAAGCATATGAATAAGTGGCCTCACTAACTATGCAAATCTTGGAATGAACCTATTTATGAAGTTAATCTTTCCCAAGAATATATAAAAAACTTTATTATTCTTAGGTAGGGGTAATGATATGATTTATTCAATCTTATTAAGGTCAATGGATAAGCCATTCTTTGACACAACATGTCCTAACAATCTAATCTCATGGACTACAAAGATAGATTTCTTGGGTTTTAAAGAAAATACAACCTTCATACACCTATCAAAGACTAAAATAAAGTGTGTCATGTGATATTTAGGGTCATTTTTAAAACATAATGATGCCATAAATATATATGAGCACCATATCATTAATGATCCCTTGAAAGGAAACATCCATTTCCCTTTGAAAAGTTCCCCTTGCAATGGATAGTCTAAAAGACATCTTCATGTATGCATAGGTGCCCTAGTTTGTTGTGAAGGTAGTCTTGTGTCTATATTCGTCCCTCACCAATATATAGTTATAACTAAAGTATCCATTAATCAAATAAAACCTATGAGATATGATAACCTTATGAAGGATCTGATCCATAGATGGTAGTGGATAATGGTTTCTCAAAGACACCTTGTTAAGGTCTCTAAAATCAACGCATAGGCATATTTACCCATTATTTTTAATCATAGGCACAAGTTTTTTCACCCATTAGGATTGATTGATGGGGAATATGATATTATATTCAATTATTTTATTCAACTCCCTTCTTATAAGCTATTCAACCTTAGGGCTGATTGGTCTTTACTTCTGCCTTACCAATTTTGCATTGTCCTCCAAGTCTATGGTGTGTTGGGATAAATTGGTGTCAAATACTTTTAGATCATGGTATTAACATGAAAATAAACTATCATACTCCTAAAATAAGGTTATTAAGGGAACTATCTCTTCCTTGGTGTTCACTTTCCCCAACCTAAGTAATTTGTCTTTGAAAATGGCTACCTTTTCATAATGTTCCTCTTTGGTTAAGATACTCACCTTGTAGTTAATTAAATAATCATATTCATTGAAGATAATCTTAGATTTCCCCAATCCTTTGGGTAATGTTTTAGTCCTTAACTATGTAATATGGCCATCAAATTAAGGTCGCAGTCTACATTAGTTCTTATGATATAATTTTCCCTCATGCATGAAAAAATAAGCAATCTGATTATATTTGTCAAAGACATGCCAACTCACCTCATTATCAAGTATAGATGGAATACATACAACCTTTATTTGTGACTATCCTTTATTTCCTTTGACTCCATCAATAATGTCATATTGGGCACCAATGGTAGCTAGTCTTTCTACATGATGGTTTAACTACCTAGGTATAAAACATGTCAAATGATAGGAAGTCCTCTAAGAGATCCCAAAATTGATGATTTTTGACTACACTAATACCTCTCACCTATTGCATCACTAGCTCATTATCCCCTTTCACTTTCAAAAGTTTGATTCCTATTCTCCTTACCTATTGTAGCCCATTTATGAGGGATTCATATTCTACAATGTTTGAAGTATAACTATATTGAAACCTTAATACAGAATAATAACTCTAATTAGAAGGGGAAAAAATAATCACTCCAACCCTACTCCCATTATTTGACCTTGATCCATAAAAAAAAAAGTCCATAAGCCTTCATACTCTTGAGTTTTAATTGTAAGACTAGGTACAATAGCTCCTTCTTCATGCATACAATATACACCTAAGCCTACCTCCTCAATGGTCTTGTGGGGGTAAAAACCATGGTTTTCAAATATCCATTCACCAAGGAGTAGATCTGAGATGCTTTCAAGATGATCTTTGGACTCTTGATCATTGATGTTCTCATCTTTATTTAGGATAGTGCAATTCACATTGGATAGGTTTGGCATATATGGTTCTAAGTGGAACCTATAAATAGTTTCAGACCTAATAGTGACCCTTATCCCACACCTAGTCTTAAGGACCATGTATGACTAATTGTAGGAAATATACCCCCCAAAATTTGTAGTGAAATCACTAGATAAGCATAAGGTAAATTATAGAGGAAGGTTAAGTACCATAACATCTTGGGAGATGGTATAGTTAGGGTAGGAAACCAACACAATTTTGAGGTATTTAAGGATACCTATAGTCTTTGTGGGAGACCCATCTAATTACAAAACTCATTTTTCATTGGGTTCATACTTGAGCTCTAACTTATCAACTATGGCTTTTGGCATAATAGAAGTAGAAACATCACTATCTATCATGAAATTGTAGACAAGGGAGTCTCCAATTATGATGGGTAAGTAGAAGGGAAGTGGATTAAATACTATAGGAGATTGGATTTCATTAGGTTGACTATTATTAATATAAATTGCACTCACCTTATCAACTTGCTTGTTCATGAGTGAAAGCCTAGAGAGCTCTTTTTGAAGGATATCTTTCTACCCTAGAATTAGTAGAGCATCTGACATAGGAATAATAACACTATAGTTCTTCACGTAATATATAATGTTGAAGGGAGAGATGACTACCTTGGGTTACATATTATAAGTAGAGGCATCACTTGTAGCTTGTGTGACTTGGGGAATGAAAGGACTCTTCTACTATTGCCCATGTCCTTATGATGTCTACTATGTTGGAGGTGTTTTATAGATTTCACCTTGAGTTAAAATCTATTAAGATACTTAGGGATGTGTTGAAGTGTCCTTAGACTGACCCAAACTATCATTAACCATTATCCTCTTAGCCCTTGTGTGGGCTGCAATTGAATTATTTGTGTTGAGAACATTCTGCCCCAAATTTGCTACCACTTACTCAAAAGAGTGTTCACCTTCTTGAAAGTTAGAAAAGTTTTTATAATTATGTGTCTTACTTAAATTTAATCCTTGTTAAATTGGGCCTTTAGTTGGGGTTATGAAAGGCATGTTTATATGAAGCACTTGAGAACCTTCTTTATGTTGTGGAGGAGGCATGTTATCATGTGCTTGAAAGGCAAGACCCTACTGCGTATAATAAGTCTGACATAATTCCCCACTTAGAGCTATTTACATCACAACTTGTTTCCACCATAGAACACACCACTAACCTTTTTGTGCATAGTTATTTTGAGTTTGCATCAATGCCCTTGAACTGCTGACAACATTGAGGTTGTAACTATTGTAAGGTCTAGCTTGTGTAATATGCCCATGGACTTATTGTTTTGGATGATAAGGAGGCATATTATATGGATAAGATGGATTTGGATCTTTATAAGGGGATTGATAAGGTCTATAGGATATATTCTACTACCTTTCTAAAGTTACCAATTTGTTATTTTGTGATTTGAGTAACCCCATCTTACCAATCTTATCTACTTAGATGCCAGTAGACTGATCTTGATTGTTTAGAGCTGGTAATAGAGTAATGGTGGGGTAAAAAGGTTTAATATCTAGAAACAAGGGCATGATATGCTTAAGAGTAATCTTTATTTCTTAAATTAGGTAATTTTTTGCTCTTATGGAGATCTCATATGCTTTTAGCAAGGTAGTCCTCCTTATGGACCATATCATCAAAAGAACATCAAAATTCAAGGCCCTTAGATGGTATAGGAAGGTGTAGTTATGGGTGCAATTTATGATGATAAGAATCATATCCCAAGTTTTTTGGAACATGTAATTAAAATTTACCATGGATTACTGGGGTGCTTTCTTAATTAAGGTGAGTTGCTCTATTAGGGAAACATAGTCACTTATATCCTCAAAGTGATTGCATAGATACTCACCAAATTCATACCAAGTGTTTATGGAGGTAGAAATAAGACCCCTATACCACTAAAGTGATTTACCCCTCAAAGATGATGCCAAGTGTCTCATGGATACATTTTCTTAGGTTATATTATGTACTAAGCATAAGTTGGATATATCAGCTATGTGTTCCATAGTGGTTGTGGAGTTTTATCCTATAAAGTAGAGAAGGATTTTAAGGGTAGAAAATAGGATATCATAAAATTTGTTAAGGTTCAAAGGAATCCCACTGTTAAAGGGTATAAATTCTTGCAATCTAGGTTTGGCCTTTGGGATTTGAACACTGGTAGTAGATTGTGTTTGGGTAGAATTGGTAGAATTTGGGGAATTATGAGGTGTAAGATTAGGATTAATCCTAGGAAACCTCTCTCCTTTAAATATCCAATTATAGTTCAATAAATTCAAAATTTTCACCTTTTGAAGATGATCTAATGGACACCTTTTGCATGAAACTACCTATAGATCTACCACTAATTATATTTAGCCTTCTAGATGTCCTCAAAATTTGTCAAAACATGTCAAATTAGGTCTTAAGTCACTTTATAAATGGTATCACTAGGCATGCCAAAATTTTTATTTATCTAAGTTGCACCCTCTTGAGCAGGACTATTCAAACCTTCCTCAAACTTAGACTAACATTGGATTGACCTATAGGTTGTGGGATACCTAAAGTTTAGCTCAAACATCTAGTTTTGATAGGGCCAACTCACATAATTTTTCACTTGAATCCTCTCTCTAATATTTAAATCTACTATGATGAAAATGGAAAATAGATGAAAACTTATAAAATAATCTACACTAGAGTGGTGATGCACCAATGATTGAATATCCTCTCTTGGTTTGTCCTTTAAACACAATAATGAACCTGATGAAACCAAAAAAATTATAAAACCACTTGAAAAATTCCTATACATGAATTTTTCATGTGAAGATAAAGTGGAAGTCCTACAACTTGAAGTCCAAGAACCTAGGTTTACAGTAGACATGATCAACTCATCAACACTTCAAGAAATTTTTGCATATCATAACATGAATTTAGGTGCATGAAAGGACCTATATAATATAATTACACTCATACATTCTAAAAATTAACTCTCAAAAGATACACTAATACTCAAAAAAGGAAGTCTATAACTATTTTTCTATTGATTCAAAGGGTACAAGGTACAAGTTTGGTAGAGATTTTCTACACCTAGTCAAGGGATAGGAAACAAGAGATAAATTCATACTAAAATAGAATGTTTTAGATATAAGAGAGAAGAATATAGATGTAGGACATGACATGAATGAGGCCAAGGTGGTATATGGTAGTTATAATAGGCATATTCACCCCTCTTATACATTGATATCCTTAATTAAATTCCTTTTGAGGTGTGGGGGATATAAATGCTCTATTTGAATTCATGCAAGGCTTGACCATTCCTAAAATATTGAATTACTCCCTCTAATGGTAGTTATAACTTCCACATGGGTGTGATTAGGAATTTTAAGAGGCATTGATCAACCTCTCCTTCAATATGCATGTTGACTTGATAATGAAATTATCTCTATTCATTTATAATGGTCTCTAATTCAAAATATTATCACCTAGATGGATAGTTAAAAAGTGAAATGGTGGATCATTAACCTCCTCATGTCATTCCACACCCATTAGGACCTTCTACCTGTAAGTTAAGTAGGCCTTTTCTGCTAGTTCTTCATATTTATACTCATCTAAATCTTAGGTGGTTAGAATAGCTAAAATAAGCCTTTAAGTCATTTGAGAAGATTGAAATCATCTTTGACTAACCCTTTGTATCAACACTTAGACATATCTCAAATATCCTTCAACTAAAAATCATTTACCTTGCATGATTAGGCCACTTAAACTGGCTTCATAGACTAGCTACTTATGAGGAGCTAGCAGAGATAATTACATGATAGTTCATGATAAATTATAGTTTTGGAGGATTATAAAAAGTATTGAAATAACCCTTATCATAGTTTAGAATTTATGATTAGGATTTTCAACCCATTTTCTACTCAAAACCCTATAAATATGTATTTTCTAAAGATATTTGTATAACCTTCATACAATTAGGTAGCAAGGTCATGGGCTCATCTGAGTTGGAAACATGCTATAGTTGTTGGTCAAGCTATTCCTGAGTGTTTCAATACATCTTTCACTAAAAAATTATAGTTGATTTTTTATTAGGGTTTAAAGTTGGTTTAACATTGCTTGGGATTTTTTAGCAATGGTTCATAGATATTAGGGACCAAACCTCTGAACCATTTGCACTATATCCATGTTTGTAAACCTCTTTATCTCCCTTTAAGTGCTTGTCTCTCCATTCAAATCAACCATATAATTGTGAGCATTTTAAGATGGTCCTTAGGGTGGGAAACATACCTCCTAAGTAGGTTTTGGGTGTCTACATACAAAATGGCCAACTTTAGGGATCTCCCTAATAATCAAAGTGACTAGGATGTGTCTAAACATCATGGTGGCCTCTCCCTTGAATTTTTGAAGTGTTCTTACTACTCAAATTTCTTTTTTTCCCACATTTTAATGACACAGTCCTAGTGGAGGTGATAGAATAGTCTATCTACACATATGAACTCTAAAATTTTGACCCTAACCTTAGAGGTTTTAGGGTACTCTTGCATTATTTCTAACCTAAAAACCACCTCAAATACCTCAAGAAATAACACCATTAGCTTGATCAGGACATTTGACTTCATTCCAATACACATAGTCATCTATCTCAACATTTGTGCCTATCTAATTGCATAATCAATCATGTATGTCTCTATATATGATTGTTAGAGGGCTATTTAGAAGCCTTAGGGTTCATTCTCCTTATTCAACCTCATGATGCATATAAACATTTTCCATCTCTTTGTTTTTAATCTCAAACTAGCTTTCTTAGGTTTGTTCCATATAATGAGTTTTAATGATGCTTAAAAGGATTAAGAAGTCCTTTAAGATCATTTTAGATCCAAACAAACCCATATAAATGTGTTTTGGAATAATAGTTTACCATAGGGTCATTTTTAGGGTTTAGGCTAGCTTTGAGATGTCCACCATCTTAATGATAGTTCATAACATATGAATGTCCAAATCATGACCAATTTTCATGAAGCCATAGTGTATTGAACTCCTCATATTCCATGAATATCCTTTGGTATCATGTAAAGGGTGTGGGGAGATAAGAGCATTGGAAGGTGGCACTTGGGTTGTCTGCTAACCAATTCTAATAGGTTATTTTATTAAGGGTCATTCATAAAGGTTATCCACCAATGCCACCCAATAATTCATGGATCTTTAGTCCATATGGATATTTGAAATTTTTCAAGAGCCTTAGGCCTGAGTATCTTTGTAGTGAAGTGTGTGAACACTTGAAGTTGGGCTTCAAGTTGTCTATATATAGGGTTAAATGACATGAGCAGGGTTTTAAAACCATTCAAGCCTTTTAATTTTTTATCTCCATAATAAAAAATCTTAAAAGGATATGAAACACACTTAAACATCCCTAATGGCCATCAAATTTTTTGTAATAACTTGAAGATGCCTTAATATGGTAGTAGGGTCTATGAACAAGCTTAAAATATATTTGCATTGGTCTATCTTCAAGGGCACCTGATGTAACATGGGATGTTTCTTACCTTATAAGATGTATGAGGACCTTTAAAATCATTTTTAACTTATCCAAAACCATTTTTGGACTCTAGTATGCCTATAAATCTTTCAAAGCATGAATTTACTCATCTTGCCCCAGAATTGACTATCTTAGACTAGGCTAGGTTTGAGACATAACAATGGATATACCCACTATTTTTATAGTCCAAATAGATGAATTGAGGACTTTGAGTACTCAAAAGGAAAATTTTTATTAAGTTTGGAGGTCTAGTTGTGCCTATAGACCTCAAACAATCATTTTGCCTAGACTAGATGTAGGTTGTCTACAACTCTGAGTGGTTAGGCATGAGACTTTTAAGTAGGGTTTCATCTATTTAATTATATTCTCATGATGACATTGTGTTAGACATGTTTATTATGGATATGAAAATTATTAGATGGTGATTTTCCAACCTCTCTTCCTCTGCATACCTTCCCCTCTTTAGGCTTAGGGTTTATACCTAAGAAGGCCCGTGTTAGCTTCAGGTTTATGTTGACTATTTTTTTCCCTTTAGATGGGGTGAATTCAAAAATTTGTCTTCATTTTAGATTTATACTTAAATAAATTGGTATGAATGTTTCCTTCTACCCTGGGCAAGATGGAGGGATTTTATATGTACCCACAATGTTATATGTATTCATCTACCTTTAGACTATCTACATGGGTTTGAGTTATAGACTCATATGAGAATCTGTAGTTGCTTGAAAACACTATAGCATATTACACTTTCATTCATATCTTTTAGGGAAGACATGTTATTATTCTCATAAAACTTATCATACCCATGAGTGGTTCATAGAGTGTTCTTAGAGACTCTACTACAAGAGGCTCAAAATAACTGGCTATAGGTGGTTATTTTCTTCCTTAGTCAGATATGTGACCCATATAGGTCTATCCTCTATGATCTAATTGTTCTTGAGGGTTACAAGGGGTATTTGGATATGTTTCATATGGTTTATACTAGGAAGTAAGGGTGGAGGAGTAAATGAGGATGATTGTGGAGTGATATGGAATTGGAATATGAACAACAAGGTCAAAACACAATGTAAATGGTAGTGAAAACAACATGAAGTGGTAGAAGTATGTAAATTGAATGAAGTGAAGCAAAGAAACCATTCAAAGGAAACCGACATGAACCTTGGAGTCTCTAATACATATAATTATGAAAATATATCACTTTAGTAGTATTAAAAGGGCACAAATAGTCTAAAAGTGAAACCTAAGAATCTTTCAGAAACCTTAATTTTGGCTAAGAAACCTTTAACATTTGTAAAACTAATTGAATGAGCTCATTGGTAAGGATGGTGGTTTTTAGGCTTGTGGGGCTACCATGGAGGTCAATATACTTATTCAAAAGGATATGGTGATGACCCATTATCACCTCAACACTCCATTTCTAACTTTTGACTATGTTTGAAGGCTTTAAGGGAAAATTTGAACCACATATAGTGCTACTAGATAGTAAACCTCAAATATGTATAAGCCCCTTTATCGAATACACTTTGAGATGAGAAAGAGACTTATGGACTTTAAAATTGAGAAAATAGGTATGGGGAAGCTTGAAATACTCCACCAATCCTCCAACACTATTAACTCCTTTTGATGAGAGTATTCAACACTTTTTTCATTACATAGATCAGCCTGTAGATTGCACATTACGCTAGTTTTAAAGGTTTTTTACTTCTAAAATATAAAACATGTGAGTCAAAAATTTAAAATTCCATGAAAAGTCCCTTTAAGACCTAAAGAAATAGGATTAACCACTAGCTTGACTAAAGAAACTAAGAATCCATCAAAACCATTATGTTCTACTTGGCCTGTGTAAATAAGGTAACATACAAATCCATTAAGTTTTTAAGGAATGTTCATAGATCTTTGGGAATCAATCCAAAAATGAATTCCCATGGATGAAAGTTTATTGAGTGTAATTCCCCTAGCTAAGACTCAAATCCCCATTCTCTCTCCTCTATATGGTCTAAGCATAAACTTAAGGAGCTCTTTAATCCTACTAATGAGATCAAGGGGAAGGGAGGTTAGTTTTGAGATTATTTTTACTAAAAAAACCTAATTTATTCCCCACTTTCCATTACTAACCTACCTCTACAAATCCCTGACTCCACATGAGTCGATTTGTACTGTACAGATACATACCATTTGGGAAATCTCTATAACTCAAAATTTCTCTACATTTTCTCTAGCTTCAAACTAAAGACATCATTATAACATGTTATGAAGGGAAAATAGGAGTCATGTGATGTTTTAAAGTCATGGTATGGATTAAGGGAGTTGAAAAGTCATAATTTGACACATGTAGGGCCCATTAGGGAGGATTTAGGCATTGACCATGGTGGTAATGGGCTCAATGGGGTATGAAATGCTTTAGTGATGGTCTAATGAAGCTCATGAGGTATATTGAAGGCATGAAATGTGGATTAGTGGCCCATTAATGTCAATATAGGCCTCATTATGATAAAAAACATTGAATTTTGTGTACACATATGACCCTAAAGGGGCATATCAAATGAATATTATGCTAATATCTATGAAAAGATCCTTATGACATAAGAAATAACTCAATTGGATCAATATATACTTCATTATGTTTTTTGAATCTTGAAAGATGAACATACCTAATATAATTAGACATATCAGAGGTACTTGTGAAACTTCATTAGACTACCTTCTTAATTCACCTTTACCATGTCATTTCTCACATGTTATAGCTCCATCAAAATAACCAAGGACCCTTACACATGATCAAACATCAAGAAAACACTTTAATAAAGTTGAAATAGAGGCATGGGTGGTCATAAATTAATGATATAACTTGACAAGACAATGAGCTATTTAAACAACCCAAACTCATAAGATGATTAACAACCATTAGGACTCATGGCTTTGAGTTAAGACTCAAGGACTTGAGGTTGACCACTTTCTAGGTCTAAATTAGAAATTAGTCAACAAGATGATTGTTTACTACAAGCTGATCAAGTATATCTCCTTTATACTCTATAGGATTCATACACTACTCCTTAAGAAGAAGAACAATCTTGTGAGCATTCTCAATTATCCCAAATGGAGGTATGAACCTTTAGAGAGATTAAAATTCATTAAAAACCTCCCAATATTGTTACTATATATTCTCATCATCCTCATTTTTGGATTTTTGAAGTGGAACCAATTGGGCTACATCTTCATCATCTCCCTTAGGCATCATATGACTATTAAGGACCTCGAGGCTCTATATGCATTCATGATGTATTTTTGGATTGTCTTATTGAAATTAAATTCTTGCCTTCTAGCATTCATATCAACTTCATTCAAAGTTTTATTTTATATTCTTGATTCCATCTCATCATTTTGATTAATACTAAAAATTGATTTACCCCTTTCTACACCAAGAGGGTTCCCAATTAAGATCTCTTCCTCATATTCATTTGCAACATCTTCATTTTGTGCCATTGCAATTTGATCTACCTCATTTTTCTCCCATAGAATATGATATTTATGAAAAATTGATAGGGTGGAAGGGTGATGGATGTTTTCATGAGTTGATTTAGGTCTCAAATAAATAGTCTCATAGTTTGAGATCTTGGGTAGAGTGGAATCCTCTAGGATTTTTTAAGAAGAAACTAAATTTAGTTGTGTTATAAGTGCCTCATTTTTATTTTGAATATATTCTTGGATTGACTTCTAAGATGTAAGAGTTTGAGGCTCTTGGAGAGGAAGGGATGGGGTTTGAATGGGCACAAATTCATCTTCCTTATCTTCAAATTCTTGGTGTAGACTTGAACATCCTTTCTTTCCCATGAATATACTATTTGGTTCCATGTTGGGAGTTTGAAACCAAGATCTTCTTATTGAACATGTATTGTAGCTTGAGAGGTGATTGAAGAGCTGGGTAGACTTATAAATTTCATTACTTCTTCTTGAGTTCCCATTGACATTGTTGCTATGATTTTTTATAATAATTGATAATTTGTAAGGTCAATATCTCTAGCTATCTTAGGTTTAAAATCATATCTTATTTGCCTAATACCCTCTTCAAGCTGATTAGGATGAAGATAATCTTTTCAAGTATGATTTAAATCATGTTTAAGATGTATATAGGTTTTATGGAAAGCTTTCTCAGATTGATTTGAAGGTTGACCAGCTTAGTAAGGTTGATAAGGAAGTGAGGGACATAAGTACTCTTGATAAATAGGTTGTTTATATGGATAAGCAGGGCCATATAGAGGATAAGAATCATCATAAGTTAGATATGAATCATAAGGAGGATAAGGGATAACATGATATAGTTAAGGATAAATATAGGACTGATATGGTTTTTTTTAAGGCTATATGGGTGATGATACTATTGATAAGGAAGTTTAGGGAATAAATTCCCTCTATATCCAACCATTGAACAACATAAAGTAAATAAAGAATAAGAAATCAACACAAGTTGTTCTTACCCTTGGATGAAGATCTTGTGATGACCTTTGTCATAAAAATTGAGTATTAATCTTCCACCAAAATATCTAAAACCCTTTAAGGTCACCAAATTTTGAGAGTAAGTTCTCCAACCTCCTTGAATTTTTGTCCCACTAGGTGTGATGAAATTTTTTATCAGTCTAGATTGCACCCTTTGAGGTAAAGTATTTTCAAGCCTACCTCATCTAGTTGATATAATGGAATCACCTCTAGGTTTGGGTATCCTAATGGCTAAGGTGAATCTCTAGTTTTTGAGGCTAGCTCCCTTGATGCATCATATAAGCACAAATACTAAGCCTACTTACTTTTCCAATGAAAGGGGATAGAATAAAGACAAGCAATAAAAACATATTCTATAGGATGTGATGCACCAATAGACTATATCCCCATTATTTTATCCTTCAACAAATCTTATAGACAAAACAAATATTGATTACTAACACACTTTCTCTTGTAACTCCTACACATTAATGATTTAGATGGAGGTTATGATTTATGACTATGACTTGAAGATGATGAATGTGAGGTTTGATTAAAGACATTTTTAATCAATTTTCACTGTAATCATAATCATTAGCACCTTCAAACACCATGTAACCTCATAAGACCAGTCCACTAGAATTTAGGTGAGGAGTAAGGACCTGTAAAGGGAGAAAAGGATTAACCACTTATGCAAATAAAATAAGCATGAAACACACTAGAGAACTAACATGGACAAGTATAAATCAGTCCTTATATTATTTCAAAAGGTAACAATATACAAATGAGTAGAACTTCCTCATACCCAGTAGAGGGATGCATACAATGGCTTTCTAAGCCCAATTTATAGATCATGAGAAGGAGAGAGAAGGAAAATGTGGTGTAAAAATGGAGTGTAGAGGCCATGATTCCCATAATTAATTTAATACATAGTTTAAAACATGAATTAGTGGTAAAAATAGCCCCATAACTCTTCCCATGCATTGTCTTGGTGGCATAGTGGCCTTTAATGATCCTTTTGGGCATAAAAGTGTGGTGGATGGTCTCTTTTTGGTCATAGTTGATCCCATGAAGGAACCATATTAGTTTAAAATTATCCATTACTCCTTAACATGAAGTAAAATTTCATACACCTAATATGAAAGGGTAGTTACATGTTTAAACAAGTTTATTAAATTCCTATCTGCCACCCTTCATACCATTCATAACCCATAAAATGAATTAATCACCTTGATGAGTGAGAGGTTTAAGAATTATAAACTTTAAAATGAGTAATAAGTGTGATAATGGCTTGGAGAGGTTAGTATAATGATGTTTCTACATTATAAATCCACTTCACCATGTGAATAGACCTACAACTTCCTTCTCTCAATGCAAATGAGGTTACCTCTTTTAATTGACTACAAGTTTGCTCACTAGGCTTGATTGTGCTAATGTAGGAGTTTAATAATGATTTTTTGGATACCATTACATATTTTCATAGTTCCAAGGGGCCTCCCAATCCACTTAGAATCTCAAACATGCCTAAGAACCATGAAAATAATCCCAAAACTAGACATTATAAGCCAATTTTCTAGAAATTATACCTCACACATGCCAAATTATTGATCTAATATATGCTTTGAGGTTTGAAAATTCCATTCATGTGTTTACAATTCGATTCAATTTCATTTTAAGTGCTTTGGGTTTAACAAGGGTTTCAGGTTTCTTTATTTCTTAAGGATTATTCATAAAGAAAACATCCTCTCTCTCTTTCCTAAAACCAAAAAATGGGATTGGATAGATCCATCCAACTCCTCCAAACTCATTTTGTCACCATATAAATTTTTAGGAAATATATCATTAAAATTTGATGAGCTTTAAACTCTCTTTCAAGGTAAAAATAAGGTTTGATGAGACCTCTAGTCCTAGTGATGGTTCATAGACTTGGGAAGTCTGATGAGGGAACCAATGTTAGGATTCTGAAGTAAATCATACTCTACACCTTACATAAAATCCTTGGGATCCCATGAAAAACCTTCATGAAGTTATGAGCTTCTTAAAAGGCCTTCTCAAGTTAGTAAACCTAGTGTACTAGGTCAAGAGAGAGGTTTTAGGATTAAAAGCCATCCAAATGTTCTCCAATAGTTTAAATGACCTATAATAGGTCAAGAAAAATTGTAAGATGTTTCTAAAATATATTCAATGGAAAATGGCCTCCAAAAATATTCTTCAACCTACTCAATTCACCTCGAGGGTTTATTGACTGTCTACTCTTA
The DNA here is from genome assembly GCA_037957365.1 of Torreya grandis. NCBI lineage: Eukaryota > Viridiplantae > Streptophyta > Pinopsida > Cupressales > Taxaceae > Torreya > Torreya grandis. The sequence continues at coordinate 22,925 of JARHVA010007477.1, read as the reverse complement.
TTAACCCTAAAAGTCTATTTCTTAGGTTTTTCCTTCACAATACTAAATCAATATCTCATGAAAACCTTTTCCTAGGTAATATTAAACTATCAAAATTCCTCACTCCTCATATTCACCCCCAAAAATGCCTGTTTCCCTCATAATTCATGTATACCCTAGACGTCTTAGACTACAACATTGAGGTTCAAACCTCTTCAACATACTTCTTGACTTATGATAGTTTTTCACAAGTGTTTAAGATTTTTATTATGCATTTCTTAAGTTTAGAAAAACTTCTTGAAACACTTTCATTCCATCATAAGAGGGAACTTCTAATTCTGATAGTTACCCACATGTAGATGATCATTTTGGTTTAGTTGACCACAAATTAAGGGTTTTCCTCTTCCATTTGTATTTTGGACTTGGTGATATTTGGGAATTATTAGGATTTTGTTCATGTTTCTTATGAATTTAATGAAACATATTATTTATTCAATAACTCATCATCACATGCCCCTTTTCCTTCCTTACACACACATAACCTTGCATAAACTCATTAGGCCTCTCAGACTATACGCACCATTAGAATGAGTTTCTTTATAATTTTTAAGTTTTTTTATGGTTTTAAATGGGGTATAACACCTCATTAATTTCATCTTAGTCTCCAATACTTTCTAGTGATTTATCACAATCCTTACAACCTCTTTTCCTCATCTATTTGGGAGAATGCTTTGGAGGGATTTAAAGAAGGTCATTTGGTGTGAGAAGATATATAAGATCATGAGAATTATCCATATTATATTATCCATAAATGAATAACTTTACATTTCAATTCATCCTAAAAACATATTTTCAACTTCCAATAAATACATACCCTACTTTCTCCAATCTAGCATGACAGACATGAAAGTGTTAGCTTAGGATCTATTTGAATGTTGGTAACTAGGAGTCCTTCTTTGAATATCCTTGGTAAGTTTTTGGAACATATTTGTGTTATTATTGACCTTTCTTGACCATTCAAACCTTGTTTTATATTGTATATATGGTGTTCTTGATTGTATTATTCTCAGTAGGATATAATACTCCTTATGAATTTCACCTATGTTGAAGCCATTTTCCACCTTTAGTAAATGTATCCTTCACATGTAACTCATGCCAAGTTTAAATGAGGAAAATAAGACTTTGAGATATTCAAAACACCTCATTATTGAAAAATTATGATCTCTTTGTGTCAAGAGTGAGATCCTACAATTCTATAGGCTTGTAGGTCTTCATATGGGACTATAGATGCACATTAGTGAAAGGTTTACATTAGAATAGATTATTAAGCTCCTTTATCACATATAATTATGGATCCACTCTCTAATAAATATTTTTAATGACCCTACCATCTCATGCAAGTCTAGTAAACTGAACAAAGTCCTTCCACTCTATTCAAGCTCAATAATAACATTATCACCACCTTCTTGCCTATAAGCCATGGAAGGACATTTATTAAAGTTGGTAAGGGTTGGGATATGAAACTTGTTGGATATTGGAAGACTTTATTGAATACCTTAAAGATAAAGGATGTCTATAACATTTTAAAAAGACACAATAAACACTTTTTTACAATAAACCTTCTAGAGAACTCAAAACCCTATAGAGAAAACATACAACTTATCCATTATTGAAGTGTGTTACATAGTTATAACTTGTATAAACATGAAAATTATGATATATACTTTTAGAAATACTAATAGGGACCTATAAAAACCTGTATAACATTAATCTCTCAATAATTAGCTCACAAATCCACTTGAAAATCCTAAAATTAACACTATAAGGTTGGATTGTACATTTTGACTCCTAACCTATTAGAGATTATTCATAAGGGAGGGGGTAAGGATTAGATAAATAATGCCATTAATTTAAATCCCACTAGATTCTCTACCTCTATCCAAGAGATTAGGCTCTGATTCTCCCTATATGGACCATACCATTCAAATCAAACTGTCCCTTGTGATCTTTCCAAGAGCTTGATAGAGATTTTGTTTCTATTTATACCTTTATCTTGACTCTATGAACATGGTTTATTCTCTATGATGCTTATAAGGGATCCCCCATGATATGTCTGATATCTTCTGAATCTGACTTGGTCGTACACATCCTTACAAGTCTTGAAAACACCTATAAAACATCATCTCTCTACATTTTTTGAGGTTTGAGATCTTAAAATACCATTAGAGGAAAAGTGGAGGGAAATGAGAGATTAATTATGTTTTCAAATAAAAATATACATATGGAGGGAAGATCAAATTTCACTTTTCAAGTTTATGGGGACCTTTATGGTGAATGAAAGATGTTTGACCCCTAAAAAGACCCCCTTTTAACCTATAAGACCATATTATAATGACTTAAAGTGGATATAAGACCCTTGAAAACTCCTAATTTCAATGTGATATAAAAAACACACTTTCTTCAAAGTTTTCTATCCTCAGGGTTAACTTATATGACATATTTGAAAGCTATTTGAGGACTTTAGGGGCTCATTAGAGCTTGAAACATGCTTGATAAGAGACTATATAAGATGACCTTAGATAAATATTTAGACCTCATGTCAATACTCAAAGATGAATTCTATATCCCCTTAATCTTGTTGACAAGGCCTCTCTCATAATAAGTAGCTAAGGCAGGTAGGGATATAATGAGAATAAGAAACCTTAATTCCTCCAAATACCTTAATTTGTACTAAAAACTTTATCAAACAAGGTATAGGACACTTTTTATGATTTAAAATACAATTGAAACCTTTCCTCTCACCCAAGGACAACCTATGAAGACCTAAGACATCACCCAATGACTCATAACATGTACTATATGATGGTTTCTCATGAAACCCCTAGTGCATACAATTAAATTTTAAACAATCCTAGTAATGCTTTTAAAGACCATTTTGAAGACCATAAAAAGATCTAGATCACCATATACAATTTTGGAGGGCCCTATTTGGAAGATTTGAACTATAGAGGTTTATATTTGTCTTGGAAGGCCCAATTATCAACATAACTATTGATTGATATTGCAATAACATGAAAATAAAAGTACTTAGATTACTATGTATTCATAATTGATATGGAACATGATAAAAATAAAATAGATCTAGATTCTAGATTAGTTGTTGAGTTTTATAAATTTTACCTCTATGGCCTCATACACTTTCACCAACCTTGGATGGTTATGCCTATGTTGTATGCAATCAAAAATGCATCATGTCTATAAATCAATCATGGCTCATAGAAGATAGAGCATACCTACACTTTTGATTGGGAATACATTTGTTAAGTAGGAGCATGACCAATATGGTGATCCACTAGACCCAATTAGGGGATCAATTGTCATAATACACCATGTAAAGAAGGGTTCTAAAGCCTAAAATCTAACACAATCATGCAAGAACCCTAAAATATTTCTAGGTTTAATATTCACTCTATTTTAATAAATAAGAAATTAAATCTAATCTAGTGCTCACCAAATCTTGTGGCATAAATTGGGTGTTAGAAAAAAAACACACTAAACTAAACATGCATAAAAGAAATATATTCACATAACTACTTATGAAATCCTAATGCATGGAAGAGGAGTGAAACTGCATTATCTATAACTCTTATAAAGGAGAAATAAAGTTAGGAATACTTACCTTGAAGACAAACCTACCAAGCCTCAATCTCTCCCTTGGCCAAGGTGATTCACAAATTTTTTTTGTGGTATGTAAGGATAACAAATAAAAATCAACTCTAGGCTACACAACCTATCTATGCATCTAAAATACTTCTCCACAATCTAATATATGTATCTCTAAAGAAAGTATGGAACCCTAAGCTTTATTTCTCAAGTAGAATGGTCAATAAGAAAATGTTCAGTCAAAATTATTCTTCTTCACTTCTCTACTCTCAAATGGTTGGAAATGAAATTATATATATATAAGTGGATCTTACTCTAAATCCTTCTGAATATGTTAGTTATATAGGGTTGATCAAGTTGACCCTGCATGTTTTTATGAGGTAAATCACTAGGACCTGAGCTAGGTCAACTAAATGGATAACAAATATCTAAGTGAAAAATATCACAAAATAAAATAGGGTCAACCTTGTTGATATTGTATAGTAATCAAAGGCTAAACATTATACAAGGTTGATCAAGTCAACCTAGTACATTCAACTAGTGAAAGGGGGTCAAGGCAAGAAAAAGGAGGATACTGATATGATAAATGTTTGGAATGAGTATAGTAGATAAGAATAAGCTTAGGGTGAATGGGTTTAGGAGACAAGTGTGTAGATGGAAAGTGGAAAAAGGGAAAATAATCTTATGAAGCACCAATATCCTGCCCACCCCTTTCTTGATGTACCCCTTAAGGAATGCACTCAGAGAGATTAAGAGTCAATGGGTTTCGAAAAGATATAAAGTGTCAGTAAGCATAATTTTTTAAAAATATTATGTGTACATATGCCCCACTCAAAGCTCATCACGTGTCATGTGAGTGCAATACAGGATGGTGTTTCAAGAATCGATCATGCAAACACATAATGATGATACTAAGTAAAGTGAATTTAGTAAAGAATAAGATAAATGAAAAGTTAGAATTGAAAAACACATATTTTTACTTACCTTAGTGCTATATTTAAGGAAATAGGATGTAAGAGAAAGTGAAGGTGTCTAATGTGAAGAACACTAGGCAAACCTGTAGAAGTTAGTGCAAAAAATAACCATTTTTTTTTTTTGGAAGACAAACATATAGAGGTTAGTAGAGACAAAGTTTGTAATAAAATTAGAAAATTATGGTTATTAAGGCAAGGTTTATAATACTGAAGGAAAATAAATGAGAAAATGAATGAAAAAATGATTAGAAAATGCAATAAATCACATGGGAAAGCATGTAAAACATAAATGACAAAAAGGAATGTAGAACATATGAAATCATGTTGGGAAGCATGTAAAACATGAATTATAAATGAAATATCCCTGCAAGACAAATTGAACAAAGATATGTAAGAAATTGAAAAGTAAGATCATGTAAGATATGCAAAAACAAAAACATGAAAGATTGAAAATGAAGTGTAATTGAGGATTTAAGACAAAGATGAAGATGTAAGTGAAACATTTAATAATGGAAAATCTCATATGTAAGATAAGTGAAGTCTATAAAAATCAAATAAGAACATGATGGAAAAATGAAAATAAAAAGGCTCTAAAGGATGAAAACTCAAACTTAGTGTTTTTTCTAAGATGAAATGTAAGAAAACATAACCACCTAATGCATAAAATAAATGAGATGGTGTAGTAAATAAATGATGTAAGGGTGTAATCCATAGTTTCTCAAACATATTATTTCTCTCTAAGGATAGATAAAATTAGAACAAAGTAATGTTAACATGTTTTTAAGGGGTGAAGAAGAAGGAATTTAACTAAGAGGGAAAACAAATTTGGAATCACAATTCACCTGTTAAGGGGGGAAATGAAATGGGTGGAGGGGGGAAATGAAGGAAAAACCAAGGTAGAGGAACTCTTTATCAAACTTAAGACACTCAAATTAGGTTTTTCAAAATAAGAGGACTTTCAACCTTAAGGACTTTGAAGAACTTATCTTAGCCACATAAGTCTTAGGTTAACAAATGGAGTATATAGATCATCCCATGAAGGCTATATGCATGAAAAGTAAAATAGACCTACCTTGCCACAATGTGTTCCCAATTCCTCTAGACCCCTTACAGAGCCATTAGTCTACTATGAAGATTGGGTACTTGTATGATAAAGTAGGTATCACCATAGATTTTTTTGAATTCCCTTATAAAAATATACTGGCTTGCCACACCCCAAAGGACCTCAACCCTATGTGAGGCCAACTGTGGAGTTTGAGATTGGATTAGAGATAGGAGATGTGCTTGGAATCACATATTTTGGTGTGATTTTTAATTTTGAGATTTGTATGTTGCCTTTTAGATATCATTGCCTTTGGTTTCAAATGATTTGGCTTTTAACTTTCTTTATGGCATTTTCTATTCCTCCTCCATACAGATTTGGAAAACCAAAAATGGGTGATGAAGATGAATTTCATTTGAATACTTTGGACTTGGTTTTTTAATATATATATCTTCAAAGAGCATGGGGTTTAAGAGTCTCGTAAATCTATTTTAAATAAAAGTTCTATCTTGATTTTGACCTTGTTTTATCCAATGTGGAGTGAAAGAAAAGGAAATCAAGAGGAATGACACAAAGAAATAATTTGACTTTCTTCATGTCACAAAAAATGTGACAAAGGGTTAAAAATGGATACAATGATAGTAAAGCATGATTTCTTATCATAATAATGAGGGAAATGGAGAAAAACATGCTAACATAAATTGTTTTGCAAATTCCATCTATATAAAAAAGTAAAAGATAAAGTTGAGAACAAGATCAAAAGCATTTTATAGAAAAGGAATGACAAGATGGTAATTTTATAAGGAGATTCAGGTCCTATCCATGGTTTTATACTAAAAATCATAAAACAAAAACCCACAAGGGTGCCAAAAAGCAAAATGTGAAACAATAAAATGAGAAAAAAAGCAAAGGTGGTATTTTGTGAGGGCTAGGTCCTATCCATGGTCTTATGCTTTAAACTCACAAAAGAGATACCCTTAACAGTGAATGATAAATAAAGAAAAAAATAATCATAAACTATAGTCATATAAAATGTCCAAATTGGTAGTTTGAGTGTGACTTATAACACCCCATCCACAGGTCCTTTTTGAATGCTCTTGCAAACCTTCTAGACACCTTTTTACTCATTGCTAGCCATCTAAAACATTTTGAATGATCATTACACCTTAGCTAGATAGTATTACCCATGTAAAACCTACTCCCCTAAGTCTCAAGCTTGTAGGATAAGAGAAACCTATTTAGACTATAGTGTCAAACACCAAAGTGTCTCATTTTTGGTGGTCTTGTCCATTTGCACTTTGAGCCCCAATGATCATTTTCATCTAGTCCTTATCCTTAATTAGGTTGGATTAGCATGAATACATATAACCCATCACCAATTTTCCTTGTAAAATCCCACTCAAATCTCATTTACAAAGGAGGTGACTAAAATTACAAAGCAAAGAAGAATATAAACAAAGCACTAAGGAAAACTTCTCTATTCTTTACACATAGTCACCCAACACAACTACAAACATAATCAAATCTTCATACAAGTCCCTAGCCACCTCAAACAATATCAAATTAGCATTTGCATTTGCATCTATGTCACACTATTCCATAAAACACACTATGTTGTAGAACTACATATGGCTTGATCCCTCTTTAGAGTATTGGTATGTAGGTAGCATCCCCACACAAGGTATGTGAATTGGATGTGCAGTACATCTTACACACTAACCCCCCTCTTTCTTAAGTGACTCAAATATCATTTTATCAAGCATGATGGAGGGTTAGGGTTTTAAGATAAAATCAGATCCACATCAAGATTTGTTGACAACTAGTGGTTGATTTTTCACAAGCACACTCAAAAAATCACAACCTAACTACCTAGAAAGTTTTAGGTCTCTGTGATCAGTTTAGATAAGAATGATAGGAATGAATAATAACACTAGACACCAAATCATCCATTTTTTGGTGCTCTTATCCTTTCATAAAAAAAGCTAGATTTAGGTTTACACACCTTCCCAGTATTCTATAACCATTTTTAACATCTGTATCAACTATCTCAGTCTATTTTCTAGCTAAGTTATATTTCTTTCTATTTATTGCTATTTTTATAAAGGTGAAAAAGATAAACAATTAAACAAATAAAGACTATATTTATTTATATATTATATAACTAATTTATTAAGCCAAACCCTTAACTAAAATAGGAATAAAACATCATTATTCCTAAATAAGTTAAATCATTTGGTAAACCCAACTTACTTCGAACAAATCTCAAACCCTAGGTACCTGTAGGGAATTCCTTCACATTTTTGTGCAAAAATTCAATTTCAAAATTCTAATTTTTGTAAATTTATTTTATTCAAATTTATTTTAGAATTTAAATTATTCCAATAAATTTCAAAATTTTAAAATTCCAACCCAAAACCCTATATTTCCAAACTAGGCCCTCAAACCCCAAGCCTTCCTCCCTTACAATTTTTTTATAAGTTTTTTTGAATTTTTGTAAATTGTTTGTAGTGTCAAAAATATTTTCAAAATATCTATGTTTTGTATTAATTTTTGCATTTATTTTCTTAATATTACTTTTACATACTCTCTTTGGTGAAATCAATAAAATGGACACTAAGGCACTTATTCCCTCTCATCCTATAGATAAATTTCTAGTTTTTCTCATAATTATGACAATGAAGGGACAAATTTGCAAATTTGCACATTAACCAAAAATGAGGAAAATGATTTCATTTATATTGAAGATAATTACTATTGTTGTAATGAGGATTATGATGATGCATATGAAAGTGAGAGTGAAGAAAAAGTAGATGCATTTTATTCTCTCAAACCTATCTCTTTTTTTCCCTCTTCTAAAGAAAATAATTTTGATAAATGGGAAATTTACTTTTCACCTCATTCTCCTATGCACAATACATCAAATATACAAATTAGTCATTCAATTCCAAGTAAACCTCTCATTGGTGATAATTTTCTTTCATTTGAACCTAGTTTTTCCCTCTCTTTTGCTACTTCTATATTCAAATTACAACAATATAATTTAAATAGAATCAAATTTCCAATGCATAAATCAAATGATAAATCTCATGTTCTTAACTCTACTTTTTCATCTCAAAAAATGACAAAATAATGTTTAAATGATAACTCTCTTACTCTTAATTCTCATATTGCAAATGAAAATAATGCATCCACTCCATTCAAGGATAACATAGATGTAGATAGTATTCTAATTACACATGAAAATTTATTGCATATTAGAAAAGAATTAACATCTTCTCTTACCCCTTTCCCTAGTGATAATGAAAGTTATAATGAGTATGATAGTGAACATGAAAATGAATATGATAATGAGAGTGAATATGAAAGTGATACTTCTACTTTGCCTCTTTCAAATGAACAAAATTCCAATTGTGATAATGCATTGAATAATGATGACTATTATACATATAGTGAATAAGAAAATACATCTCATGATTGTAAATATTATCTCACTCCTCTCAAACATAATGTATTACAAAAATTTTATTCTACTTATATGCATAATTCTATTTGAAATGATGCACATGTCAATGATAACATCACATCTTTTATTCAATTAGAATGTGATTCACTAAATACTAAAGGTACCAATGAATCTCCCAAGCCACCCCTTATTATAGTAGCACTTATTTATCACTCTACAACCAAAGATAATGGTATCCCACATCCCTCTACTAAGGTACAAGTTACCATTCCTCCAAAGGTTCAAGTGAGCACACCTCCTCTCTATGATCTAATTGCTAAATATAACATTCCCATGGCTAAAATAAAAGATCAAATTCAACATTTAAATGAACCACTTTAAGATACTAATATACCATCCTAAGATATTATTTATTTGATACATGTAGTTGGTGAATTACAACACCAAGTACATCTCCTTAATTTGGAAATCAAGGCTTATAAGTCTTGGATTGATGCTAATGACTTACATGATAACCCTCTTCTGAAGAAAATTTTCAAAGATTCATTGCCTAAGCACTTATAGATACCATCATTTCCTCAATTTGATGGAATTGGAGATCCATTCATACACCTTAAATCCTTTATGAAGGATTTTCCATCTCATGCGAGTCCTTTGATTCTAATTAAATTGTTTTAGGAGACATTAGTGGGTAATGCATAGAATTGGTTCTTTCATCTACTTCGTATTGGTTCTTTTAATACATATGATGACTTAGAGGAGGCATTTATTAGATATTACATAGAAAACATGGGCCCTCATGTTACATATGATAAGCTTGCTGCATTGCATCATAATTCTTTAGAGCCAGTTAATGATTATATCTTATGATTCAAGACTTGCATGTTATGCTTAATCTATAAACCAATAGATTTACAGGTTAAACATATATTTATTAAGGGGATTAACCAACCATTCCTAGAGCATATATTATATCAGATAGAGTCCCTTTTTAGACACTTATGTTATATAGTTTTAGCATTGGAGAAGAAATTCGGATTGATTGAGTCATATTCAGCTGATCAACTTACTTTGGATTTCATAGCATTACCTCCATCTATACCTCCCAACACACAACATACACAATGTACCAAACAAAATAAGTTACCACAACTACAAAAAAGTTAGTTAAGAATAGAGAGCTAGTTTCTAGAGCACCACCTATAATATGCACTACAGATAACAATAGTAGGGTACCACTATAGTTTGATTTATAATGGGATAGCCCATATGTCATATTATCAACACTATTAGATAAGAGATTGATCACATTGCCTTATACTCATTTTAAATATCTACATATCTTATAAAAAGATCCACTTCACCCATTTTGTAACTATCATCATATCTGTGGACATAGAGATAATGAGATTTATGGACTCAAGGCCTATATTAATAGATGTGTTGATAATGACATCGTAAAATTCACACCAAGGGCACTGATATTTTCTCTATCATGGATCCATATACCTCATTCCTCCATGACTGAGTCATCTTAGGACATTCCTTCATAGGAATCATCAGTTATTCATCATGAGAGTGATGTGATTTCTAGGATAGAGCCTCACAAGAGATCTCCTATCCCACCTACTTAGAGGGTTTGTAGACTAGAACAATAAGAGTAACCTACATATAGGAGTGTAGTTCATGGAGTACATAGTGTAATTCCATATACATATCCAACATAGCCACAGGCACAAAAATAAAGTTCTTAGGGTCTTATCTCATGTAACAACCCACTATGGTTAAGATTAGATTAACCCACATCAAAAATTATTGCTCTAGATAGATATTCACTATAGCTAAGTTTTTAGGGACCTTTTTCATATAGCAATCCACTATGATTGAGATTAGACAAGCCCTCATCACATGTTAAAGTTACATCTCCATCTATTGCTTAGTCATACACATAATAATAGAGGCCATAAGGTGTTATTTCACATAACAATCTACTACAATTGTAGATAGATGAGCCTCTTTCATAGCACATAGTTTTAGTTGTAGATTTATTGATGTTGAATTTTATAGAGTCTTCACATACATCTATAGTTACTACACTATAGATAACAATAGATACAAGACATGTTCATACAAATGATGAGTAGTATGACCACTTATTCAGTTGGCCATCAAGGTTTAGATAGTGATATAATAGCCATGGGGTTGATATGCATAGAGTGATATCTTACATCCCCTTATACTAACAACTAACATTCCTAATTTTAATGGGAAAAATCAAGTACACAAGAATATTAGAAACAACAAATAAGATTAACAGTAAAGTCCCATATAAAGTAAAGGTGAATGATAACAAAAATCAATAGATGCTAACAAAAATCCTTAGATTATTTCTAGCTATAGTTTTTAGACCCATGGTAATATCATTGAGGTATCATGCCTCTACACATAGAGAAATTTTTGAGAGAGTTTTTATACTACTAGATGGGTCCCTAAGAACCCCATAGTTGCATCCACTTCTTAGAGTTATAGGGGGACCCCATAGTCAGTTTCCACTATAGAAATTTTAGAACTCTTATAACATACATAGATTTCAACAATCTCATCCATTTCATCATTATTTATGATCATGAATGATCCCTCTCCTTGATAAAAAACAACATGATAGGGAGTCTTTTATGAGGCTCATCAGTAAGTATCATTTTTCTCAGTCATTCTTGTACACAAATTCTTAGCTTACTTATACATAGTTTATTTTTACTTACTTTTACATACTATCTTAGATTACTTGTATATAGTGTCTTTTTGCTTACTTATATATAGATTATTTCAAAATATAAAAAGCAATATAATATTTCAAAATATCAAAAACAATATAACATGTCAAAATAAAAAAAATATTCAAATAACTCAAAACACCAAAAACTTTTCAATTATATGTATTATCCATGCTTTACATTTCTAATACCATGATAGACTTACATTTTGATATTCTATGCTATTGTTTGTGGATTTATCTACATTACCATGCTTCACTTGATCTTCTTTGAGTGTGTGTAGTGACACTCAGATCCTTGATTCCTTTACTCTACCTATTGAGGTACAATTCTTCTTTTACATTTAAGACATGCATCGATATATCCACCCATCGAGGGCATCTTCTACATGACTACACCATCCAAGTTATGTCATTCATACACCACACACTCTAGTTATCATGTTGATGTACATTACTTACTAGCTTAAATAGATTATTCTATTAAAAATCACTAGTATATATCGCTTGTGTATTTCTTAGCATTTGTCTAGTCTTGTACTACATGTTTTGCATACTATCACTTCTTGATTTGATCAATTAGATGCAATAGTATTTCCAAAATTTGCATGCCTTCCTTTCTTACTTTGAGTAGCTAGATGTGATTGCATTTCTTAGTTCCTATTTTGTTACTTGTGTGTGCCTTAGGAAATTTGCCAATGTCCTTTGCTTGTAGTCTTTTATGTGATTATGGTCCTCACACCAATCTTGCTTATTTGTAATTGTATGTGTATGTGGGAATTTGAACATGCATTATATGCTTATTTTCCTAGTTTGAGTGACATGTGCCCATGTCCCTTGTTTTCTTGGCCCCTTGGACTTTTTTGTATGTTTCTTACTTCTTTCATTACATGCTTGTTTAATTTTTTGATTCTCAGTTATTTTCAATGCCATGATCCATATCATGCATTATATTGCCTTATTAGATGCCATGATAGACATCATGATCCATCACTCCTTAAAAACTAATAAGATTTCTAGTTTTAGTTTAGTATACTGCATATGCTATTACATTATTACGTCTATCTAGACATACCCCTATTGATCTAATAATCTTCAATATAAAATATGCTATATCTTGAGACATCTTTTGGATTATCATTTCTATATCATGTATTTCATAACATAACAAACTTGTATGGATCTTTATTTTAAGGTTAGTCATTATAGGGTCTTAATTCCTACCCTCAAAAGAGGGGGAAAAAAATAAGGGGTTTTGTCATAGAGATCAGAGCCCTCTATCAGTCAAAATCAATTTTTAGAACACTCAAAATAACAATCAAAATTCAAAACATACAGAATAGACATGAAAAATAGTGACAAACATAGAACAATCATCAAAAATAGTAAAGGACAAGAGTTCCCCATTCAGACTACAACATCCTATAACAAAGTGTCCACTTTTTGATACTCTTATCTAAATAGCCAAAAACCCACATTTTTTAGAAATAGATAAAAAGGTCAATTATAGTTTTGTTAGCTACAGTCTAGTTTAGATTGGGTAGTTTTTGTATAGTTTTACTCAAATTATCTAGATATAGGGGGGAACATGTGTGACATGATGGGTCTCACTTCAATTTTAGATTGGGTAGTTGGTACAACTTCCAAATCAAAATCTATGTTATAGAAACTAGTGATTGGGGGAAATGTGTGAACCATAGTTGCCTTATTTTCTTTCTAGATCATTGTATTACCTAGGTATTTTTAGTAGTTGCATGACTTATTACATTTGTAGGTGGTTGAAATAATTTTAAAGTGGCTTTCATATAAGGCTAGTTCTTAATTTTGGAGTGGATTTCATATAAGCCTAATCTCCACCTTTCAGAGTGGCCAAGATTGGCCTAGTTCTCAATACACATTCATCTATCCATACTACATCATCAGATTATAGAGAGTTCATGTTCTTCATGAGCCATATCATATAACACACATTCATACTAATATCAATTCATATTTCACACTTAGTAGGCAATGATGGAGTTAAAGGACTAGTTAGCCTTTATTCTTGAGCCACCTATTTAGAGGGATTGGAAACTTAGTCCAAACATCGATTAACACATGCATGATCACATAGCTTTAGTACATAGTGAGTGATGATGGAGACAAATGGCCAACCTTTGTATTCTTGAGCCACCCTCAAATAATTGAGCACTCATCTCCATTCATGATATTACTCTTAGTACAACACATACCCAACATCAATTAGCATCACTCAACATCACTTGACATCAGAATAGGTTTTATATTTTTTCACATACCTAGTGAGGTGTATTCATTCCTTTTTCTTCCTCTCTCTTTTATCCAGCCTTTGTACATTCTTATTTTAGACATAGCGTGTCTAGTAATAACTGATATACTCCTTATTTTCTCTTTCAGATGTACACTTCACCTTGTGCTCTCCATATGCAAAATCAACATCACATATCTTCATGGGCTTCACCCTTGTAAGTAAGTTTAGTTACACTTTCTATTTTTCCTTTATCCTAGTATTTCACTTTGCTGCATCACTAGAATAATGTGGGGGGATAAATGTAGTCATATAAAGTATCTAAATTAATAGTTTGAGTGTGGCTTGTGATACCCCATCCATAAGTCATTTTTTAATGCTCTTATGACCCTTATAGACACATTTTTGCTCATTTCCAGTCATAAATAACCTTTTGGACAATCATTCCACCTCAACTAGATAATATTCCCCATGCCAAACCTGCTCTGCTAGGTCCTAAGCTAGTAGAACAAGAGCACCCTATTTAAACTATAGAGATGAACACCAAAGTGCCCTATTTTTGGTATTCCTATCCATTTTAACTTTGAGCCATAATGGTCATTTTCAACTAGTCCTTATCCTTAATTAGGTTAGCCTAGCATGAATACATCTGACCCATGACCAATTATTCCCTATAAAATCCTAATCAAAGATCATTTACAAATGATGTGACCAAAATTACAAAGAAATAAAGAATACAAATAAATAAGACAAACTTCCCTATTAGTTTCACATAATCACTCAACACAACTGCAAACATACTCAAATCTTCATAGTAGTCCCTAACAACCTCAAAAACTATCAAATTGGCATTTGCATTCACATCACACTATTTCATAAAGTACAATATGTAGGAGAACTACATATGTATTTATCCCTATTCAAATTATTATTTAATAAATGAGCCCACATAAGGGATGTGGATTTCATGTTTAGTACATCTTACACACTAACCCCCCTCTTTCTCAAGTGACTCAAATATTATTTTATTAAGAATGATGGAGGGTTAGGGTTTTAGGATAAAATCAACTTTATAGTATGTATTTTTTGATAACCAATGCTCAATTTTTCATAGGCACACTCACACAAGCACAAAAAAACTACCTAAAAAGTTTTAGGTCTTTGTGATAAGTTTAGACAAGAGCGATAGGAACAAACAATAACAATGGACACTAAAGCCTCCACTTTTCAGCTCTCTTATCCTTTTGTTGAATGAAAGATAGATTTAGGTTTACAATACCTTCTTAATCTAACAAAACCATTTTTAACATCTATATCAATTGTCTCATTCTAGTTTATAGATGAGTTAAAGTTCTTATTTATTATTATTTTTAGAAAGGTGAAAAAAACAAATAATTGCACAAATTAGAACTATATTTATTGCTATATTATATACTAAATTATTAATCTAAACCATTAACTAAAATAGGAATAAAAATATATTATTCCCAAATAATTTAAATCATAAAGCTACTAAGGAAAAGAATAACATAACAAGACAAAAATAAAATAAATATAAGGACAAAAATGAAATCAAATGCCAAATGTAAGGTGTAATAAAACTAAAGAATGCAAATGAAGATAATGATGCTAGTAAAGTGAAACTAAAAGAAGTAAAGGGTAAAAAAAATAGAGAAAAGACAAAAATAAAAAGTAAGATCTATGCTAACATCTATATCGAAGATGAGCATGTGAAATACAAGTCTATAATTCTCAAAAGATTTCTTGAAGCTGAATGTATTTGTTATTATGCATTGTAGAATAAGAGTGTGAATCATAAGATACCCTAATGGGTAAGTGGATGTAGGTATGGGCATAATAAGATGTCCTAAAGTCTAAAGGGACATGTGGATGGGCATCACAAAATTCCCGAATATGTGAGGTGGAGTGAGGTAACATTGAACTATTAAAATGGTTTACATTAGGCTAGTAGGTGCATTCAAAGATAGTTAAATGTGTTGGTTTGTTAGATTTTAAGGAGGTTGAATGTGAAATATGATGGGTAGGAGAGGTATGAGGAGGTAAATAAGGACCATGTATGATATGCATTGGAGTAGGCATTTGAACTAGGTACTCTTTTGGTTCATGTGACCTAAAAGGTTGAGATTCAATGGATGCAATGATACATTTAAAATTGTTCATATTAGCTATCGTTTCCTTATTAGTGTAAGAAGAAAGATCAACTCTGGTTTGAAAAAAATGAGTAGATGAGGCATAGTTATGGAATGATTATTGTTGATCATTATATATTTGATTTTGATAAGATTGTGGTTCTTGAGATTGAAGTTGAGAAGCTTGCAGACAGTCTTAATAACGTTGTTTTCTTAGAATATAAAGATTAAAATGTGGACCAAGTAAGGAATATAGAAGAAAATGGTTATGATAATGACAAGACTCATGAGAATGACCTATAGTATCATGCCACCAATAAAATTTATCAAAGTTGTACCATTTTGGAGGAGGATTGGAAGGATCAAATCTCATGGGTTTAGAGGGTTGCAATTTCTTCTTAATTTGTTATAGACTTAAGGGAAGGTGGGTTGGGTTAAAATTTCTTGAATTATATAATCCATTTTAAGTTTGGGGAGGCTTGGATGAATCAATTTTATGAGAAAATGATTGAAAAGGTTCTTTGGTAGTTTTTTGAGATGGTTCAAATTGAGTCATAAAAAGACTTGCCTTTTTTCTTGGTCTAAGGCTTCTTCTAATGTTTTAGGAGCAAAGTTAGAACTTTGTATTGAAGGGGAGGTTTAAGAGCAGTGAAAAGTAGTTTTAAAAGAGTATCATCATTCATGTTATGGTCTAATTTATTATCTAGAGACTTCCATCATTTGATGAAAGTATGAGCAGATTAATAACAAAGTTGTTTGCATTGAAAAAATGGCTAATGTAATTTTTAGGAAGGTCATCATGTTGAAATTACTTCACTAGAGCATTGAATAAATAATCTTGTTATGAGATGGAATGTATAGGAATTTGGTTGTACCATTTAGGTACATCACCAACAAAGGTTTTGTCCAAGATCTTGGTGGTAGCAAAGGTGTTAGTTTGGATCCATTCCTTATATATATCACCAAAATATTTAATAAAGATAATAGGGTCCTTAGTCATATTATATGTGATAGTTGGAGAAATGTTTCCAATATCTATGGATGTAATAAATGGGGATAAATGTTCATTTTGAAGATGTTGAATTATTTTTTAATTTATTGGAGGTTGAGGGATGATATTCCCATTGGAATCTCTAAGAGGAGGAGGGAATTTTTTTTCATTTGGTTGAGACATGATGACTTGAGGTAGTTGAATAGTCACGTTTTATAAATGTTGATGTATGTTCATAATTGGAGATTAATTGGTTTTTTTCATGATGTTCATTCACTATATGACATGTGTAAGGAGTTGAGTTATATCAATAGGTGGGTTGGTGTTTTTAGAAGGGGTATTGGTAATGTTGGTGGGAGGAAGATTATTTGTATGTTGAGGATTCCCAATATTATTTTTAGTTATCTTAAGTGTGGTATAAGAATAAAGAATCTTGGTAAAGTCACCATTATTATTAGGAGTGTAAATAGTATTATCATCAAGGTTTTTGAATAATTGGGAATCATTTAGATTATCAATTTGAGTGGTTTCAACCAAGTTAATTTGGGAAGTGATAATACTAGGTTATCTTGTTATGGTTGTAACAAGAGGATTGTGAACATTGGTTGTAATAGGTGGAGCATAATCTGAGGCTCCAACATTTGATGTAGATGGGTTGATGAATTTATAAATTCTAGGTTTAAAAGGTGTAAAAGTGGTGTAAGGTATATGATTTTCATGTTTTGGGATTTGTCCAATAATATTCTCTGGATAAAATATATGGTATGGGATAGATTGATATTTATAATATTTTGATAAAGAGTTGCACTATAAAGAGTTGTCTTCTATGGTGGATACATGGGGTAGGAGAGAACAACCCATGTATATTCAGAATGGGTTGAGACTATTAATAAATAATTTGATAAGAGAATTTATGATTCCAAGTAGTAGTGGATATCAAAAGGATATAAGGAAAAAAGGGATAAAATTTGCAAATAAGGAAGGCAAAAAATAGTACAGGGTTGATTGGCTGGATCTTGTACAAATAACAGGGCTTGTAAAGAGTACAGGGTTGACTAGGTTAACCCAGTATAGTGAGAAAAGGTTGGAAAAAGAGTGAATAGGTTTTGAAAATAGTAAAAAGTTGATTATATTGATCCATTATAGTGAATATAGTATATAAAAATATATAGTGTTGATTGGGTTGACCCAGTAGAATAGACAGGGAGAATTAGAAAGCCTATAATAGATTGTGAATTGAAACAAGATAATTTTTGCAAGTAATTTTAAAAGTATGAAAATAATATAATAATAAAATGAAATAATTAAATAAATACTTCAAGGGTTAGTTCACATCAGGTTCACCAGAATGTATGCAATTAGAAATGCATCATGTCTATAAATAAATCCTAGCTTAGAGAATATAGAGCATACCTACACTTTTGATTGGGAATACATTTGTTAAATGGGAGCATGACCAATATGGGGATACAATAGAGCTAATTAAGGGATTATTTATCATAATAAACCATGATAGAAAGGGTTCCAAAGCCTACAGTCTAACACAATCATGCAACAACCCTAAAAGAGTCT
Organism: Torreya grandis; assembly: GCA_037957365.1. Taxonomy (NCBI): domain Eukaryota; kingdom Viridiplantae; phylum Streptophyta; class Pinopsida; order Cupressales; family Taxaceae; genus Torreya; species Torreya grandis. The sequence continues at coordinate 4,052 of JARHVA010007477.1, read as the reverse complement.
TAGGTTTAATGTTTACTCTATTCTAATAAACAAGAAAGTAAATCTAATCTAGTGCTCATCAAAGCATGTGGAAAAAAGTGGGGGTTATAAATTAAAAAACTAATTAAAAATGCATATAAGACATATACTCACATCAATGTATACAAAATCATAATGCATTGAAGAGAAGCACACCTGAATTATCTATCTACTATTACAAAGGAGAAATAAAATTAGAAATACTTACCTTGAAGATGAACCCTTCGAGTCTCAATATCTCCCTTGGAAAATTTTCTTCATAATATATTGTTATGGTATGTAAGGATAACAAAGACAAATTAGATCTAGGCTACACAACCTATCTATGCATCTAAAATACTTCTCCACAAGACAAGATTCATATCTCCATATAAAGTATGGACCCCTAAGATTTATTCCTTAAGTAAAATGGTCAATAAGTAGATGTTCATTCACAATTATTCTTCTTAATTTCTCTATTCTCAAATGGTTGGAAATGAACTTATATATATATGTATATATATATATATGTATATATATATATATGTATATATATATATATATATATATATATATATATATATATATATATATATATATATATATATAAGTGGATCTTGCCCTAAATCCTTTTGAATATGTCAGCTATATAGGGTTGACCCAGTTGACTTTGTATGTTTTTTGGTGGTAAATCATTAAGTCTCAAGATAGGTCAACTGAAGGGTTAATGAACCTCCAAGTGAAAAATATCCATAAACATTATAGGGTTAACCCTATAGACCATATATATTAATTAGAGGCCAAAAACTATATAGAGTCAACCCAATTGACCTAGTATAGTAAACTGGTGAAAGGGGGTCAAGACAAGAAAAATGAGGATAATGATATGACATATGTTTGAAATGGGTTCAATAGAGAATAATAAGATTAGGGTAAATGGTTTTATGAGACATGTGTGTAGATGGAAAGTGAAAAAAGAGATAGAAATCTTATGAGGCACCAATGGTCTACCTACCCCTTTCTCAGTGCACCCCTTAAGGTGTGCAATTAGAGAGATTGAGACTTGATGGGTTCCTTCAAGATACAAAGTGTCAGTAAGTGATAAAATTTTAAAAACATTATTTGTATATAGATTTTTATAGCTAACTTGGATGCATGTGTATTTTATGGAATACCTATTAAATCTAGATGTGATTACCTAGAATATTTTAAGTTTTATGTCACTTCATTCTGGTGTGCTCAGATCTAGATCACAAGTTGTCACTCTTATCAAATCATTAAATTTATAGCTCTTCATATTCATAGTGACCTTGGAAAAAATAGGTTAGTGGGCTCACAATATTGATCTAACCCAAAATTCCCTTATGTTAGTGGGTGTTACCTACATAACCACTACTCCAAAGAGGTCTTCAAAATGATGTAGTTATCCTATAATAATTTAGCTTATGTGTGCATAAAGGTGTAATATATGGATTTTTTTAATTTTAACATTTTAGGGTTTAGTTATGTAAATCTTATATTTTATTAAAGGGATGATTAGTGTAAATCAATGAAATAGTATGAAATAAATAAACAATAATTTATTACAAAATATGACTTACTTTGACATTCTAAGAATAATAATAAATATGTGAAAATAAATAATTATCTAGAAAACACTTGAAATGGAAAATCTGAGTGATAAAAATAGGGATATGAAAATATTTGAGTGTCATCAAAAGGATCACTGCATCATATCCTCTCTTGGATAGTAGTGTTAGACAATAATTCCATGTGGCTCTAGTGTCTTGAAAATAACACTAGTGCCCTCTATGTAGGACTATTTTTAATTTATGGGTGCACATGCACCTATGTTTTTGGGTTCTATTCTTACATGCACAAAGTATAAAACTCTATATTATGCTTATAATACTTGACTTATGATTCAAAACCTAATCCTCCTTACAAGTATGGCATGAGCTGAAAATGTGTGTTCATTAGTAGGATATGCTAGACATCCTCAACACCCCACTATGAAAAGAGTTTCCTACATACCAACACATTGAATAGGGATTAATCCCAATGTAGTTATCCCTAGCTAAGTGTAAATGATGCTATAATGATTTTGGTCTTGAGTGCCTTGAGTGCGCTTGAGATTGGAAATCTTGAAAATATGAGCTTAGCAAAACTATAAATGATAGCATGAAAAATTAGGGTAGAATAGGTATTAATAACCTCAGTTTTACTCAACTTGTTTCTTGTTTAAATAGGTATTTTTCATATATTCAACATTTAGTATAAATAGGTCTAAAAGTCATGTATTTATAATATTTCAAATCTAATGAAAATAACAAAATGTGCTTAGCAAACCTTAAGAGGGTTTAAATTTTGTAAATATATCCATTCAAGAGAGTTAGGGTAAGGGATAATAGCACCAAGTTGGGGACACTAATACCATATGGGTCTAGTGTCCTTAATATGGAAATAATGTCCAATTGGTAGGATATTGGGCATGAAGGGTCAAAATCTAAGAATGGAGGTCTAAGATTGTGTTTTAGTTGACTAGAGATGCCCATGGTCTACACAAAGGCTAGAAAAGTGTGATAGAAATATATTGAATAGGTCTAGGGATAATAAAGGAATATGTTTTCTCAAGTAACACTCTTAGCACTCAAATACCACTTTTAGGTGATTACATTTGCCCCCTTTATGCTAGAAATGTAGCAAATTGAAACGACTAGTATAAAGGAAAAAACATACTTGGACTTACCTAGGAAGTAAATCCCATGTAGTTGAGTCTAAGTGTGTGAATCTAGGTCTATGTATATGAATCATGATCCAAAGCATGACCTACAATGAAACATGCATAAAACAATCCTTACTTAAGAGATATCAAAAGTAAAAGACTATGTTGAATAAAGAAGTAACTGAGTAAAGCTAAGTAAAAAGATAAGAAAAATAAAAGGAATAAAGACACCTCATTGGGTATGTGAACTAATGCATGAACCTGGTGACAACCTATGTGTGTGTGTGCATGTATATAGTGATAAAATCATTTAATAGATTATATTAAGGTAATAGCTTGATCAATCCTCATGTGTGGTTGGCTTAAGAACTCAATCCAATTTTGAATCCATCATTACCCACCCTTTCTTGGTACATCATGACCTATGAATAACATGGATTAAACTTAAAGTGTGTATAAAACTCTCATGTGGGTGGATAGAGAAATCAAGTAGTATATGACTCCATCATTTCACTAGTAGATACATCTAAAATTGAACTACATAAAGTGCTATAAATATCTAACTAGGTATATCCAATTATGTATATTAGTTCTATAGCCACTTGAGTATATTAGGTATATTTAAGACACACAAGAATGCTAACCACTACAAATGTATTAAATCATGAAATTGGTAACAACCTAGAATATGATGTCAAGTGTATACAGTGTAGAGAATGACATGGAGTTTTCCATTCCATCTGATCAACCTATGTGCAATTGAGCATATGAAAAAAATGTGTCGTGCACATGCCCCTAATTTAATATCTGAGTATATTGATTCTAGATTGAATTTTAATTAGTGTATCTATGTATCTGAATTAAATATGGGAATGATCATGCCATGCATGATGTCCCCAATTTGAGCAACTGATATGAATCTAAGTTGAACTAGTGTGAATATGAGATGAATCTGAGCATAACTATCAAACTTATAACTATATGTGTGCAAACCTAGACTATACCTAGTGTACTATTCTTACTAATCTAAACTACCTTAAAATTAGGGATACTAGATGTAGAAACACAATTCTAGCCACAATTAGCTTTTGATTGGACTTCAAATTAATTTCTACTAAACATTGCAAATTAAGCTTAGGAATCACTAAAATTTTAATTTTATATATGAAACATTCATTAATGATCAAAATCATGTTAAGGCATTCATATTTGGGGTATTAGCCTGTATGCAATAATAACCTCTCATGGATTCATCCCCACTCACCTTATGACCTAAAAATTGGTAGTTTAGCCTATGGAACCATTAAGCAGGTCACTTGATAAAATGTTA
>JARHVA010007476.1:590000-673141 GCA_037957365.1 Torreya grandis | reverse complement strand
ATTAATAATTATATTAAATAAAATTTTATTGAGTGTGTGTGTTATTATGATCAATTTAATGGATCATTAAACCATATGAAAATTTTGTCGAAAGTAATGTTTATAGTTAAATGTTATCATTTCACCTGTTTGATTATATGCATGTATGCATGATGTCATGTTAGAATAGAATTATTTATGATATGTTTCATGTAATTTAAATCTTACAATACATGGGTTCTAGTTGACTTCTCGATATTCGCACCATTATCATCTACTCATCCATGAAGGGAGGGCCATTTCCTATTTGGGCATTGTGTGGGGGATCTATATTCCATGGTTTGTGTGGAAAAGTAATATGATGATACTATCCCTCTCCTCCATCATTCAGATGATAGACACTTTTAATCATGATTTCAATTTACATACATATGACAACTTATGGATAGCCATTAGCTCCATGGAACATTATATTTATTTATATACATGCTGATATAAAAACACTATACTATTATACTTGATAAATAGTAGATTGATTTCTCTTATTTTATAATATTATTGTATTAAATTTTAGTAATTAGTTGAGATATTATTCAACATTTATATATTTTGTGATGGATTAAATTTGCAATTCTACAGAATGTGATTAATTGATCATTACCTAAATGAATCATAACTAGTTTATTATGAAAGATGCATTTAATTAAAGTGTCAATTAGTTTATCTTGTTTTAGAATAATCTAGTTTGATAATTAAAGTAAAGTTTTGAAAAATAATTTACCATTATTTGAATTAAACCTAGTGGGGTTATAACATTATGGTATCATAGCTGAGGCTCAAACTCTTGGATTTAATATGTTTGCTAACATATTCATATTTTCCTATTAATAATAAAAGAAAATGGTGCATGGTAGACCTATAGGTGGGGGTAATACAAACACCAACCTTATAGTAGATCCAAAGCAATTTTTCACAAAGCAAACTGCAAATTTGGATCAAATTTTAAATACCATGCACAAAACTAGGGACTGAATCATGGCCTTAGAGTAGGAAGTACATGGGCATGTTGATTAAGTTAATCGGGAAGAGGATGAGGATCACCCTATTCAATAATAAGATCATCAAGAAGCTCAACAAGAGAACATGCATAAAGATTTATGGAACTATAGTAGGGGATGATGCTAAAGCTTAGTTGATAGAAATGGAAAATTATTTTGAGATCTATAACTACTCAAAAGTCACTATGGTAGTTAGAGGAGCATATTAGCTTACTGGAGAAACAACAACATGGTGGGAAAATAAGAAGATCAAGATGAACCTTGACTCCACTACCACCACATGGGAGTAATTTATGGTTTTATTTAGATCATGATGGTTACACTAGTTATATTTTGACAAGAAGCTAATATATTTTTAGAATATAAAATAGGGATATTTTTTAGTGAATGAGTAATGGGAATAATTCACTAAGATCCTAAAGTATATTACTCAACATCAGATAGATGAAAGGTTTCACATTCAAAATTTCATTATGGGATTAAAACCCCAAATTATATTTGAGGTATATGTGCATGGTCCATCTATAATGGATCAAGTATTAGATAAGGTAGTTAAGTGGGAGTCAAAACTAAAGTCTCTTTCTCAAGTCATAGTGAAACTCAAGAAGTTTGGAGGGTTCAAACTAACTCTTAAGAACAAAAATTAGAAAATGAATGAAAATTCCAAGAATCAGTTTAGGAATCAAAATTCTAAGTTAAGTAACTTTTTAGGTATAAATAAAGTGGATGATGGATTCAAATATGGTTTCAATGGGAATCAAAGAGTAAGAAAGTAAAAGAACACCTATAATATGTTTCATTTATGGATGTGATCACTATGCTAGGGAATGTAATCAAGGAAAATATGAAGGAAAATCTAAGAGTACTATGTAGCAAGGAAACTTTCATCAGAGAATCTATATGGATGTTAACATTTGTCAAGTTAATTTTCAAGTTTCACCTATTAAGATTCTAGGTAATCTTTTTGGTCAACCTATTTATATTTTTATTGATACCAAAGCTACAAATTATTTTATTTCTCCATGTATACTTTATAAGTTTGATAGGAAAACTAGATTAATGGAAAATGCATGGTCATTACAATATGGGAATGATGTTAAGGTCAAAGTTAATAGGTGTTTAGTGGAAGTTGAGATTGATTTTCCTAAATTCACTACTACAGTAGATCATTATGTAGCTCCACTAGGTTCATATGATGTAATCTTAGGGTGAATTATATTTTTAAACATAAAGGTAGATTACTATCTTGAGATGGTATAATGTTAGGATGATTCTAGGAATTAGACTCAGATTCAGGGTGGGAAAAGGAAGTTAAAACTTAGGCAATTTTTTGAAATTTAGCTTAATAACACTTGCAAGAAGGGATGTTAAACATTTATTATTAAAATAAATGATATGGATGAAATAAATTAATTATCCATTAAGTATTACTATTTCCTTAATAAATTTTAGGATGTGTTTTCAAAGGAATTGCCAATATTACCACCCAAGAAGCAGTTCAATTTCTTAATTGACATAATACTTAGTTTAGAACCATAATCTAAGGTACCTTATAGGATGATGACAATAAAATTGATTGATTTGAAGGCTTAAATATAAAAATTTTTATCTAAAGGTTTGATTTGACGAAGTGTGCAACTATGGGGTGTACTAGTCATGTTTGTCAAGAATAAGGATGGCACTCTTTGCCTATGTATTGATTATAGGATGTTGAACAAAGAGAAAATCAAGAACATGTATCCATTTCATTTTATTGATGATATCTTTGATTAAATCTATGGGGAAACAATTTTATCTAAGATATATCTTTGAGAAAGATATAACTAGTTGAGGATTTGAGAAGAAGATATTTATAAAATAATGTTTAGAAATCAGTACGGGCACTAAAAATTTATAGTATTTCCTTTAGAGTTAACAAATTGATTCATAACAACTTCTTAAAAATTCTTAACCTTGCAAAATTCATACACTTCTCTAGACCAATATGCCTTCCTTGTAGCCTTTTTTGGGTTTTTCTTGATTATAAGAAAAAATAGGGATTGGATACCAAAAAATAATGCCCATTCCAAGTATCTTTTATCATTTTTTATCTCTCCTACAATTTTCTTGGTCTAAAACAACATATAGACTACTTTTCTAGCCTTAGACCTCTTCTAATTAGGTCTCTCTTAGGGTTAATTCGACATAGTCATCTATAGCCATACATAGGATATCCGTACAGACCTAAAATCCATTGAATATCTTAGGGAACATTTAAAATTATAGGATTAAAAAGTTTGATATTTTTTTTACAATTAAAACTCTTGAAAATAGGCTTTTGGTTCCTAAACCCTAACTTATGGTTTTATTGTCCTACACATACCCAAGAAGGGTTATTTAAATTTTTTGTTTTTTGTAAGATATTTAAAGGAAATATGATGTTTTTAAAACCTATGTACTATCTTAATTAACCTTTCCTAATCATTATAAACTCTACTTCTTTACTCTGCTAAACTTTTCTATTATCTTCTGCATTTAAATGTAGGTTTTGTGAGGTTTCTATAGATTTGTATCAAGTCTTTCAAAAAGGATCATGAACATATCAAAGAAAACACTTAAATAACCTTAAATAGATAGGAAAAAACCTTACCAAATAATTAATTTTTTAGTAACTTGTCCTTTTTATGTATTCCTTCATTGATCCCAATACATAGTCCACTTCAAAACACACACATACAAGAAAATAGGGTACTTTATGTCTTTACTTAAAAATTAGGAACTTTTTTGATAGCTTATTGAAAAATTTAAATTATTAAAAAAATTTAATTATTTATCCCACATGAAAATACATCTCTTGGTATGTTCATAACCAATTTAAATACCTTTGGACCCCTAAAAATATTTATGAGAATGCTAACTAAAACACTTATACATACATCAATGTTCATAGGTCTCAGACACATGACTAAAAGACTCATATTATAGACATAAGTTCATTTAAAGAAGCTATCATAAAAATTTCATACCTTGAAAACTCCTCCAAACTCACTTCTGGCTCTCAAACTAGGCACAACTAGTTCAAATTTTCAAAAATCCATTTTGGTAGGAAAAGCCAAATTTGAATTTTTGAGCACTTAGGGCTAAACTAACCTCAATGAATGATTCCTAAAAATTTTATAATCCATATAAGACCATTTATAACACTTTAAAAGATAAAATTTACTGAGTAAAACAAATTTTCCAATCATGTTACTTTAATGAGTGATGCCCCAACATCATACTTCCAAGGGGAAAAGAAATAAAACTCAGAGATTGCTATCCATGAATCTTTATAGACTATTGTTATTTCCTTGATGTAATTATCTATCATTATTGTAGTGTATTCAATTATTTGTTACTTATCACACTTGAAATACTACTGGCTTTAGGTATTCCTCTCCACTTGCTTATCCAATATGCATTCTGTTTGATTTGAATTGATTTGAGGCAACTGATTTTCCAAACCTAAACCTACTATAGCTACTTCTTCTTCTGTCTTTACAATTTTTTCTTCTTCTTTATAAGAGTTTACGTTTGAAACATTGATAATGATTGATATGCCTACACCATTAGGCAAATCTAGCTCACATGCTTGATTAGGGCTAAGAATTTAAACTCCTATCTCAATGTGATCTATTTGTTTTTTCTTTATTTTCTTCCAATTCTTATAATGCCTCTTAAGCTCCATTATTTTAACTTGTCATGTTGTTCTCTTTGACATTTTTTGTCTTATTCCAACTTCATATAAACCTTCTAAGAATAAAGGATAACAAAATAAACTAGCATGTTATTTGTAATGACTTACTTCATTGTGCGAATGCACTTCTTGCTGCTTTTCTGCCTTGTTTACACATTCCTAAAACTTTAAAAAGTAATATAACTTATCCATTTTTACATTAACCTTATAAAAATTAGATTTCTCAACTTGTAGTTATGATCCAAATATTTATTGCAATCTAAATTTTTTTCATCTTTGAATCATATTAATACACCATTCAATTTATTACTACCAATAGGTCTCTTGTTATGTTCACCATGACCACTCCACATTTCCATAATTAGTAAATATATTGGGGTTAAATAGAATTATCCTAGTTCAACACACTATTTTAAACACTACCTTGAGGTATTTTCCCACCATTTATCCTTTATATTGTGACATAAAATTCAAAATAGAACTTGAAATTTAGGAGTTACTTTTTAGATTTTTATTCTAGTCTCATATTGCATCCAAACTACTACTCCTCTCCTTTTAATAATTGATACAACCTTGCATACTTCCTCCAATACTTTGAATTGTGATTCCACTTGAATGAGAATGTTTAGAACATGAAACTCCAAGGCAATCCTTCCCATCTTCAATAGATGTACCTGATTTTTACATGTGTCTATAACATCATAATCATGTTTTGAATAAAATAATAGAGGTTTTGTTGTCCCTTTAATGATGTACTTTCCCCAAATTAGGTATATGTTCCTCTCCATAGTGTGTTTCAACTGTTTTGCGTCCATTATATATGAGTGTTCCCTCATTTAGATTCTATGATGATTAAACTATAATATCCTCATTGTCTCCTCCAACATATAAGATTTACTCAGATTGAATTGACCTTGATTTATGCATTCTTGTCTTGATATTATTTCTTCAAGTAGGAAATAATGCATTATTATATGCAAACCAATGTGCAATGACTATGTGTAGGTAGTTCCATACCTCATATTACTGTGTAATGTATTTTTCACACTTATTAATCCATTATAAATAGATTCCAAACTTTCATATACCTCTATTTTAGTGTCTTGGTCTTGTCTTGTCAAGTCAACTTGAAATATTCTTTTAGGTGCTTCATTATCATTCATCCATGTGCCTTCATTTGACATGATTATCTTTTCACTCTCTAAAACTTGACCAATTTGAGATTCATTACCACATTTTTCCATTTATGAATACATAGATATATTAAGACTTCTCCAAAAATCATCTTTGTATATAGTAGACCTACCACCAGTCAATAAATTAACACAAAATATGTGAGATTCAAGAGCTTTCATGTTTGTATCCTGATCATATTCTTTCTTCAAATGAGTGCTTAGTCATTTGAAAAAAATTCTATAGCTTCCTCTCTAATTATCTTCTTGATGTGATGTTTTACATTCTTGACACTTCTCCTTTGCAATTTTATTCTGATCCACACATAAAAATATAAATTCTTCAAATAGATTATTTCTTCCTTGAGTTCTACATGCCTTTTCAAATCCAAGTATTTATTGCTCCTTGATGATGTATGGAATTCCTTCACTTTGTGTGCTCCATTCTTATCTTCTTGGATGCAATTTTATAATTGGAATGCCATATTTTTTCTCATATTCATCGAGATTATCCTTGACACAAGATTGCTTTCCCCTCTCCTCATGGGTTTCTATCAACTTTTGAACTTGGCTTTTTATCTCTATTTTGTCTTCAGCTATATTCTATAGATCTCCATGCACAGTGCATCCTTACACTAACTTTATTCATTTATTCTACCTTGAGTATTTGGACATGATTCTTCTTACTCATTCTTCATTTCTTGATAACTAATTTCCTTAATAGGTTGAACCTTAGCCTCTTTGACCTCACTAGTCTCCATATTTTTTGATTCCAAGACTTGTTTGGTGGTTGCCTTTGGATAACCTGTATACACATCATAAGATATGTTGTTAGTACTAAAATATGGAGCCTCTATGGCTCTCTCATATGCTTCCTTCTTAGAAACTTCAATGTCCAACTTCCTCTCTTTTTTGGTGTCATTATTAAGACACTTCTTATTCATCTTAGTTGTATTTTCTGCCCCTTTTCCACTGGTATACTCACCACCTTCTTGATTTTTGAACCTTTTAGTATTGATTTCCCTTCTACCTTCCAACCTTTTCTCACAAAGACCACTTTATATATTCAACTTAGTGACCTTTCTGAAAATATGCACTCTTGCTGGTCCTCTTTCATATCCAAATTTTTTGACTCACATATCTCCATATTCACCATTTCAAGACAATTTGTCTTCACTTCATTCTTAGGGATTTGACCAAACTCAAACTTCTAATATATTTACCAAAGTATCATTTGGTTTCCATCAATATCATTCTATATTCCACACTATCTACAACATATTTTAATGGTACAAGGATATGTGTCATCCCATTTGATCTATATTGTAAGTATTCACTTGACCATCATGAACAAACTTCCTATCAAACTACCATGGCCTCCCTAGAAATAAATGGAAAATGTCCATGGGAATTATATCACATTAAAATTTGTCTTGATAAATACCTATATTAAATTCAAACCAAATTTATTCACTTACCATAATATGATGTCATTCATGAACCCATGCTACCTTATAAGGGCATGGATGTGGAATCCTCTTCAATCCTATCTTTTTTTAACCATATCCATAGACACTATATTGTTTTTGCTTCATCCATCAATAATCACATTATAAAATTTTCCTTTTATTTTAAATATACTTATAAATAAAATTATTCTTTGAACTAGTTCTTAAACTTGACCTCTTTGATGCAGCAATACTCTCTTCATGAGTAAGGACTCACATCTTAATTTCCTTCTTTCTTCATTTGATTCTCTTGAATTTTATTTATCATCCCTACCAAAATATGATGGACATTCCATTGCTCTATGTCCTTATTTATTGCAATACCAATATTGTCCTTAAAAATTTAGTCTTTGTCTATTCCTTATGAAACTATCATTAGTTCTTACTCTATCAACTACAAATGGTCTTACCTAATACGTATGAAACTATGGTCTTATGACTTCTTGGATTTCTTCTGCATGATCTTGTGGCCTTGTGGCTTCTTGAACTACTTTTCCATGTTCTCCTTCAATTGACCTTGGGTGTAAAGGTTATTATTGATCTTGTTTTCCTCCATTTCCCTCCACATTTTCTATCTCTTAACTCTTTACCCTTTCTTTAAGAGAATTCTCAATATATTCCATTCTCATAATCAAATGTGCAATCAATTATGTCAATTGACCCATCAAAATTCTCCATCATGCCATCTTGATCTCTGTTACCCCTATCCATACTTTGTTTCATAGGGAATTTTTCTTATTTTAATATATTTTATTTGAGTTTTAATCACATGGTGTCCAATCTCCCTTTTTCCTTGTAAACTTCTATCTTCTTTATTCTCCTTTACTTTGTCTAAGTTTACTTGTCTCTTCTTGGTATATATTGAATATTCCTTGAATCAATTTCATGAACTTTCAAAAATTGCAATAGTATTATTATTTTAAAAAATCATAATTTACCCATCTCTAAGAGTAAACGTGAATATGATACCAAATTAATGTAGAGAAGCTTATTTAAAATTATTAACCCTGCAAAATGCATACACTTCTCTAGACCATTAAGCCTTCTTTATAGCCTTTTTTTGGGGTTTTATTGCTTGTATATAAGAATAGGGATTGAATCATAGAAATAAATTCTGATTATAAGTACCATATATCATGCTTTATCTCTTATCCAATTTTATTAGTCTAAAACAACATCTATACCACTTTTCTAGCCTTAGACCTCTTCAAATAAGGTCTCTCTCAGGGCTAATTCAACACAATCAAATATAGCCATACATAGGCTATCTGTAAAGACCTAAAACATCTTGAATATATTATGGAACATTTAAAAATATATTATTACAAATATTCATTTTTTTTTTATAGTTAAAACTCCCAAAAATAGGCTTTTGACTCCCAAACCCTACCTCAATGTTTTCTTATCTTGCACAAACCTAAGAACGGTTATTTTAAGTTTTTGTTTTCTATAAGATATTAAAAATAATTTTCAAGGTTTTTAAACCTCTGTAATATCATAATTCACCTTCCAAAATCATCATAAACTCTCTTTCTTTACTCTTCTAAACTTTTTTATTGTATTCTACATTTGTCTATAGGTTTTATGAGGTTTTTACATGTCTATACCAAGAATTTCAAAAATGAGAATGAATATATAAAATAAAACACATAAATAAATTTAAATAGATAGGAAACAACATTAAAAAATCAATTAAGTATATAATAACTTGTCATTTTGATGTATTTCATCATTGATCACAATACACAGTCCACTTTAAAACACACACATATGGGAAAATAGGGTACTTTGTGTCTTTCCTTCAAAACCAAGAATTTTTTTGATAAATTATTGAAAAATTAAACTTATTAAAATTTTTAATTATTTATCCCACATGAAAATCCATCTCTTTATATGTTCATAACCACTCTAACTACCTTTGGACCCCTAAAAACAGTTATGAGAATGCTAACTAAAATACTTATACATACATCAATGTTCATAGGTCTTAGGCACATGAATAAAATACTCCTATTATATAAATATGTTCATTTAAATAAGCTATCATAACAATTTCATAACTTTAATACTGCACCAAACTCACTTGTGGCTCTCAAACTAGGTCCAACTTGTTCAAATTTTCAAAAATCCATTTTGGTGGGAAAAGCTAAATTTGAATTTTTTTAGCACTTGGAGATAAAATAACCTCAATGAATGATGCCTAGAGATGTTTTAAGCCATATAAGACCTTTTAAACCACTTTAAAATCCAAAATTAACTAATTAAATCAATTTTTTCAATCATATTACTTTAATAAGTGATGCCCCTACATCACAAATGATCTGAAAACATTCATGAATCTCATGGACAATGTGTTCAGGGATTTTTGGATCATTTTATGTTATTTATTTTTTATGATATCCTAATTTATTTTAATAATTAGGAATAACATATAAAACATCTGGAGTTGGTGTTTTAGCATTTGAAAAAGCATAAACTTTATGGTAAATTGTCCAAATGTGCATTTTTCTAGAGGCAAGTGTAATATTTGAGACACATTATCTCTATAGAAGGAATTTTAGTTGATATATAAAATATAAGAGACATAATAGAGTGGCCAACAACCAAAAATGTGCATGAGGTAATAATTTTTATAGGACTAACATGGTATTATAGGAAATTTATTCTAATTTTCTATAAAATAACTAACCCAATTACCTCTCTTTAGCAAAAGAATCAAATTTTTTTAGGTAGGACAAGTGTGAAAAAGATTTTAAAGATTTGAATAGGAGGATTATATTTCCATATTTGATTCATTGATGCATTTAGGGATGGTCTTAGAGGAGTTATTATGCAGGATGGTTTAGTTTTAGCATATGACCCTAGGAAGCTTAAAAAATATGAGGTAAATTATGATTCACACAATATGGAACTTATGTAAATTATGCATGCTTTGTAAGTTTGGAGACATTATCTGTTGGGGAAACTGTTTGAGCTCAAGACTGAAAACTTGGGGCTCAAATATATCTTCACCCAAATGAACCTAAATGTTCTTTAGATTCATTGGTTAGAGTTCTTATCTGACCATGATTTTGATGTTAAATACATCAAGGGAAAGGAAAATAGATTTTATGATGCCCTAAGTCATATAAGGTATATAACAACTTTGGATACTATCAGGAGTACTTTTCCTGATCAAGTTTTTAAATTCTCCCCTAGAGATGAATTCTATAAACAAGTTAAGAAAAATTTATTAGAGGATGTCCAAAATCCTAAGTTCAAAGGATTCAAGTTGGAAAATCATGGTATTTTGAGGTATAATGATAGAATGCATGTACTTGATAGAAATAATTTGAGCATCATAATGCTAAAGGAAATGCACAATGCCCTTTTTTTAGGTCACCCTAGCATGACTAAGCTCGTGGTTGAGTTAAAACCTATATATTTCTAGAAAATAATTAAAATAAATGCATTACATTTTGTGTCTCATTATTTAAAGTGTTAGCAACTAAAAGATGAACATGTGCATCCAATAGGATTGTTGTATCCTCATGATATACCAAAATGAAAGTGGTAGGTAATTAGTATAGAATTTTTCCAAGGTTTGCCATTATCATGGAATTGACATGACATGTTCTTGGTGGTGGTTGAAAAATTAACCAAGGTAGATCACTTCATACTAGGTAATTTGACTGATGATGCACCAATGTTTGTGAAGATATTCATTAAAAAGGTGTACTGATTACATGAGTTTCTATAAATGATCATTTATAATCAATATCCATAGATGCCATCTAGGTTTTGGTTGAATCTAAATTTACCTTTGGGTACAAAGTTGAATTTTAGCACTGCATATCATTTGGAAATAGACAGATAAAGGGAGAGAGTAAACTAACTTCTAAAAGATCTTATTCAAATGTATTCCATGGATAAATAATACAAGTTGGAAGAGTATATTCTAATGGTAGAGTTTGATTATAATAACTCTTACCAAACATATTTAAAGATGGATGCATTTGAAACATTATATAGAAGGAGGTGTCAAACACTAATCAATTGAGATAATATTGAAGACAAGGTGGTCTTTGGTCTTAAAATTCTAATAGAAATAGAGGAGTAAGTCAAGTTAATCAGATAAAAGATCAATAAAGATAATGATAGACATAAAAGTTATGTTGATTTGAAAAGGACAACAAGATAATTTTATGTTGGTGATAAAGTTTTTTTGAGGTTTAAACCTCAGAAGAGCTTGATTAAGTTTTGTAAATTAGTGAAGCCTTCACCAAGATATGTAGGACCCTTTGAGGTCTTATAAGTGATCAATAATGTTGCATATAGGCTTGTCTAACCATTAGATATATATCTCTTACATAATGTTTTTCACATGTCTTATCTTAAAAAGTATGTATTTGATCCTTCTCATGTATTGGATTGGAATGCTTTATAGGTTCTGGATCCTGAGGTGGTCACAATAGAACTAGTTAGAATAATTGACACTCATAAACTTAGTTTTCATAATAGATAAGTCTCATAGTGCAAGATCTAGTGGGACCAATATTTTGATGATAGTGTCACTTGGAAGGAATATGATGAGTTTTATAGTCTATTTCCACATTTATTTATTTGAGATTTTACTATTATCATTAATTTTCTACTGTATGTTATTTGATTTCAAAAATTTGGTTTGAAATAAGTGTCATCTAGATGATGACTAGTTTTAGGGGGGAAGGATGTTACATCCTAATTTTTACACCAAACTTAATTTTCTTATTAAATAGATATTATAGGGTTAATTCTATATAATTACTATTATATCAATTTATTTTCATTTATGTTGATGTATGGATAA
Source organism: Torreya grandis (assembly GCA_037957365.1). NCBI lineage: Eukaryota > Viridiplantae > Streptophyta > Pinopsida > Cupressales > Taxaceae > Torreya > Torreya grandis. Next base: position 660,881 of record JARHVA010007476.1, on the reverse strand, counting down.
ACATATAATGATTATGTTGTGTGACTTATTACATGATTGGTTGGGTGTACATGAGTTTAATATTCATGTGGATTATGCTTATTCAATATCATTATGATTTATTATCATTTGTATTGATTATCATGGTTGAGGGCTAACTACCATTTGCGTTTGTGAGGTGGATGTAGGAGAAAATCCACTCTCCAGATAGATATGGAGGAAGAGTATCATTAGGGAGGATATTGTATATGTAAATGATTGGAGGTGTAGAGATTTGATAATGAACCCAACACACACCACACAGAGAAATAAAATGCATGATTTATCTAATTTTAATTGTGTTTGATTAGTCATGCTTGGTCATGTTTGCTTTAATTATGGTTCATGTTTAGATTCTATTAAATATTGTTTTAGTTGTTAATATTTTATAGATTATGATGTGTTTCCATTATATAATATGAAAACGGTATATTTGTTTTAATTACCTTGATTTTAGATGGCTGAAAAACCGTTACAGGTAGGTACCTTCAAGCATTCAATAAAAAGCATCATTAAAACATATATAAATAAGCAAAAGAGTTAATTTTCATTATGATCATATGAGAAAATTATTTTATTTAACTATATCTAACCTAGACCTAAGGTGGTATTATGTTGACTTAGTTCTTAAATACCTAATGCTTATCTAAGTATGAAGTCTTGATTGATTAATGTTTAGTTTTAATTATTTCTTGTTAAAGTGGATATGAATTAAAGATATTATTAAAAAATAATAATTATGTTTAATTAACATATTATGATGTCAACCCTAATTCTAGAATCATCATTTGGTTTTGGTTGTCTTGGTCATTCAAACCATGAAAACTTGAGATGGCTAGGGTTTGACTGTGAGTTAGTGAAAAGAATGAGGATAATTTTAGTCCAGTGGTTGAGCTGATGGTGAGTCATTCTTGGAGTGGTTGAGAATGGGTCACCATGATATTAGGGTTTTTTGAAATGCATATAGTTTTATGGAAAAATAATAAAGGAACATGGAGTTTTGGGTTTTTTTTATAATAGCTAGGTCGACAGAGGAAGGAAGAGAAAAAGATAGGAAATTTTGTAGACCAAGGAATAAAATCTACTTTAAGAAATTACAAGGTAGGGTTTGTTATTTTAGATTTTATTTGAAAATCTATATTCATGTTGTACAGTCTATGAATAAAATGTTTATGGGGTTTTAAAAAAATGGTTGATAGATTTTGAAACCCTAGGGTAAATCAAGGATTCAACCCTATGGGAGGAGGAACTCCCCCCACAAAATTGAATCCATGATTCAATTTGAGTTTAACCTGAGTATAGAAGGTTAAAGACACTATTTTAAGTGAAAACTTGTGTATTAAATTGCATGACTAAGAGTGGTTTTATTTGTTTATTAATATGGTTGTGTGTCAACTAAGTGTCATTGTATTTATAAAAAAGTTGTGTGTTTTTAAAATGGTTTGTAGACATTGTTTTAGAAGAGGTTAAAAATAGGATTTTATAATGCTAAATATTTGATTGTATTACTTTAGCATCATTGCATATTAAAATGGTTGTATGTCTTGAAATGGCATAAAGATATTATTTTATTTGGGATTTAAATTAGGGTTTCCTAGAATCATTACTATATTGTGTGTTTATTTAATTCATTGAAATAAAGTGAAAGGATTGTGTGGTTATTTGATTCATTAAAATATAGTGAAAGGACTATGAATTTATTTGATTAATTTATATATATTGAAAGGCCTATGTGTTCATTTATCCATATGACTTGGGATATTATCTTAGGATTGGGTTAAGGGTATATGAACTAGGTTTTCATTAGATTTGTTTCACTGATTATTCATCTTATTTCAATTTAATAATGGCTAAGTGTTATTTTTTAGTAATCACCTATACATGAAGGATGATATGGGATTGCTGGATATTGATATTTGATCTTGCTTAGGATAGTAAGTTGATGGTTAATGAGTCAACTGTGTATACATATTTATAAATGTTTGTGGAAATATTATAATGAGTCAAATATGGAAAGATGTAAGGTCCCAATTGGGGATGAATATTAAGTTTGAGTTAATAAATTATAGTTAGATTATATGAAACAACTAGGTTTACAAAACAAGACTGAGTTAGAATATAAACAACAATTAGTTAAATGGAATGATTGAGTAATATTTATAATAATATATTTTAATAGGACTATTGTCTACTTCATCTTAAACAATATAACCATATATGATAATATAATTAGATAAATTAATATCATTTGGATTGAATCCTTATTTTGACTAGCTGCGTGTAATATGGCTGAATAAATGTTTGATTGATATTTGTTAGAATACATTGGTTATTTGTGTTAAATTAAATTTATATTTCTTAAGTAGGTAACTTATAATATGAGAATAAATTGAACACACACACACACACACACACACATAAACACACACACACACACACACACACACACACACACACACACACACACACACACACACACACACACACACACACACACACACACACACACACACACACACACACACACACACACACACACACACACACACACACACACACACACACACACACACACACACACACACACACACGCACACACACATAAAATTATGAAATATACATAAAGGCAAATATATATTATTTATGAATAGGTCATAAACACACACACACACACACACACACACACACACACACACACACACACACACACACACACACACACACACACACACACACACACACACACACACACACAAACATTTAAATGTATGACCATTTATGTGCATATATTATGCCATTTAGAAATTAGTGGCTAAGGGTTTTAAATGTATATAAATATAAGTGGACATACTTGATATACATGTTTATGAGGATAATTTGTGTTGTAAGTAGATGTTTGTTTATAAATGAATATATCTATTGATATGTAAATTGTGATTTATATCATTAATTTATAATATGTTGTTCAATTATAAATTATGAGGAAATTGATTAATAGTTGATTAGAATAATAAATGTTGTATTATTTATTATTAATTTACTTAATATTTATTGAGAAATTATTGAATTGTATTATTTTATTAAAATACTTATGAACATGAGATGTTTGCATGGAATTGGTAAATTATTAAATATTATGACCACTATTATAAAATAAATATATATGTAATATTGCCTTAATAGAATATGGACTTAGGGTCGTATTGGAACTTATGAAAAATTTAGGTGATGTTGTGTTGTGGAGATTATTTATAAATTAAAATGTATTTTTAAATACTATACATTTTAAATATATTTTACACTATTTAAATTTTTTTGGACCCCTTTTTAATGGGAAACCATTTTATGTTGATTATGCCCATGGTTTGCTACCCATTATTTTGTAATACTGCTTTGTTGATGTATTATGTATTGATGGATATTTCTAGGTAATACATTATGAAAACTAGGGTTTGATAAGGAAGAATAGAGTGTGTGAATTTAGGAGGGTTTTTTGGGTACAACTCCAAATAATATTTGTGTATTGTAATTATGAGAAAACTGATCTAAGAGTTGTTTATACTCTTGTGGCTTGTAATAAAATCTGATAAAGTGTTTCTTGGTGGATATAACCCACATTAGGTGAACCACGTTAAATTCGGTCTTCTTATTTTTCATGTTTATTTTCTAATCTTTTTGCATCTCTATTTATATATATTATTATTGTTATTCTATGAAATTGTTCCACATCAATTTTTGAGTTTTATTCCTAATAATTGGTATCAAAGCTTTAGGTTGTATTTATTAAAGTGTTGAATCGTAGGAAGGGTTATTAGTTAAAGTGGGAGAAATGGCTGATGATCATAGATCAAAGGTTGAAAAGTTTAATAGATATAACTTTGGTCTATGGAAGATGAAAATAGAGGATTATCTCTATTAGAAGGACTTTTATGCTCTGCTAGGAGGAAAAGTAAAGGAAATAGTTAGTATGATAGATGAAACTTGGGAGTTGCTTTATAGGAAAACACTTGGGGCCATTAGGTTATGCCTTGCATCTTTGGTCACATTTAATATATCGTAGGAGAAGACCACATAAGGTCTCATTAATGTATTAGGTAACTTATATGAGAATTGGACATGAATAAAGTAAATCCTTCTAAGTTTTATGGAACTATAGTAGGGGATGATGCTAAACCTTAGTTGATAGAAATGGAAAATTATTTTGAGATCTATAACTACTCAAAAGTCACTATGGTAGTTAGAGGAGCATATTAGCTTACTGGAGAAACAACAACATGGTGGGAAAATAAGAAGATCAAGATGAACCTTGACTCCACTACCACCACATGGGATTAATTTATGGTTTTGTTTAGATCATGATGGTTACACTAGTTATATTTTGACAAGAAGCTAATATATTTTTAGAATATAAAATAGGGATATTTTTTAGTGAATGAGTAATGGGAACAGTTCACTAAGATCCTAAAATATATTCCTTAATATCAGATAAATGAAAGGTTTCACATTCAAAATTTCATTATGGGATTAAAGCCCCAAATTATATTTGAGGTATATGTGCATGGTCCATCTATAATGGATCAGGTATTTGATAAGGTAGTTAAGTGGGAGTAAAAACTAAAATGTCTTTCTCAAGTCATAGTGAAATTCAAGAAGTTTGGAGGTTTCAAACTAACTATTAAGAACAAAAATTAGAAAATGAATGAAAATTCCAAGAATCAGTTTAGGAATCAAAATTCTAAGTTAAGTAACTTTTTAGGTATAAATAAAGTGGATGATGGATTCAAATATGGTTTCAATGGGAATCAAAGAGTAAGAACGTAAAAGAACACCTGGAATATGTTTCATTTATGGATGTTATCACTATGCTAGGGAATGTAATCAAGGAAAATCTGAAGGAAAATCTAAGAGTACTATGTAGGAAGGAAACTTTCATCAGAGAATCTATATGGATGTTAACATTTGTCAAGTTAATTTTCAAGTTTCACCTATTAAGATTATAGGTAATCTTTTTGGTCAACCTATTTATATTTTTATTGATACTAGAGCTACAAATTATTTTATTTCTCCATGTATAATTGATAAGTTTGATAGGAAAACTAGTTTAATGGAAAATGCATGGTCAGTACAATATGGGAATGATGTTAAGGTCAAAGTTAATAGGTGTTTAGTGGAAGTTGAGATTGATTTTCCTAAATTCACTACTACAATAGATCATTATGTAGCTCCACTAGGTTCATATGATGTAATCTTAGGGTGAATTATATTTTTAAACATAAAGGTACATTACTATCTTGAGATGGTATAATGTTAGGACGATTCTAGGAATTAGACTCAGATTCAGGGTGGGAAAAGGAAGTTAAAACTTAGGCAATTTTTTGAAATTTAGCTTAATAAGGCTTGCAAGAAGGGATGTTAAACATTTATTATTAAAATAAATGATATGGATGAAATAAATGAATTATCCATTAAGTATTACTATTTCCTTAATAACTTTTAGGATGTGTTTTCAAAGGAATTGCCAATATTACCACCCAAGAAGCAGTTCAATTTCTTAATTGACATAATACTTAGTTTAGAACCATAATCTAAGGTACCTTACAGGATGATGACTATAAAATTGATTGAGTTGAAGGCTTAAATATAAAATTTGTTATCTAAAGGTTTGATTTGACCAAGTGTGCCACTATGGGGTGTACTAGTCATGTTTGTCAAGAATAAGGATGGCACTCTTTGCCTATGTATTTATTATAGGATGTTGAACAAAGATAAAATCAAGAACATGTATCAATTTAATTTTATTGATGATCTCTTTGATTAAATCTATGGTGAAACAATTTTATCTAAGATATATCTTTGAGAAAGATATAACTAGTTGAGGATTTGAGAAGAAGATATTTATAAAATAATGTTTAGAAATCAGTACGGGCACTACAAATTTATTGTATTTCCTTTAGAGTTAACAAATTGATTCATAACAACTTCTTAAAAATTCTTAACCTTGCAAAATTCATACACTTCTCTAGACTAATAAGCCTTCCTTGTAGCCTTTTTTGGGGTTTTCTTGATTATAAGAAAAAATAGGGATTGGATACCAGAAAATAATGCCCATTCCAAGTATCATTTATCATTTTTTATCTCTCCTACAATTTTCTTGGTCTAAAACAACATATAGACTACTTTTCTAGCCTTAGACCTCTTCTAATTAGGTCTCTCTTAGGGTTAATTTGACATAGTCAACTATAGCCATACATAGGATATCCGTACAGACCTAAAATACATTTAATATCTTAGGGAACATTAAAAAATATAGGATTAAAAATTTTGATATTTTTTTTACAATTAAAACTCTTGAAAATAGGCTTTTGGTTCCTAAACCCTAACTTATGGTTTTATTGTCCCACACATACCCAAGAAGGGTTATTTTAATTTTTTGTTTTCTGTAAGATATTTAAAGGAAATATGAAGTTTTAAAAACCTATGTACTATCTTAATTAACCTTTCCTAATCATTATAAACTCTACTTATTTACTCTGTTAAAATTTTCTATTATCTTCTGCATTTAATTGTAGGTTTTGTGAGGTTTCTATAGATTTGTATCAAGTCTTTCAAAAAGGATCATGAACATATCAAAGAAAACATGTAAATAACCTTAAATAGATAGGAAAAAACCTTACCAAATAATTAATTTTTTAGTAACTTGTCCTTTTTATGTATTCCTTCATTGATCACAATACATAGTCCACTTCAAAACACACACATACAAGAAAATAGGGCACTTTATGTCTTTCCTTAAAAATTAGGAACTTTTTTGATAACTTATTAAAAAATTTAAATTATTAAAAAAAAATCATTATTTATCCCACATGAAAATCCATCTCTTGGTATGTTCATAACCAATTTAAATACCTTTGGACCCCTAAAAATAGTTATGAGAATGCTAACTAAAACACTTATACATACATCAATGTTCATATGTCTCAAACACATGACTAAAAGACTCATATTATAGACATAAGTTCATTTAAAGAAGCTATCCTAAAAATTTCATACCTTGAAAACTCCTCCAAACTCACTTGTGGCTCTCAAACTAGGCACAACTAGTTCAAATTTTCAAAAATCCATTTTGGTAGGAAAAGCCAAATTTGAATTTTTGAGTACTTAGGGCTAAACTAACCTCAATGAATGATTCCTAAAAATGTTATAATCTCTATAAAACCCTTTATAACACTTTAAAAGATAAAATTTACTGAGTAAAACAAATTTATTAATCATGTTACTTTAATGAGTGATGCCCCAACATCATACTTCCAAGGGGAAAAGAAATAAAACTCAGAGATTGCTATCCATGAATCTTTCTAGACTATTGTTATGTCCTTGATGTAATTATCTATCATTATTGTAGTGTATTAAATTATTTGTGACTTATCACACTTGAAATACTACTCGCTTCAAGTATTCCTATCCACTTGCTTATCCAATATGCATTCTATTTGATTTGAATTGATTTGAGGCAACTGATTTTCCAAACCTAAACCTAATATAGCTACTTCTTCTTTTGTCTTTAAAATTTTTGCTTCTTATTTATAAGAGTTTAAGTTTGAAACATTGATAATGATTGATATGCCTACACCATTAGGCAAATCTAGCTCACATGCTTGATTAGGGCTAATAATTTAAACTCCTATCTCAATGTGATATATTTGTTGTTTCTTTATTTTCTTCCAATTCTTATAATGCCTCTTAAGCTCCATTATTTTAACTTGTCATGTTGTTCTCTTTGACATTTTTTTTCTTATTCCAACTTCATATAAACCTTCTAAGAATAAAGGATAACAAAATAAACTAGCATCTTATTTGTAATGACTTACTTCATTGTGTGAATGCACTTCTTGCTGCTTTTCTCCCTTGTCTACACATTCCTAAAACTTTAAAAAGTAATATAACTTATCCATTTTTACATTAACCTTATAAAAATTAGATTTCTCAAATTGTACCTATGATCCAAATATTTATTGCAATCTAAATTTCTCATCTTTGAATCATATTAATACACCATTCAATTTCTTACTACCAATAGGTCTCTTGTTATGTTCACCATGACCACTCCACATTTCCATAATTAGTAAATGTATTGGGGTTAAATAGAATTATCCTAGTTAAACACACTATTTTAAACACTACCTTGAGGTATTTTCCCACCATTTATCCTTTATATTGTGACATAAAATTCAAAATAGAACTTGAAATTTAGGAGTTACTTTTTTAGATTTTTCTTCTAGTCTCATATTGCATCCAAACTACTACTCCTCTCCTTTTAATAATTAGTACAACCTTGCATACTTCCTCCAATACTTTGAATTGTGATTCCACTTGAATGAGAATGTTTAGAACATGAAACTCCAAGGCAATCCTTCCCATCTTCAATAGATGTACCTGATTCTTACATGTGTTTATAACATCATAATCATGTTTTGAATAAAATAATAGAGGTGTTGTTGTCCCTTTAATGATGTAATTTCCCCAAATTAGGTATATGTTCCTCTTTACTATGTGTTTCAACTATTTTGCCTCCATTATATATGAGTGTTCCCTCATTTAGATTCTATGATGATTAAACTATAATATCCTCATTGTCTCCTCCAACATATAAGGTTTACTCAGATTGAATTGACCTTGATTTATGCATTCTTGTCTTGATATTATTTCTTCAAGTAGGAAACAATGCATTATTATATGTAAACCAATGTGTAATGACTATGCGTAGGTAGTTCCATACCTCATATTATTGTGTAATGTATTTTTCACACTTGTTAATCCATTATAAATAGATTCCAAACTTTCATATACCTCTATTTTAGTGTCTTGGTCTTGTCTTGTCAAGTCAAATTGAAATATTCTTTTAGGTGCTTCATTATCATTCATTCATGTGCCTTCATTTGACATGATTATCTTTTCACTCTCTAAAACTTGACCAATTTGAGATTCATTACCACATTTTTCCATTTATGAATACATAGATATATTAAGACTTCTCAAAAAATCATCTTTGTATATAATAGACCTACCACCAGTCAATAAATTAACACAAAATATGTGAGATTCAAGAGCTTTCATGTTTATATCCTGATCATATTCTTTCTTCAAATGAGTGCTTAGTCATTTTCAAAAAATTCTATAACTTCCTCTCTACTTATCTTATTGATGTGATGTTTTACGTTCTTGACACTTCTCCTTTGAAATTTTATTCTAATCCACACATAAAAATATAAATTCTTCAAATAGATTATTTCTTCCTTGAGTTCTACATGCCTTTTCCAATCCAAGTCTTTATTGCTCCTTGATGATGTATGGGATTCCTTCACTTTGTGTGATCCATTCTTACCTTCTTGGATGCAATTTTATAATTGGAATGTCATATTTGTTCTCATATTCATTGAGATTATCCTTGACACAAGATTGCTTTCCCCTCTCCTCATGGGGTTCTATCAACTTTTGAACTTGGATTTTTATCTCTATTTTGTCTTCAACTATAGTCTATAGATCTCCATGCACACTACATCCTTACACTGACTTTATTCCTTTATTCTACCTTGAGTATTTAGACATGATTCTTCTTACTCATTCTTCATTTCTTGATAACTAATTTCCTTAATAGGTTGAACCTTAGCCTCTTTGACCTCACTAGTCTCCATATTTTTTGATTCCAAGACTTGTTTGGTGGTTGCCTTTGGATAACCTGTATACACATCATAAGATATGTTGTTAGTACTAAAATATGGAGCCTCTATGGCTCTCTCATATGCTTCCTTCTTAGAAACTTAAATGTCCAACTTCCTCTCTTTTTTGGTGTCAGTATTAAGACACTTCTTATTCATCTTAGTTGTATTTTCTGCCCCTTTTCCACTAGTATACTCACCACCTTCTTGATTTTTGAACCTTTTAGTATTGATTTCCATTCTACCTTCCAACCTTTTCTCACAAAGACCACTTTCTATATTCAACTTAGTAACCTTTCTAAAAATATGCACTCTTGTTGGTCCTCTTTCATGTCCAACTTTTTGGACTCAAATATCTCCATATTCACCATTTCAAGACAATTTGTCTTCACTTCATTCTTAGGGATTTGACCAAACTCAAACTTCTAATAGATTTACCAAATTATCATTTGGTTTCCATCAATATCATTCTCTATTACACACTATCTACAACATATTTTAATGGTACAAGGATATGTGTCATCCCATTTGATCTATAGTGTAAGTATTCACTTGACCATCATGAACAAACTTCCTATCAAACTACCATGGCCTCCCTAGAAATAAATGGAAAATGTCCATGGGAATTATATCACATTAAAATTTGTCTTGATAACTACCTATATTAAATTCAAACCAAATTTATTCACTTACCATAATATGATGTCATTCATGAACCCATGCTACCTTATAAGGGCATGGATGTGGAATCCTCTTCAATCCTATGTTTTTTTTACCATATCCATAGACACTTTATTATTTTTGCTTCATCCATCAATAATCACATTATAAAATTTTCCCTTTATTTTAAATGTACTTATAAATAAAATTATTCTTTGAACTAGTTCTTAAAATTGACCTCTTTGATGCAACAATACTCTCTTCATGAGTAAGGACTCACATCTTAATTGCCTTCTTTCTTCATTTGATTCTCTTGAATTTTATTTATCATCCCTACCAAAATATGATGGACATTCCATTTCCCTATGTCCTTATTTATTGCAATACCAATATTGTCCTTAAAAATTTAGTCTTTGTCTATTCCTTATGAAACTATCATTAGTTCTTACTCTATCAACTACAAATGGTCTTACGTAATACATATGAAACTATGGTCTTATGACTTCTTAGATTTCTTCTGCATGATCTTGTGGCCTTGTGGCTTCTTGAACTACTTTTCCATGTTCTCCTTCAATTGACCTAGGGTGTAAAGGTTATTATTGATCTTGTTTTCCTCCATTTCCCTCCAAATTTTCTATCTCTTAACTCTTTACTCTTTCTTTAAGAGCATTCTCAATAGATTCCATTCTCATAATCAAATGTGCAATCAATTATGTCAATTGACCCATCAAATGCTCCATCATGCCATCTTGATCTCTGTTACCCCTATCCATACTTTGTTTCATAGGAAATTTTTATTATTTTACTATATTTTATTTGAGTTTTAATCACATGGTGTCCAATCTCCCTTTTTCCTTGTAAACTTCTATCTTATTTATTCTCCTTTACTTTGTCTAAGTTTAGTTGTCTCTTCTTGGTATATATTGAATATTCTTTGAATCAATTTCATGAACTTTCAAAAAATGTAATAGTATTATTATTTTAAAAAATCATAATTTACCCATCACCAAGAGTAAACCTGGATATGATACCAAATTAATGTAGAGAAACTTATTTAAAAGTCTTAACCCTGCAAAATGCATACACTTCTCTAGACCACTAAGCCTTCTTTATAGCCTTTTTATTGGGGTTTTATTGCTTGTATATAAGAATAGGGATTGAATCATAGAAATAAATTCTGATTATAAGTACCATATATCATGTTTTATCTCTTATCCAATTTTATTAGTCTAAAACAAAATCTATACCACTTTTCTAGCCTTAGACCTCTTCAAATAAGGTCTCTCTTAGGGCTAATTCAACACAGTCAACTATAGCCATACATAGGCTATCTGTAAAGACCTAAAACCTCTTGAATATATTATGGAACATTTAAAAATATATTATTACAAATATTTATTGTTTTTTTATAGTTAAAACTCCCAAAAATAGGCTTTTGACTCTTAAACCCTAACTCAAGGTTTTCTTATCCTGCACAAACCTGAGAAGGGTTATTTTAAGTTTTTTTTTCTATAAGATATTAAAAATAATTTTCAAGGTTTTTAAACCTATGTAATATCATAATTCACCTTCCAAAATCATCATAAACTCTCTTTCTTTACTCTTCTAAACTTTTTTATTGTCTTCTACATTTGTCTGTAGGTTTTATGAGGTTTCTACATGTCTATACCAAGCATTTCAAAAATGAGAATGAATATATAAAATAAAACACGTAAATAAATTTAAATAGATAGGAAACAACCTTAAAAAATCAATTAAGTATATAATAACTTGTCCTTTTGATGTATTTCATCATTGATCACAATACACAGTCCACTTCAAAACACACACATATAGGAAAATAGGGTACTTTGTGTCTTTCCTTCAAAACCAAGAATTTTTTCGATAAATTATTGAAAAATTGAACTTATTAAAATTTTTAATTATTTATCCCACATGAAAATACATCTCTTTATATGTTCATAACCACTCTAACTACCTTTGGACCCCTAAAAATAGTTATGAGAATGCTAACTAAAACACTTATACATACATCAATGTTCATAAGTCTTAGGCACATGAATAAAATACTCCTATTATATAAATATGTTCATTTAAATAATCTATCCTAACAATTTCATAACTTTAATACTCCACCAAACTCACTTGTGGCTCTCAAACTAGGTCCAACTCGTTCAAATTTTCAAAAATCCATTTTGGTGGGAAAAGCTAAATTTGAATTTTTTGATCACTTGGAGATAAAATAACCTCAATGAATGATGCCTAGAGATGTTTAAATCCATATAAGACCTGTTAAACCACTTTACAATCCAAAATTGACTAATTAAAACAATTTTTTCAATCATGTTACTTTAATAAGTGATGCCCCTGCATCACAAATGATCTAAAAACATTCATGAATCTCATGGACAATGTGTTCAAGGATTTTTGGATCATTTTATGTTATTTATTTTTGATGATATCCTAATTTATTTTAATAATTAGGAATAACATATAAAACATCTGGAGTTGGTGTTTTAGCATTTGAAAAAGCATAAACTTTATGGTAAATTGTCGAAATGTGCATTTTTATAGAGGAAAGTGTAATATTTGAGACACATTATCTCTATAGAAGGAATTTTAGTTGATATATAAAATATAAGAGACATAATAGAGTGGCCAAAAAACAAAAATGTGCATGAGGTAATAATTTTTATAGGACTAACATGGTATTATAGGAAATTTATTCTAATTTTCTATAAAATAACTAACCCAATTACCTCTCTTTAGCAGAAGAATCAATTTTTTTTTAGGTAGGACAAGTGTGAGAAAGGTTTTAAATATTTGAAAAGGAGGATTATATTTCCATATTTGCTTCATTGATGCATTTAGGGATGGTCTTAGAGGATTTATTATGCAGGATGGTTTAGTTTTAGCATATGAGCCTAGGAAGCTTAAAAAATATGAGGTAAATTATGATTCACACAATATGGAACTTATGTAAATTATGCATGCTTTGTAAGTTTGGAGACATTATCTATTGGGGAAACTGTTTGAGCTCAAGATTGAAAACTTGGGGCTCAAATATATCTTCACCCAAATGAACCTAAATGTTCATTAGATTCATTGGTTAGAGTTCTTATCTGACTATGATTTTGATGTTAAAAACATCAAGGGAAAGGAAAATAGATTTTATGATGCCCTAAGTCATATAAGGTATATAACAACTTTGCATACTATCAGGAGTACTTTTCTTGATCAAGTTTTTAAATTCTCCCCTAGAGATGAATTATATAAACAAGTTAAGAAAAATTTGTTAGAGGATGCTCAAAATCTTAAGTTCAAAGGATTCAAGTTGGAAAATCATGGTCTTTTGAGGTATAATGATAGAATGAATGTACTTGATAGAAATAATTTGAGCATCATAATGCTAAAGGAAATGCACAATGCCCTTTTTTTAGGTCACCCTAGCATGACTAAGCTCATGGTTGAGTTAAAACCTCTATATTTCTAGAAAATAATTAAAAGAAATGCATTACATTTTTTGTTTCATTATTTAAAGTGTTAGTAGGTAAAATATGAACATGTGTGTCCAATAGGATTGTTGTATCCTCATGATATACCAAAATTAAAGTGGTAGGTAATTAGTATAGAATTTTTCCAAGGTTTGCCATTATCATGGAATTGACATGACATGTTCTTGGTGGTGGTTGAAAAATTAACCAAGGTAGATCACTTCATACTAGGTAATTTGACTGATGATGCACCAATGTTTGTGAAGATATTCATGAAAAAGGTGTACTGATTACATGAGTTTCTATAAATGATCATTTATTATCAATATCCATAGATGCCATCTAGGTTTTGGTTGACTCTAAATTTACCTTTGGGTACAAAGTTGAATTTTAGCACTGCATATCATTTGGAAATAGACAGATAAAGGGAGAGAGTAAACTAACTTCTAAAAGATCTTATTCAAATGTATTGCATGGATAAATAATACAAGTTGGAAGAGTATCTTCTAATGGTAGAGTTTGATTATAATAACTCTTACCAAACATATTTAAAGATGGATGCATTTGAAACATTATATAGAATGAGGTGTCAAACATTAATCAAATGAGATAATATTGAAGACAAGGTGGTCTTTGGTCTTAAAATTCTAATAGAAATAGAGGAGTAAGTCAAGTTAATCAGATAAAAGATCAATAAAGATAATGATAGACATAAAAGTTATGTTGATCTAAAAAGGACAACAAGATAATTTTATGTTGGTGATAAAGTTTTTTTGAGGTTTAAACCTCAGAAGAGCTTGATTAAGTTTTGTAAATTAGTGAAGCCTTCACTAAGATATGTAGGACCCTTTGAGGTCTTAGAAGTGATCAATAATATTGCATACAGGCTTGTCTTACCATCAGATATATATCTCTTACATAATGCTTTTCACATGTCTTATCTTAAAAAGTATGTAGTTGATCCTTCTCATGTATTGGATTGGAATGCTTTATAGGTTTTGGATCCTGAGGTGGTCACAATAGAACTAGTTAGAATAATTGACACTCATAAACTTAGTTTTCATAATAGATAAGTCTCATAGTGCAAGATCTAGTGGGACCAATATTTTGATGATAGTGTCACTTGGAAGGAATATGATGAGTTTTATAGGCTATTTCCACATTTATTTGTTTGATATTTTACTATTATCATTTATTTTCTACTGTATGTTATTTGATTTCAAAAATTTGGTTTGAAATAAGTGTCATCTAGATGATGACTAGTTTTAGGGGGGAAGGATGTTACATCCTAATTTTCACACCAAACTTAATTTTCTTATTAAATATATATTATAGGGTTAATTAAATATAATTACTATTATATCAATTTATTTTCATCTATGTTGATGTATGGATAAACATATAATGCGTATTTTGTGTGACTTATTACATGATTGGTTGGGTGTACATGAGTTTAATATTCATGTGGATTATGCTTATTCAATATCATTATGATTTATTATCATTTGTATTGATTATCATGGTTGAGGGCTAACTACCATTTTCATTTGTGAGGTGGATGTAGGAGAAAATACACTCTCCAAATAGATATGGAGGAAGAGTATCATTAGGGAGGATATTGTAGATGTAAATGATTAGAGGTGTAGAGATTTGATAATGAACCCAACACACACCAGACAGAGAAATAAAATGCATGATTTATCTAATTTTAATTATGTTTGATTAGTCATGCTTGGTCATGTTTCTTTTAATTATGGTTCATGTTTAGATTCTATAAAATATTGTTTCCATTATATAATATGAAAATGGTATATTTGTTTTAATTACCTTGATTTTAGATGGCTGAAAAACCGTTATAGGTAGGTACCTTCAAGAATTCAATAAAAAACATCATTAAAACATATATAAATAAGGAAAAAGAATTAAATTTCATTATGATCATAGGAGAAAATTATTTTATTAAACTATATCTAACCTAGACCTAAGGTGGTACTTAGGTTGACTTAGTTCTTAAATACCTAATGCTTGTCTAAGTATGAAGTCTTGATTGATTAATGTTTAGTTTTAATTATTTCTTGTTAAAGTGGATATGAATTCAAGATATTATTAAAAAATAATAATTATGTTTAATTAACATATTATGATGTCAACCCTAATTCTAGAATCATCATTTGGTTTTGGTTGTCTTGGTCATTCAAACCGAGAAAACTTGAGATGGCTAGGGTTTGACTGTGAGTTAGTGAAAATAATGAGGAGAATTTTAGTCCAGTGGTTGAGCTAATGGTGAGTCATTCTTGGAGTGGTTGAGAATGGGTCACCATGATATTAGGGTTTTTTGAAATGCATACAGTTTTATGGAAACATAATAAAGGAACATGGAGTTTTGAGTTTTTTTATAATAGCTAGGTCGACAGAGGAAGGAAGAGAAAAAGATAGGAAATTTTGTAGACCAAGGAATAAAATCTACTTTAAGAAATTACAAGGTAGGGTTTGTTATTTTAGATTTTATTTAAAAATCTATATTCATGTTGTATAGTATATGAATAAGATGTTTATGGGGTTTAAAAAAAATGGTTGATAGATTTTGAAACCCTAGGGTAAATCAAGGATTCAACCCTATGGGAGGAGGAACTCCCCCCACAAAATTGAATCCATGATTCAATTTGAGTTTAACCTGAGTATAGGAGGTTAAAGACACTATTTTAAGTGAAAACTTGTGTATTAAATTGCATGACTAAGAGTGGTTTTATTTGTTTATTAATATGGTTGTGTGTCAACTAAGTGTCATTGCATTTATAAAAAAGTTGTGTGTTTTAAAAATGGTTTGTAGACATTGTTTTAGAAGAGGTTAAAAATAGGATTTTATAATGCTAAATATTTGATTATATTACTTTAGCATCATTGCATATTAAAATGGTTATATGTCTTGAAATGGCATAAAGATATTATTTTATTTGGGATTTAAATTAGGTTTCCTAGAATCATTACTATATTATGTGTTTCTTTAATTCATTGAAATAAAGTGAAAGGATTGTGTGGTTATTTGATTCATTAAAAAATAGTGAAAGGACTATGAATTTATTTGATTAATTTATATATATTGAAAGGCCTATGTGTTCATTTATCCATATGACTTGGGATATTATCTTAGGATTGGGTTAAGGGTATATGAACTAGGTTTTCATTAGATTTGTTTCACTGATTATTCATCTTATTTCAATTTAATAATGGCTAAGTGTTATTTTTTAGTAATCACCTATACATGAAGGATGATATTGGATTGCTGGATATTGATATTTGATCTTGCTTAGGATAGTAAGTTGATGGTTAATGAGTCAACTGTGTATACATATTTATAAATGTTTGTGGAAATATTATAATGAGTCAACTATGGAAAGATGTAAGGTCCCAATTGGGGATGCATATTAAGTTTGAGTTAATAAATTATAGTTAGATTATATGAAACAACTAGGTTTACAAAACAAGACTGAGTTAGAATATAAACAACAATTAGTTAAATGGAATGATTGAGTAATATTTATAATAATATATTTTAATAGGACTATTGTCTAATTCATCTTAAACAATATAACCATAGATGATAATATAATTAGATAAATTAATATCATTTGGATTGAATCCTTATTTCAACTAGCTGTGTGTAATATGGCTGAATAAATGTTTGATTGATATTTGTTAGAATACATTGTTTATTTGTGTTAAATTAAATTTATAATTCTTAAGTAGGTAACTTATAATATGAGAATAAATTGAACACACACACACACACACACACACACACATATATATATATATATATATATATATATATATATATAATTATGAAATATACATAAAGGCAAATATATATTCTTTATGAATAGGTCATAAACACACACACACACACACACACACATTTAAATGTATGACCATTTATATGTATATATTATGCCATTTAGAAATTAGTGGCTAAGGGTTTTAAATGTATATAAATATAAGTGGACATGCTTGATATACATGTTTATGAGGATAATTTGTGTTGTAAGTAGATGTTTGTTTATAAATGAATATATCTATTCATATGTAAATTGTGATTTATATCATTAATTTATAATATGTTGTTCAATTATAAATTATGAGGAAATTGATTAATAGTTGATTAGAATAATAAATGTTGTATTATTTATTATTAATTTACTTAATATTTATTGAGAAATTATTGAATTGTATTATTTTATTAAAATACTTATGAACATGAGATGTTTGCATGGAATTGGTAAATTATTAAATATTATGACCACTATTAGAAAATAAATATATATGTAATATTGCCTTAATAGAATATGGACTTAGGGTCGTATTGGAACTTATGAAAAATTTAGGTGATGTTGTGTTGTGGAGATTATTTATAAATTAAAATGTATTTTTAAATACTATACATTTTAAATATATTTTACACTATTTAAATTTGTTTGGACCCCTTTTTAATGGGAAACCATTTTAGGTTGATTCTGCCCATGGTTTTGGTACCCATTATTTTGTAATACTGCTTTGTTGATGTATTATGTATTGATAGATATTTCTAGGTAATACATTATGAAAACTAGGGTTTGATAAGGAAGAATAGAGTGTGTGAATTTAGGAGGGTTTTTTGGGTACAACTCCAAATAATATTTGTGTATTGTAATTATGAGAAGACTGATCTAAGAGTTGTTTATACTCTTGTGGCTTGTAATAAAATATGATAAAGTGTTTCTTGGTGGATATAACCCACATTAGGTGAACCACGTTAAATTTGGTATTCTTATTTTTCATGTTTATTTTCTAATCTTTTTACATCTCTATTTATATATATTATTATTGTTATTCTATGAAATTGTTCCACATCAATTTTTGGTTTTATTCCTAATAATTGGTATCAAAGCTTTAGGTTGTATTTATTAAAGTGTTGAATTGTAGGAAGGGTTATTAGTTAAAGTAGGAGAAATGGTTGATGATCATAGATCAAAGGTTGAAAATTTTAATAGATATAACTTTAGTCTATGGAAGATGAAAATAGAGGATTATCTCTATTAGAAGGACTTTTATGCTCTGCTAGGAGGAAAAGTAAAGCAACTAGTTAGTATGATAGATGAAACTTGGGAGTTGCTTGATAGGAAAACACTTGGGGCCATTACGTTATGCCTTGCATCTTTGGTCACGTTTAATATATCGTAGGAGAAGACCACATAAGGTCTCATTAATGTATTAGGTAACTTATATGAGAAACACTTTGCTTCTAATAAAATATTTTTAATGAAAAATTTATATATGAAGATGTCTAAAAATGGTTTAGTTATTGATCATCTAAATGAATTCAATACAGTTGTGAGTATGTTGAAGCGTGTAAAAATAGATTTTGATGATGAAGTTAGGGATTTGCTTATTTTATTTTCCTTACTAGAGATTTAGAATAGCCTAGTAATGGATATGAGCAACTTGGTCTCTAATAATGCCAAGTTGAAGTTTGAGGATGTCATAGGAGTAATCCTTAGTGAGGAAATGTGATAGAAAAGCTTTGGGGAGACTTCTATTTTAGGTGATACTTTGGTGATGGATAGTAGAGGGAGACAAAAGTTTAGAGGAAAAATAAAGCATGGAAAGTCAAATGGTCCTAGAAGGTCAAAATCAAGGGCCAAGATGGTATGTTAGAATTGTGGAAAGATTGGGCATGCGAAGAAGGATTGTTGGTATCTTTAGAATAAGAACAAAAATTAGGAAGACACCTTTGAGGTGAATGTGGTAATAGGTAATGTTTGTTAGGATGAATTAATTATCTTCATTAACAATATTACTGAGTCTTGGGTTTTAGATTTAGGGGCTTCTTTTCATGCTACACCATATAGGCATTATTTTATTGATTATGTTCAAGGGGATTTTGGATATGTTTACCTTGGTGATGATGAGCCTTGTAGCATAGTAGGAAAATGAAGTGTTCAAATTAAGATGCAAAATGGGAACACTTCACTATTGAAGGATATCAGGCATGTGCCTAAGTTGAGATGAAATTTGGTATCCATAAGACAACTAGGTAGTGTAGGTTATATAGTGACATTTACAACATATTTTTGGAAGGTGACCAAGGGTTCTCTTATGGTAGCAAGAGGTAAGAAGGTTGGTACCCTATACTTATCAAGTAGTGTTGATTATTGTAATTTAGTTTTTATAGATGCAGATGCAACTTTGTGGTATAATAGGCTCGATCACATGAGCCAAAAGGGAATGCAAATTTTAAAGGATTAGTTGCTCAGTTTGAAAGGATCTGATTTAGATTTCTATGAAGACTATGTGTATGAAAAACATAAAAGGGTAAAGTTTATCAAGGCTGGACCTATGAGGAAGGAGAATAAGTTAGAGTTGGTTCATTCAAATGTATGGGGGCCAGCTCAAGTATCTTCTATTGGTAGGTCATCTTATTATGTCACTTTTATTGATGATACAACTAGGAAAGTTTGGGTGTATGACATTAGGAAAAATATAATGTGTTTGATATGTTTAAATTATGGAAAGCCTTGGTTGAGAATGAAATAGGTCTTACGTTTAAATGTCTTAGGTTAGATAATGGTGGGGAATATTGTAGCAATGTATTTTTTGACTACTATTCAAGGAATGGAATTCATAGATAGAAGATAGTTCCAAGAACTCCATAGTAGAATGGAGTTTAAAAAAGGATGAATAGGATTATCATGGAGTGTGTTAAGAGCATAAGGTTACATGTAGGACTACCTCTTCAATTTTGGGTAGAAGTAGTAAAAATGGCTATATATCTGATAAATAGAGGTCTTTCATCTGCTTTAGATGGAGGCATACTTAAGGAATCTTGGTCTGGTAATAAGGTTGATAATTCATTTCTTAGAATATTTAATTATGAATCCTTAATTCATATTGATAAGGATGATATGACCAAGTTAGAGGCTAAGTCTAAAAAATGCACCTTTATTGGTTATGGTGAGGATGACTTTGGTTTTTGGATTTGGAGTTTTAAGGACAAAAAAAATCTTTAGGTATAGGGATGTTGTATTTAATAAAAAATTTATGTATAAAAAATAGTTATAAGATCAAAAATAGTATTGCAAAAAAGAGTACATAGTACTGGAGGACATTGCAGATAATAAAGTGTCCAAGCAACTAGTTCAGGCACCTACTCCATAAAAACCCCAAACTCGTATGGTGAGAAGGTATTCTAGGGTAAGAAGGGAACCTAAACATTTTTCTCCATCTCTTAATTATTTATTACTCATTGATAATGGAGAGTTAGAGTGATTTGAAGAAGCAATGTAGGTAGATGTTAGGAAGAAGTTGGACTAAGCTATGGATGAGGAGCATCAGTCTCTCATGGAAAATTAGACTTGGGATTTGGTAAGCCCACCTAAGGGTAAAAGAGTATTATAAAACAAGTGGGTGTATAGATTTAAAGAATATTATGGAGGAAAGAAAAGGTACAAGGCATAATTGGTGGTAAAGGGGTTTACACAGAACAAGGGAATTGACTTTGATGAGATTTTTTCCCCAGTGGTAAAGATGACTTCTATTAGGACTATTCTTGGGATGGTGGTAGTGAAAGACTTGAACTTAGAAAATATAGATGTGAAGATTGCATTCCTTCATGTTGATTTGGATGAGGACTTGTATATGGAGTAGCCACATGGGTATGAGCTCACATGAAAGAATAAAATGGTGTACAAATTAAAGAAGAGCTTATATAGCCTAAAACAAGCTCTATGATAATGGTATAAGAAATTCAATAGTTTTATGATGGAACAAGGATAATTTAGATGTCATTAGACCATTACATATATATCAAGAATTTTTATTATGGTGATTAAATTATGCTTTATCTATATGTGGATGACATGTTAGTTGCAGGTAAGAACATGAATGAAGTAAAGGTACTCAAGGAATGTCTTAGTAATTCCTTTGTTATGAAGGATTTGGGAGCAACAAAAAAAATATTCGGTATGAGAATAAATCAAGATAGGAAAGAACAAAAGATAAATTTATCCCAAGAAGAGTACATCAAAAAGGTCTTGGAGAGGTTTAGTATGCAGGATGCTAAACTAATTGGGACTTCTTTGATAGGTCATTTCAAGTTATCAAAGGAGTATCCCAAGACAAAGGAGGAGAGAATCCAGATGTCACATGTATCATACTCATCATATTTTAGTATCCTAATGTATTCCATGGTGTACACTAGGCCAAATATTTCCCATGAAGTGGGATCAATAAGCAAATACATGAGTGATCCAGGTAGAGAACATTGGAAGGTAGTGAAGTGGATCCTTTGATATTTAAGAGGGACTAGGGGGTAGTTTTAAGATATGGTGGATTAGATAATACTTTGCATGGTTATGTATTCATACATGGATGTATATTTAGATAGTAGGAGGAATACAATAGGATATGCATTTACTGTAGGTGACACAATGGTGAGCTAGATTTCATGATTATAGAAACTTATGGCTTTGTTAACCATATAGGTTGAGTATGTTGCTGCCACAGAGGAAAGCAAATAAATTATTTGGTTACATTAATTAATTAAAGAGTTAGGGTATAAGTATGAGGAAGGGAAGATATATAGTGATAGTCAGAGTGCTATACATCTAGCAAATAACTCTTGTTTCTAGTCTAAGATGAAACATATATAGTTAAGGTACCATTTAATAAGGACATCTTTGGAGGAAGAGAAGTTGAAGCTAGAGAAGATTCATACCAGCAAAAATCCTATAGACATGATGACCAAGGTAGTCACAAGGGAGAAAATAAATCTATGTTTAGTTTTAATTGGCCTTCATAGTTGATAGTGAAGGGTTGAGAAGCCTGCTAAGAGGAAATCGGTCTTCAAGTGGGATATTATTGTGTTGTGGATCCTATTTCTAAATTACAATGTATTTTCAAATACCATATATTTTAAATGTACTATACACACTATATGTAATCTCACTGGGGTTTAGGGTCAAGCTGGACCCCAAGCAAGGGTTTGGGGGTGGTAGCCCCTTAAAAGCAGGGGTTTGGGTACTACCACTTTGTTGATGTATTATGTATTGATTGATACTTTTTAATGGGAAACTATTTTGGGTTGATTCTGCCCATGGTTTTGGTGCCTACTATTTTGTAATACCACTTTGTTGATGTATTATGTATTCATAGATATTTCATAAATAATACATTATGAGAACTAGGGTTTGAGAAGGAAGAACATAGTGTGTGAATTTAGGAGGGTTTGTTGAGCACAAATCCAAACAATATTTATGCATTGTAATTATGAGAAGACTGATTTGATAGTGTTTTATACCTTGTAATAAAATTTGAGAAAGTGTTTCTTGGTGGATGTAGCCCACATTGGGTGAACCATGTTAAATTTGGTCTTCTTATTTTACATGTTAATTTTCTATTATATATGCATCTCTATTTATATCTATTATTATTGTGATTCTATGAAATTATTTTGCATCAATTTTTGGTTTTATTCCTAATAGGCGATAATAAGTTGTTATTATTTAACATGAGCTTATTTCAATTATTTATTGTATTTAATTATCATGAAATTAAATATTAATCTATATGAGAAGTTTGTGGAATTATTGTATATAGATTATTTAGTAATCTAATAATAATGATAGTAACACATATTATCATGAGATGGTTCTCATGCATATATTAAAACCATTAAGACTTAGATTAATTGAAATCTGATTGTGTGTGTGTGGGTGTGTGTGTGTGTGTGTGTGTGAGATTGTGATTGATTTAATGAATCATTAAAATATATGAATTTTTTTCCCAAAGTAATGTTTATATTTAAATATTATCATTTCACCTATTTGATTATATGCACATATGCACAATGTCATGTCAGAACATAATTCTTTAGGATATGTTGCATGTAGTTAAAATCTTATAACACATGCGTTCTAGTTGACTTTTCAATACTTGCACTACCATCATTTACTCATCTATGAAGGGAGGGACACTCCCTATTTTTACTCTATGTGAGGGATCTATGGTCCATGGTTGGTGTGGAAAAACACTCTAATGATGCTCTCCCTCTCCTCCAGTAGTCAATTGATAGAGACTTTTACTCATGATTTTATTTTATATGCATATGATGAGTTATGGATACTCATTAGTTCTATAGAACATTATATTTATTTATATATACTATGATGTAAAAACATTTTACTATTGTACTTGATAAATAATAGATTGGCTGATATTATTGTATAATATTATTATATTAACTTTCAGTAGTTGGCTGAGTTATTATTTAGTAGTTTTACATTTTATGATGGATTGAATTTGTCATTCTATTGAATGTGATTAGTTGATAATTACCTAAATGAATAATAATTGGTTTATTATGAAATATGCATTTAGTTAAAGATCAATTAGTTTATCTTATTTGGGAATTATCTAGTTTGATTATTAAAGTAAAGTTTTTAAAAAAAATATTGTTATTTGAGTTAAACCTAGTGGGGTTCTAACATTATGGTATTAGATCTGAGGTTCAAAATTTAGGACTTAATGAGTCTACTAATGTATTAATATTATACTATTAATCATAAATAATAATGGTGCATGGTAGACCTAGAGGTGAGGGTACTTCAAATATCAACCCTCCAGTAGATCCAAACAAATTTTCTATAGAGAAAGCTACAAAGTTTGATTAGATTCTTACTATCATGCATGAAACTAGGGACTGAATCATAGCCTTAGATTAGGAAGTGAATGGGAATATTTATAAATTTAATCAGAAATAGGCTAAGATGCATTCTATTTAGTAATCTCAACAAGAAGCTTGACAAAATCATAAACATGATGAGTTTCCACATGATGTGAGGGCTTGATTAGCTGAAAAACTTGCATGGGACATGAAAAAAGTAAATCCTCTTAATTTTTATGGAAATATAGTAGGGGATGGTGCTGAAGCTTGGTTGATGGAAATGGAAAGGTATTTTGAGATCTATAACTACTAAAAAGTCACTAAGGTAGTTTGGGGAGCATATTAGTTTGCTGGAGAAGCAACAAAGTTGTGGGAAAATAAAAAGCTTGATATGAATTTTGACTCCACTACCACTACATGGGAGTAATTCATGGTTTTGTTCATATTATGATGGTTTACCAATTTTATTTTGACCAAAAGCTAATAATTTTTTAGAATCTAAAGAAGATTTTTTTTTCAATGAATGAGTACTGGGAACAGTTCACTAAGCTCCTAAAATATGTTCCTTAATATGAAGAAAATCAATATTTTTGCATTCAAAATTTTATTATGGGATTAAAATCAAAATTGGATGCGAGGTAGATGAGCATGGGCCATATATAATGGATCAAGTCTTTGAGAAGGTAGTTAAGTAAGATTCAAAACTAAAGTCCTTGATCAGGTCAGAGAGAAGTTCAAGAAGAAGTTTAAAGGTTACAAATTGACTCTTAAGAAGAAAAACTAGAAAAAGAATGGAAATTCCAAGAATTATAATGCTTAGTTTAGTAAATTATCAAGTAGCAAAAAAGTAGATGGTGGATTCAAATCTAGTTTTAAGGGGAATAAACAATCAAAAAGGAAAAGGACACCTAGCAGATGATTCATCTATGGAGGTGATCACTATGCCATGTAATGTACTCAAGGAAAATATTAAGGAAAAGATAAGGGTACTATTCAACAAGGAACCTTTCAATGGATAATCCACATGATTGTTAACATTCATCAAGCTAAGTTTCATGTTTCACTTATTGAGGTTCTGGGTAATCTTTTTGGTTAACCTATTTCCATTTCAATTTATATTAGAGCTATATACTATTTTATTTTTACACGTATGCTTTCTAAGTTGTCTAGGAAAGTTGGTTTAATGGAAAATGCATGGTTAGTGCAATATGGGAATGACACCAAGGTCAAAGTTGATAGGTGTTTAGTGGAAGCTGAGACTGAGTTGGATAAATTCACTACTATAGTATATCTTTATGTGTAGCTCCACTAGGGTCATATGATATAATACTAGGGATTAATTGTCTTGATAAACATAAAGTGAAGGTAAATTACTATTTTAAGAAGGTAGAATGTTAAGATGATTTTTGGAATTAGAATCAGATTAAGGGTGAGAAAAGGGAGTTAAAACTTAGGTAGATTTATGCAATTCAACTTAAGAAGGATCATAGAAAGGAATTTCAAACATTTATTGTTAAAATAAGTGATATATAAGAAAAAAAATAATCATCCATTGAGGATTACCCTTTCCTTAATAACTTTAAGGTTGTGTTTCTAGAGAAATTTCTAGGATTACCACTCAAGTGAGAGTTTGATTTCTTAATTGACATAATACTTGGTTTAGAACTACAATCCAAGGCACCTTATAGGATGATGACTATATAACTAATTGAGTTGAAGGCTCAACTATAGGATTTTTTAATTTAAAGGGCTGATTTAACCAAGTGTGTCACCATGGGGTGCACTAGTCATGTTTATCAAAAATAAGGATTGTACTCTTTCCCGTGTATTGATTACAGCATGTTGAATAAAGTGATAATCAAGAAGAGATATCTATTACCTCACATTGATTATATATTTGATTAAATGCATGGGGAAATAATTTTCTCTAAGATAGATCTCCAAGTGGGATACCACTAGTTGAGGATTCAAGAATAAGATATTCTTAAAATAATGTTCAAAACTCAGCATGGGCACTATGAGTTTACAGTATTACCTTTCATATTAACAAATACTCTAATAACATTTATATATATCATGAACAATTTGTTTAGGTATTTTTAGATCATTTTATGTTAGTTTTTTTAGATTATATCCCCATTTATTCTAAGAATGAGGAAGAAGTCTACAACATCTGGAGTTAGTGTTGTAGCATTTGAGGAAGCACAAAAATTATGGTAATTTTTTCAAATGTGTATTTTTATAGAGTAAAGTGCAATATTTGGGACACTTTATCTCTACATATGATATTTCAGATGATCTAATAAAGATAAGAGCCATAATAGAGTGTCCAACACCCAAAAATGTGCATGAGGTAGGAAGTTTTATGGGGCTACCATGGTATTATAGGAAATTTATTTAAAATTTATCAAAAATTACTAACCCAATTACATCTCTTTAATGGAAGAATTAGAGTATTTTTTGGTCAGATAAGGTTACAAGAGATTTTTAGGAGTTGAAAAGGAGGCTTACATCACCACATGTGATAAGAGTTACCAACCCTAATGGTTAGTTATCAGTAATCACTTATGCATCTAGGGATGGTATTGGAAGAGTTCTTATGCAGGATGGTTTAGTTGTAGCATATGAGTCTAGGAAGTTTAAACCATATGAGTAAAATTATGCTCCACACAATCTAAAACTTGTGGCAATTGTGTATGCTTTATAATTTTGGAGACATTATCTATTGGGAAAACCATTCAAGCTCAACATTAACAACTTGGGGCTTAAATATGTCTTCACCCAACTGAACCTAAATGTTCATCAGATATGTTGGTCAGAGTTATTACCCGACTATGATTTTTATATTATCTACATCAAGGGCAAGACAAATAGAGTTGTTGATGCCTTAAGTCATATAAGGTATATAACAACTTTGGATACCATCAAAAGTACCTTTCATGATCAAGTTTGAAAATTATCCCCTAGAGATGAATTTTATAAGAAAGTTAAGAAATATTTGTTAGTGGATGCTAAAAACCCTAAGTTCAAAGGATTCAGGGTGGATAATGATGGTATTTTGAGGTATAATGGTAAAATGTATTTACTTGATAAATAAAATTTGAGGGGTATGGTGCTAAAGGAATTGCATAATGCCACTTATTCAGGTTAACCTAGAGTGATTAATCTCATGGTTGAGCTAAAACATCTTTATTTATTAAAAATAATTAAAAGGGATGCATCATATTTTGTGTCTCATTTCTTGGAGTGTCAGTGGGTGAAAGATGAAAATGTGTATCTGGTAGGATTGTTATATCCTCATGATATACCAGAATAGAAGTGATAGGTAATTAGTTTGGAATTTATCCAATGTTTTCCATTATCCCAAAATTGACATGACATGATCTTGGTGGTGGTTGATAAACTAACCAAGGTAGCTCACTTCATACTAGGTAATTTGACTGATGATGCACCAATGTTTGTGAAGAGATTCATGAAAGATGTGTATTGATTACATGGGTTTCTAGAGAAGATCATTTTTGATCCAGATCTAAAGATGACATCTAGGTTTTGGTTGACTCTAAATTCATCTTTCATTACACAATTGAATTTTAGCATTGCATATCATCCATAAATAGATGGTAAAATGGAGGGATTAAACCAAATTCTAGAAGATCTTCTTCAAATGTATTATCTGGATCAACAATACAAGTGGGAAGAGTATCTTCCACTATTAGAGTTTGAATATAATAACTCTTACCAATCAAGTTTAAATATGGATCCATTTGAAGCATATTATAGAAGGAAGTGTTGAACACCAATCAGTTGGGTCAAAATTGAAGACATGGTGTTGTTTGGTCCTAAAATGCTTATAAAAATGGAGGAGAAGGACAAGTTAATTAGATAAAGGTTGGCTAAAGATAATGATAGACAAAAAATCTATGTTGATATAAAAATGACAACAACATAATTTTATATTGGTGATAAATTATTTATGAGGGTTATGCCTTAAGAGAGCTTACATAAGTTTGGTGAATTAGTGAAGCTTTCACCAAGATATGTGGGACCCTTTGAGGTATTAAAAGTGATCAATATTGTTTCTATATAGGCTTGCCTTACCACTACCGTTATCTCTCTTACATAATTTTTTTCATGTGTTCTATCCTAAAAATTATGTAGTTGATCCTTCTCATGTATTGGATTAGAATGATTTATAAGTTCTAGATCCTAAGGTGGTCATAATAGAACTAATCAGAATAATTGACACTCGTAAACTTAGTTTACATAACAAATATGTGTCACAGTACAAGGTCTAGTGGGATAAATATTTTAAGGATAGTGCCATTTGGGAGGACTATGACGAGTTCTATAGGATATTTCCACATTTATTTGTTTGATAATTTACTATTGTTATTGATTTGCTACTATATACTATTTGATTTCATAACTTTGGTTTGAAATAAGTGTCATCGAGATTATGAATAGCTTAATGGGGAAGGATGTTACATCCTGATTTCCTCACTAAATTTAATTTATTTATTAAATAGATATTATGGGGTTAATATTGTTTAATTAATACTGTAGCAAACTATTTTCATTTATGATAATGTATGGATAAACATGCAATGATTATTCTATGTGACTCATTACTTGATTGGTTGATTGTACATGAGTTTCATATTCATATGGATTATTATTATTCATTGTTATTGTGTTTTACTAGCATTTGTATTTATTATCATGGTTACAGACTAAATATCATTTGTATTTGTGAGCTAGATGTAGGAGAAAGGCTACTCTCTAGATAGATATAGAGGAAGTGTATCAACAAGGAGGGTGATATAGATGGAAATGATTGGAGGTTTGGAGATTTGATAATGAACCCAACACACACCATATAGAACAATAAAATGCATGATTTCTCTAATTTTGATTATGTTTGATTACTCTTACTTGGTCATGTTTGATTTAGTTATGATTCATGTTTATATGTTATATAGTCTTGTTGTAGTTCTTACTATTTTCTAGATTATGATGTATTGCCATTATATAATATAATAGTGGTATATTTATTTTGATAACCTTGATTTTAGATAACTACATAAACCTTACAAGTGGGTACCTAAAAACATTGAACAAAAACCATTGTTAAAACATATATAAGGCAAAGAATTAAATTACATTATGATCATATGATAAAATGATTTTATTAAACTATATATAACCTAAACCTAAGCTGGTACCTAGGGTGACTTATTTCCTAAATACCTAATGGTTATCTAGGTATGAAGTCTTGATTAATTAATGTTTAGTTTTGATTATTTTATGTTAAAGTGGATAGGCATTTGAGATATTATTAAAACATAATAATTATGTTTAATTTACATATTATGATGTCAAACCTAATTATAGAATCATCATTAGGTTTTGGTTGTCTTGATTATTCAAACCGTGCAAAATTGAAATGGATAGGGTTCGAATGTGAGTTAGAAGAAATAATGAGGAGATTATTAGTTTAGTGGTTGAGTTGAGGATATGTGGGAAAAATGATAGGAATTTATGGTTTAATGGTGAATCATTCTTGGAGTGGTTAAGAATAGGTTACCATGATAACAACTAGGTCGATAGAGAAAGGAAGAAAAATAGAAAGGGACTTTTGCAGACCAAGGAATAAAATCTACTCTGGGACATTACAAGGTAGTGTTTTGTTATTTTGGATTTTCTCTAAATATATATATTCATGTTATATAGTTTGTGAACAAAATATTTATGGGGTTGTAAGAAAATGGTTGATAGATTTTGAAACCCTAGGGTGAATCAGGGATTCAACCTTTTGGGAGGAATAATTCCCCTCACATAATCAAATCCATGATTCAATTTTAGTCTAACCTAAGCATAAAAGGTTATAGACACTATTATAAATGAAAACCTTGTGTATTAAATTACATGACTAAGAGTGGTTTTATTTGGTTATTAAAATGGTTGTGTGTCAACTGTGTCATTGTATTTATCAAAAAGTTATGTGTTTGTAAAATAGTTTGTAGACATTATTTTAGTAGAAGTTTAAAATAGTGTTTTTTAATGTTAAATATTTGACTATTTTACTTTATCATCATTGTATATTAAAATAACTTCATGTCTTAAAATGGCACAAAGATATTGTTTTATTTTTTATTCAAATCAGGGTTTCTTATAATCATTACTATATTATGTGTTTCTTTGATTAATTGAAATAAAGTGAAAAGACTATGTGGTTCTTTGATTCATTGAAAAATAATGACGAAAATATGAATTTATTTAATTCATTGATATATAGTGAAAGGCATATGTGTTTATTCATCCATACAGATTGGGATATTATCTGAGGCTTGGGTTAAGGGTATATGAATTGGGTTTTCGTTAGATTTGTTTGGATGATTATTCATCTTATTTTGATTTAAGAATGGTTGAGTGTTATTTTTTAGTAATCACCTACACATGAATAATGATATGGTATTTTTGGAAGTTGTTATTCAATATTTATTAGAATAGTAATTCAATAATTAATGGGTTGACTATGCATATGTAATTTAGTGTCAATTGAGTAAATATGATTGTATGTCAGTCGAGTTTGATTGTATATGAGTTGATTATATTTAAATGATCATTTGTGTATGGTGAGTTGATATTAAATAATGTTTAAATGGAATGAATAAATGTTAATAATTGACTAAACTTAGTTTATAGTCAACTATGTATGTAAATGGCTTCTATTCAACTGTGTATACATATTATAGATGTTTACAAAAATATTATAATGAGTCAGCTATATATACATATTTATAAATGTTTGTGGAAATATTATAATGAGTTGAATATTTAAATATGTAAGGTCCCATTTGGGGATACAAATTAAGTATGAGTTAATAAACCGTAGTTAGATTATATGAAATAACTAGATTTATAAAACAAGACTAAGTTAAAATATAAACAATAGTTAGTTATATGGAATGATTGGGTAATATTTATAATAATTATCTTTGAACATGATTATTTTCTACTTCATCTTGAACAATATAACTATTGAAGAGAATATAGCTAGAGAAATTAATATCATTTGGATTGATTTCTTATTTCAATTAGTTGTGTGTAATATGGTTAAATAAATGTTTGATTGATGTTTATTAGACTGCATTGAACATTTGGGTTAAATTAAGTTTATAATTCCTAAGTATGGAACTTAGAATATGAGAATAAATGGAATAAATGTATGACCATTTATATGTATAAATTATGCTATTTGGAAATCAGTGGCTAAGGGTTTTAAATGTGTATAAATATAAGTGAATATACTTGATATACATGTTTATGTAGATAATTTGGGATATAAGGAGATGTTTGTTTATAAGTGAAAATATTTATTCATATGTAAAATGTGATTTTTATCATTAATTTAATTTTTTTTTCAGTTATAAATTATGATTAAATTGATTAATAGCTAATTGGAATAATAAATGGTGATTATTTATTTTTGATTTGCTTAGGATTTATTGAGAAATTCCAAAATTGTATTATTTTATTATAATACTTGTGAATATGGGATGTTTGCATGGAATTGGTAAATTATTAAATATTATGATGACTATTAGAAAACAATTATATATGGAGTATTGCCTTAATATAATATGGACTTAGGGCTATATTGAAACTTAGGAAATTTTTAGGTGATAATAAGTTATTATTTAACATGACATTATTTCAAATATTTCTTGTATTTAATTACTATGGTATTAAATACTAATGTGTATGAGAAATATATGGAATTATTTTACATAGATTATTTAGTAAGTTGGTATTAATGACACTAATGATTATTATCATGAAATGGTTATTGTGCATATATTTATAGTCATTAATACTTAGACTATATGAAAGATAATTGTGTGTGTGTGTGTGTGTGTGTGTGTGTGTGTGTGTGTGTGTGTGTGTGTGTGTGTGTGTGTGTGTGTGTGTGTGTGTGTGTGTGTGTGTGTGTGTGTGTGTGTGTGTGTGTGTGTGTGTGTGATTGATCTAATGGATCATTAAACTACATGAGAACTTTGGCCAAATAATGTTTAAAGCTAAAATTTATCATTTCACCTATTTTATTATATGCATGTATGCATGATGTCATGTCGGAATGGAATTCTTTATGATATTTTGCATGTAGTTAGAATCTTACAATACAAGGTTTCTAGTTGACTTCTTGATACCTACACCATTATCATCTACTCATCTATGAATGTAGGGCCATTTTGTAGTTGAGAATTATGTAGGGAATCTATGGTCCATAGTTAATGTGGAAAAAAACTCTGCTAATGCTCTCCCTCTCCTCTAGTAGTCAATTGATAAAGACTTTTACTCATGATTTTAGTTTATATACATATGATGAGTTATGCATACTTGTTAGTTGTATGGAACATTATATTTATTTATTTATACTTTGATGTAAAAACACTATACTATTGTACTTGATATACAATAGATTGGTTTCTCTTATTGTATAATATTATTTTATTAACTTTCAACAGTTGACTAAGTTATTATTTATTAGTTATACATTTTGTGATGGATTAAATTTGTAATTTTATTAAATATGATTAGTTGATCATTACCTAAATGAATAATAACTAGTTTATTATAAAAGATGCATTTAGTTAAAGATCACTTAGTTTATCTTATTTGGGAATAATCTAGTTTAATTATTAAAGTAAAATTTAAAAAAATAAAAAATTACTATTATTTGAGTTAAACCCAATGGGGTTCTAACACAAGAGATATGCTCACAAAACATTGAGAGAATGGGACAAGGGATGGTTGAGCTGACCTCATAAAATTGATCATTATCTATATAGTAAAATTGGACCTCAAGTCATTGTATTTTAACCATAAATTGAATACAAAAAATGATCAATATGATTAGGGAAAAGAACATGAACAATTTGAGATAGAATGGTTAACCTCACAAAATTATGGGAGCATGAGATTTAACTTGAAAAATGGTGAGATCATGCAAATTTGGTCCCACATTTTGAAATGTCATGCTCACAAGGAGATGAAAATCACCAATGAGGTACGTTAGTGTGTGCTACCTAAATACAAGTAACTAGAACCCAAGTTGAATAACAAGATAACAACTAATCAATTGTGTGACATTAGAGAAGGGTAACAAATGGAGAAAATTTAGGATACATGTAAAATTTTTAGGTTTTTTGACATGAGGGAATATTTGAATTTTTAGGGATTTTGGTTATTTGAAAATTTTAAGGGTTTTTAGAATATTTTAACTTTTTAGGGATTTTTTTGGAATATTTGAATTGTTTAAGATATTTGGAATAGGATATAGACAAGAGTATTTTGACCAAATAATATACAAGGATGGGAATATAAAAGTACATAAAAACCTATCAAAGGAAATAAGGTTCTTGGGTGAATTAATTTAATAGTGAATGGGGAATAGGAAGATGTTTGTTTAGAACCCAACAAATTAGGGAGGACCACTCAACAACAATATGGAATAGGATAAAATTTCCTCTTTTGTAACAACAAATTGAGATACAATGAGAGTGAATGAAATGAAGGAATGTACCTAGGAATTGTGAGGAACTCAAGGAAATAATAAAAATCATACACGATAAATAATCAATGACATTTCATAGTGTGACATTTCTTGTATAAAGATATTCTGACACAAAAAGCCATTCTTCATTATTGTTTTACTCTTGCTGAATGTTGCTCTAATTTACTTGTGGTAATTGTAGGATCATAATCAGACCAAGATGGTAATAGGATAGAGAAGGAAGGAACATTAAAAGGATGCCCTCAAGCCAGGGATGAAGGGAATAGAGAAAGATGGAATGAAATATAGATGCCCCCAAGTAAAAACACTTATAGACTAGAATGTGAAAAAAAATAAACATGAAAGTGCTTATGATGAATAATATTCACTATCTCATCTAATTCATCACCTTATTTAGTATCTAGTTTGTATGAAATAGACCCATATATAACAGTAATAAAAGAGGGGCCTAACCAATTTAGTTCAAACTTAACTTTCTTTTCCCATTCAATATTATTTTTTTGGGTTCTCCTTGAGCACAAGATCACCAAGCTCAAACTCTTAGGAAATGATTCTCTTGTTATAACCCCAATGTATTTGATTTTGATAATACTTTAAGTGATTGAGGGTGGATAGCCTTTTCTCATCTAGAAGCTCAAACTTTGTTAATCTTACCTCCTGATAGTCTTCTTCATCAAGGACACCTTACAGTGAAATTTATAGTGAGGGTAGCTCAATCTTAATAAGCAAGATGGAGTTAAATCCATAGACTAAGGAATAAAGAGTTGCACCAGTAAGAGTGCAAACATTAGTATAATATGTCCATAAGGTTAGGTATATTTTTATGGGATAATCATAGCCAAATATATTGAAAATAATTTTAAGGATTTTGATCAACATCTTATTTAAACCTTCTACCTGGCGATTCCCTTGAGGGTAATAGGGGTGGAAAACTTATGCTTAATGTGGAACTTAGAATAAAAGTTGGTGACATACTAATTTTTAAAGGGCATAGCATTGTTATAAATGATGGTGGAAGGGATGCTATAACAAAAAATGATATGATTCATAATGAACTTGTAAATATGCTTACTTAAATAGTTGAGATGGATTGCCTCTATCCATTTGGTAAAATACTAGGTAGAACTAAATATATGTTTATGACCATTATAAGAAGTAGGACTAATATTGCTAATGAGATCAATACCCCATGTTGAGAATGGTCAAAGAGTTGTTATTGGTTGTAGTGCATGTGTTAGAGCATGAATTACAGTGACATTTTTTGACATAATATACATTTATTAACATACACACATGCATATAATTCAATAGTAGGCTAATAGTAACTAGTATAGAAGATATTATTTTCTAGGACCATACTATAGTCAGGCCCTATAAATCCCTTTATGGATTTACTTAAGTTATAAGTTAGATTCTACTATATTTGAATAGAAAAGTAGAGTTCCATTATAGCCTCTATAATATAACGAGCTACCCGTTATAGTGTAATAATAAGTGTTTAGGATAAATGATTTTGTTTGGTTCTAGTATATATCAGGTGGAAGGATGTAATCATGAAGATAGGATAAGATGCCATGTACTAAGGGGAATTGGGACCAACAATGACACATATCATCTTTGAATGTGAATAGTTATAACTTGGAATAAGAAGATTCTCGATGATAAACTCATACTCTAGAATAGAAGAAGAAAGTGAAATCATTGATCTAATAGTATCCATGACATCAACTAACTTATTGTTGTCTCTTAGGATCTACTCAAATTGAATATTTTCAAATTTGACTTTAAGTGCATCCACCATAATTTTGTAAGGCATAAAATTTTCATCCTTTGCTTGATATTTATTAGTGACCTGATCGATAATAAGTTGAGAATCGCCATACACTTGTAAATTTTGAATATCCCATTATACCATAAGAAATAGTCTAATAATCAATACTTCATATTTAATGATATTATTGGTAAATGAAAAGCTAATGTGAAAATATTTGGGAGTCATAATTCATTATGGCATGCTAAATAATAATCCTACTCCTAAACCATGTGATGTGAAAGAACCATTGAAATAGAGCTTCCACTCTTTATTATTAGGTAGAGTCATAATAGACTCATCATGAAATTGTAATGTGATAATAATAAAATCTTATATAAGTGGCTTATCTAGTTGATCAATAATCTCCTATCCTTTAATTACTTTCATGTGTGTACTCAATATTAAATTCACTTAGCAACATGACCCATTTTACCATTTGATTTGTGAGAGATATTTTGGCCAATAAACACTTCAATGGATCCACTTTATAAATCAATAATGTCTTGTTATTTAACATGTAATGTCCAAGATTCTAGGAAGTAAAGACTAATGTAAGACATGTTTTATCAATTAGACTATAATTCTATTCATAAAAAAACCAATGTTCTTCTTAGATAATTAACAACTCTTTCTTTCCCTTGGTCATCATGATGAATAAGGAGTGCCCCTAAGTATAGTAAAAAAGGATTTCTTGGCATAGGTGGAATAAGTACACAAGGATTAGTTAGATACTACTTTAGTTGATCAAAATATTCTTGGTATTTTGTATTCCATTGAAATATAATGCCTTTCTTTCACAGATGGGTGAATGGATGATAATTATTATCTAATTGAGATATGAAGCTTCTAATAGCCTAGATTTTTATTTTTAGACTACTTAGTTGATTTATATTTTGAGATGAAATTTCATTGATTACTTTAACTTTGGTTGGATTGATTTCAATACCTATGTAAGAGACAACGAAGCCTAACAATTTACTAGACGTAACCCCAAAAACACATTTATTAGGGTTGAGATGCACTTTATACTTGTGAATCCATTTAAATATTTTTCATAGCACTATTGGATGTTCCACATGAGTTTTATATTTTCCTAAGATATCATCCATATAGTCTTTCACAGTATCATGCATGAGATCATGAAAGATTATAGTCATTGCTCATTGATAAGTAACCCCTACATTTTTTATATAAATGGCATGACTTGATAAAAAATGTAACCTAAGGGGTCATAAATTATATATTAAATTTATCCTTAAGAGAAATTTTAATCTGATTATAGCCTAAAAATCCATCCATGAGAGATAACATTTTGTAACCTATTGTTGAATCCCAATTCATATCTATATTCAGTAGTGGAAAGCCATCTTTAGGACATGGTTTATTTAGATCTTTAAAATCCTTATAAATAAAAATTCCAACTAGTTTATTTCTAATTATAATAATGTTATAAATCAAATCTACATATGGAATGGGTTTAATAAAACCTACTACCAGTAATTTTTCTAGCTCAAATTTGACTAAGAGAGTAATGTATGGATACATCTTGCATAGTTTTTGATTAATAATCTTGGAATATAGATGCATGACAGAGCTATACACAATTAATGATGGATCTAGACCCAACATATCTAAATAGTACCAAGTAATATGTCAATAAACTCCATGTGAAGGGAAATAAGTAATTCATACCCTTCTATAATGAGGGACACACCAAGGTTTATTATCTTCATATTATCATATGTACCAATGTTGACATCTATTGTGTCTTATATTATAAGTGTGGAACAATCATATATAATAGGAGAAAAATAAGGTAATTGATCATCTTACTCAAAATGTGAACTTTTAGATGGACTTATGTAGGAATAATCAGACTCATTTCCCTTAGGTAATGTCCAATGAACTACCAAGTGTAGATTCTCTAGAACCATATGTTCAAATTCATCATGATATTTTGGCTTAATTTAATCATGGTGTGATAGATGGGGACTTATATATTATTGGGCTTCTAATGAGGGAGTGCAAACTCCATCATCCAATGGTGCTTAGAATAGGTTTTCACCAAAGTACACATCTTTATCTTTTCTTTTTCCCTAATTCAAAAGTGCGTTAGAAAGGTTTTTGAATGAGGATCTTGATGTTTCATTTTTATTTTGAATTAGGAAGTTCAATTTATCCTTAAATTATGCCATAGGATCCAAAGTGAAGACAAATCCATATTTATGGTCACCTAATGGTAAACCATCTCTCAGGCCTAGGAACTCTGATAGTGCTTCTTCATTTTTGAATTCATTAATAGAAATATGATTACATTGATGGTCCCAATCAATAAGGTTAGGATATTGGAGGGTGAGGGGAATGGTATGATTAATGAAAATGGTAAGAAACAAGAATGAATCAAATAGGTTAGTGTTGGCTAGATCATCATATATACTATATTATGACTTTGTGTCATTGCTAGGAACATCATCATTTAGTGCACAAGTTAAACCACTTTAAAGATGTTTGGGTACCACCCTAGGTATTTTGTATCCTAAACCTTGTTTATTTTAATTTTTCATTATAAGAATAGACTCTAATTAACCTTTCTCTTTCCCCCCCCAATCCCTTGCCTTTATAAGTATTATGAGCCATAATTTTATTGGGAACAAGGTATTTTTTACTTTGGAAATAAGGAACTAGATCTTAATTGTACAACCATGATTAATATTTTGTCTTCAAATCTTATTAACTAAAAGCCTTTCCTAGAATAAATGAAAGAGGTTATGTAAGATAAGATGTTGTTCCCTTTTTATTCCACTCCATCTTTGGCCAGCCGTAAGACTTAGGTGATCTAGGTAGTTTAGACACATGAAAAACATCTTCCATATTATACATGCCCATACCTTTGTCATGAATGATAAAATGAGAGGATTTTAAAGAGGGAAAAGGTGATTTAAAGGAAGAAGCAAGGGTGTTAGGATCTACATAATTAGATAGAGGATGTTCATAGATTATTTATTTGTCCTTTTTGATGGGATTGATAACAATCAGATAATAATTATACTGGAAACCTTTTATATTGAGATGTTTGCAATATTTATATGGTTGCAAGTCTCTAGTAATAGTCACCTCCATTCCAAAATGATGAATCATGATGCATTGATGAAGAGTAGAAATCACTACATGCATATCATGAATCCATGGATAGCCAAAAAAGAGATTATATGGTAGATTAAGATCAATTAATTAAAAAAGGGTAATATGGATAATGGATCCAACTTGAATGGGTAAGGAAATGGTTCATGTTGACTAGAATTTAGTATTGTCATAGCCCTTGTTAGAAATAGTATAATTATTTTAATCCACTAAAGTTTAGCCTAGATGTTGAATTAGCTTTAGTGGAATAATATTAAGACTTGATCCATTATCTATTAGTAACCTCTTAATCTTGTGATGGTTACTTATAACCTCACTATACAAATAATTAGTGGGAAGCTCCTAGAGATGATATATCTTTATGATCAAACACCAATTGTGGATCAAGAAACAAGTGTCTGACCATTGATTGAAATTTATCTAATAGAATATTTCTTAGAACTTGAGATTAACTCAAAATCTCATACAAGACATTTTTGTCTATCTATGAGGTACATAATAGATCCAAAATGGAAATATTCATTCACATTTTATTCAATTGATCTACAAGGTCATATGGATTTTTGAAAAGTGCATATATGGGTTTGGACCAATCTTGAATAGGATTTGAATGAGAAGGTGTATTAATATCAGTTAAATAAGGTACATGACATTTAAGGTTGATTTTATCACGTTAATTTGTAACAATATAATCTCATTTGGGAATAAAAATACCAAAATTGGAAGTAAAATAGATGGATCTTGAAATAGTAACTCGTGAATGAGAGTCATAAGGAGGAAGAACTCCCAAAATAGACAGACTTGATCCTAGGATAAAAGAGTTTACTTTTTTGGGGTGATGAGAATGATGATTAATCGTAATCATAGTTATATAATGTTCCATGACACATCCCAATACATTATAATCATAGGGGGTGGCATGCTAATAAATGTTATGAGATTGAAACCCCTGGTGTAGATTATGATTATTGTTAGGTTGACACTGCTATTACTACTACTCATTATTATGCTAAGGGAAAGGGTCTTGGTAGATCCTCAAATTCTAACTATAATTGGAGGATGAAGCATTATCCAACTCAATTTCACCTCTTTCAAACATGCATTGAATGAGATGTTTCAATTATACACATACATAAATGGCATATCCTTTGATTCAATGGTATTCAAAATATTCATTATCCCTATACCAATATGGTTTAAATTAACTCTCATACAAAGGTTTTGTATTTAGGTAGCTAATCATGTTCACAATAATTAGCTTGTGAAGCACATTCTCAATATGCTCTCTTAAATTAGTAAACGGTCATATAAGCCATTGATTTATTTAAGGATGTTACATTTTCAATGTAAGAGGTTTTGGTTTCAATGCCTTTTGAACTAGTGGAGGATGTATGGTTTGAACAATTCTAGCCTCCATGACTCCATTGCCACCATATTATTGTTACAATTGAATGGGTTGGGATTATCTACTATTGTTGTTAGATTTAGAGTAAAATGTTGGTTTTGATTTTGGTAGTTCTAATTCAGGTTCCAACTTGGAGACTATCATTGAGATTGATTTTGAATTTGTGAATAGACCTTAATTAATCCTTTATCAATTAGAGCTTTCTTTATTTGAACACATTGTTCCAATGAAATGATCAAAAGTTTATAGGGACTATAATTTGAGATTAAGTGATAGTTTTGAATTCATATTTATCATAAATATGTTTTCCAACTTAGTGTTAGGAAGTGCAATGGG
The DNA here is from genome assembly GCA_037957365.1 of Torreya grandis. Lineage (NCBI taxonomy): Eukaryota > Viridiplantae > Streptophyta > Pinopsida > Cupressales > Taxaceae > Torreya > Torreya grandis. The sequence continues at coordinate 620,025 of JARHVA010007476.1, read as the reverse complement.
GAATTTTTTAGCTAGTGCATGCCATCATTAAATATATGTAGTAAATATCTCTCCTCCTTTTTGTTTAATAAGACATATGTTAACCATGGTTAAATCATGCTCAATGTTATAAAATAAGTGTTTAATGAATTTTTCCAACAACTCATCAAATGTATAAAAATAACCTTTTGTTAGATGTGTAAACCACTCTAAGACAAGACCAGCCAAAATGCATAAGAATAATTGAATTAAGAAATTAGGATTATATCTGACGTCTTAACAAGTAACAAAAAATAGGTTGAGGTTATCTCTTTGGTCGCCCTTTCCTTTATACTTATCAAACTTAAAAATCTCAAAATGAGATGGAAGTGGTATCTAGAAAATACTTGAATCAAATGGATATGAATATATATGATCTAGTTTGTACTTTTGACTTTAATTTCTAAATTTTGATCTTGATATTATATATTTTATAACCTATAATTCTTGAGAAAAGGTAATTTATTGAGAATTGGGTAGGGGATTATTTAGATGATAATGAATTGGGAATTTGTTAGATTTATTAGAACTCTGTGCCTTAAATAATTAAAAGTATTATTTCTATTTCTAGGATTTGATTGGTAAGGAAGAATTTAGTATTGATTGAAATAAGGAATGGATACACATCATTATGTAATATGAAGTTGGTATTGAGTGCGATTATACTGTGGGATGGAAATATGATGTTGCATAGGAGGAAGATGTTGCATTTAAATAAGGACTTATTACTGAGTGATACGGATTTATTGCTCTGTAGAAGTAACCTATTGGACTAAGGCAACTTCTTGTATTTTAAAAGGAATGATAAAATAATTTGATTAGGGAACATGAGAATTATAAGGAACATTATGTATAAGGATTTATTGGAGAGAATTTGATTTCTATAACTATTTAGAGGGAATTTGAATAGATTGAGTTTGACACATGGGATTAATTTCTACTTGATGAGGATTGGCATAATTTTGTTAGAGATCTTTTACAATGGGTTATAAAGGATATTTAGGTGTAAGTTTATTAATAAAAATTATTATCTCAACATTAGGAAATGGTTAAACTAATGTAACTTTGCTTGGCTATTTAAGTGGAGGATTACCTCCTACATCAAGTACCAAAGTATAAAGATCATTAAGCATTTTATGCATTTACCATACTTGGTATTAGATGTTAGGCAAGATTTGAGGTGAGACTACACGTAGCTCTTTCCCTTTCCTAGATGTTTTTAGATTTTTGGACATTTGAACACTTGGGGGATCATGACTAGAAGATGGTTCATCATCATTCCACTTGGTCATTTAGATGGTACTTGATTGTGGTGATATTTGATGTAGGTTTTTTAGAAGAAAATCATGAGGATGTTTGACACCCAACTCTAATAAACACACAAGGATGTCTTACCTATTATCAAATAAGTGTTGCTCAAATTTCTATTGAAATGAATCATGCATCAGTTCAGCTTCATCATTCATACCTTGGTTAACCTCCACATTATTTGGATTCATGAAATCTTCATGTTCATGAGGAGAAGTAGGTTGATATGTCAATGGATCAGTTTGAACTTGAGCCCAATCATCCTCATAAGAATCATTATAGTCCATACTGATTAATATATATCAAGGAATATTGGGCATGAACTTTGGAATAGACATAGCTAGAAATAGGAGAATGAATTATAAATTAACACAAGAAAACTTGGATTCAAATAGTGTTGATCTAAACACAAGGGATTAAAATGGAATCTCAATTAGAAATTATATTTATAATTATAACTTAATAACACTAATTGAATAGATTTAAACCCACATGTACAAAGTGATAGTATGATCTCAAATAGGAGAAGGTGTGGTTTGAGCCATAATTTGGTCACAAGTATTAGTAAAGAAAAATTTTTGACTTGGAATGTGGACATAGTAAAGGTAAAATTTCACACAAAGGAGGTATGAAATGTATAATTTTTGAATAAGTTTGATTAAGAACATGGAAAAAGTAACACATTTTTGTGTAGGTGTACGTAAATTAGAATTTTTTTTTGAAAACACAACTAATCAAGATAAAACCCAATCTATTGACCCTATTTTAGTGATTAACAAGATTAACCCACATTCATTGATTATTTGGATATACTCTCATTGAGAGAGGATATAATTTAAGATTCTTTAAAGTAATTATTATAATTATAGCCAAGCTTTTTACACCCTCCTTATCTAGAAAGATTCATACATAACATATATCTTTGAGGTATGTTAACCTTTACATCCCTACATCAATGAATGTGTCATGGTCAAAATGTCCTAATTTAATGCTTTCAAGGGATTACTATATGGTCTCGATATACCTTGTATTATGTGTGTGATTTATAACTATCCATTAATTAGATGCTAATCCATCTAGCTTGTTATGAAATGATCTTGTCACTTTCATAACCACTTCATCCATCAATTACTTAGTGAAGTATGATTCTATAATATGCATGCTCTGAGGTTTTATTCAACTTGTAAGGTTAACCATTCAACCCATATTTAATCAAATAACATGTTAAATTTGTATACCCCACCAGATAAGTGAGGTTGGTATGATGTGTTGAGATGAAACCCTAGGTCAATGCACCCTTAGATAAATTAGGAGGAGGTGATGAAATATTTCTTGCTAAGACAAAAATAAAAAGGAAGGTATTACTATTTTGATTCATGCAACTCCCACTAAGGGTGAGTGAAGATCACAATAGGTAAATCTTAGGGATTTAAAACAAATAGAATATTTATGTTTCTGAGTCACCTAAAGGAGAGAACATACATGTAAAATATCCCCACAACACACTCAAGTAACAATAAGAAAAAAATAATACTTACACAAAATGATAAAGCTTTGAAAACTAATCAAGTGTTTGTAGAACCCAAAATGAAGTGTGACTTGATAATGTGATTTGTTTGGAAAGATCACCCAAATTTTGGAACCTGAAAGCAAACAAGGTGAGTATTTTTACTTAGTGGGTTTTTGACAAGTGAAGGAGGTTGATTTTATAGGTTTTTCCAACTCTAATATTTTTACACAAAAGCATTTTTGCTATTTAGTAGGAAATAATTTCATTGATTTTGGAAAACTTTCAAAAATAGTAGAAAATAAAACACAAAACAAAATAGATAGATACTAATTTCATTGATTACTAGATGATTTCACTAATTAGAAGAGTAAATTTTCTCATGAATAGAAAACTAGATAGATAAATACCTAAGAATAATTTCATCAATAGTATGGTGATTTTTTCAATGGGATTAGTAATTTCAATGACAAATTGAAAAATTTCATCAATAATAATAAGTTTAGGTAGACAAATAAGAGATGATAAATAATGAATAAAGACAGTTTCATTGATAATATGGTCAATTTCATTAATGAAGTTGACAATTTTAGTGATGGTAAAATGATTTCATCAATATCAAAAACCTACATACAACACATAGAATAGAGAGAAAATAACATAGAACAATGATGATTTTACTGATTATGGGATGATTTTGTCAATTAGTATAACAATTTAGAATGAATTATCCATTTTCATGAACAAATTCATTAAAATGTAGAAATATAAAATGGTTGAAATATAGAAAATGAAAGAGCCAACACATTTATATATTCTTCAAATAAAGGCTAAAAAATAGACTCAAATTAACAACATGGGTTGCTAGTCTCACTGAACATGCCATATGTATCATTAAAATGAAAAATGCTCAATATTTTGACTAAGTTGTAAAACACAAGAAAAGTGATCACAAATATGAAAACCTGTACCTAAGACCTCATGAGAAAATAAATAACAAGGAAATAATGATAAATATTCAAACAAACATAATGAAAACATTAATTTAAACTCATCTTTGTTGGGATTTGTCTCATATGTAACTTTATATGGTCTTTATCAATGTCAATTACATGAGGACATCTCCATTGAAGCTATGGACCATGTTGAATTAATCACAATAAGAGAGTCGATGAATAAGTTAGTTTGATAAAATTATAGGGATTCACTATAACTCTTTAACATGATATATTTCAATGAAAAGGGGTCTATTTATAACAAATTCAGATTAATGAGGACACCTAATCTTGAAATCAAGATAAATGGTTTCAAATGAGTCCTCAAATATGCACATGGATCAATACATGGATAAATAACATGAGCCTTTCATCTCAATCAAGATGAAGCATGGAGGATGATCTTTGAAAATATCAAATGAGATTTAATATAAGCCATTCATCTTGTTTACAAGATGAAGGGTGGAGGAGTCTCCTCATATTATCTTTGTGAGAGTCATTATGGGCCCTCCATCTTGTTTCCAAGATGAAGGGTGGAGAATCATTCTCAATAAAGCACATGGATAACCAATTTGGGCCCTTCATATTGTTTCTAACATGGAGGGTTAAGAATAATCCCTAAAATATCTCATAAGATTAATTATGGGCCCTTCATCTTGTCTTCAAGATAAAGGGTGGAGAATAATATTGTATATTAATTCACTTTATCAAATTGATTTAGCTCACAAAATCATATTCCATGAATATCAACATCATTTCCTTTTTATGAAGACTCCCACTTGGAGGAAAAATAATAATAAATTAATTATAATATAATTATAATTCTATTTAGAATAGAACTATAATTAGAAGAATGATTTAGAGAAGGGGAATTAATTGATCAGAGAAAGGGAGAATTATTGAATTAACCATGAAAGATTAATTGAATAGAGAAATGATAATTGAATAGAGAAAATGATCAAATAATGATGATTGAATAGATCTAATATGATGAATTATCTAAACTAGATATGCCTTGATCTGAATTAAAACACATACTTTAGATGAATATATGATTTTGGATTAGATTGTGTGAATTTATGGGTAGTCATTCCATTTTACAATTTGACATAGAAGTGGTAAAATTAGAGTGTATATATATGAATCATACACATAATAACACTTAAAATCAAAGAAAAAATAAATTCTCCAAGGTGACCTCATACAAGGGGCATGCTCAAATGTTACACAATCAAAGGGATATGACTTAGTCAAATGTCCATAAAGCATAGAATGCCATATTCAAATGTCCGCATAAAAAAAAAGAAATATTCAAATTCAAAAATAGGGAAGCATGGAATGGGGGCCATAATAAATGGATCATATTAAAATTATCCAATAGGAAATATAATTCAAGGTAATAACAAGTAAGGAAAATAACATCCAATATCAATATAGCATACTAGTTCCTATACATATATGTTTACAAGCAATGTTAAGTACATAACATATAAAGTACACTGTGAAAGGTATAAGCATGGATAGAGACTTGTGTAAGTATATAAGCTCAATCATGATAATGGAAATTGATCATATAATAATGTATCATGGAATTATCATGATCAAAGAAGCAGATTCCCCTAATGTACTTAGTACGTGAGTAGAAGGAAATGACAACATATGTGTGTGTATATATCATGTACATGGGTATCTATGTATCACACTCAAATGAAGCATGAAATACACTTATGTATTGAAATTAATTATATGATATCTACTAAAATGGAGAAAACAACATATGTATAAGAAATAGTACAACTAGGAACATGCTAATTTTTTTTGTATTTTTCAATTATATTATTTTTTTAATTTTTTTTGGTATATCTTATGTAAGATATTTATGCAATTGAATTATGTTAATTATGTTTTTGGGAGGTTTTAATTCAAGTGTATCTAGGTGTTACACATTTTCATAGTTTTTTTGTAACTATGAATAGTCACAAATAGTTTGGTTTGAATTTCTCTTTCTTATTTTTCCTGCATTGGTATTTTTTTTAAATTTTTTTTAGAACTAGGTCACCCACATCAAATTAATGTGGTTGAACCCATTTTTTCTTTGTGTGATTGATTTTATCATGATAAAATTGTAAGTTTTCAATGGCCTAAGTACATTTTGCACTCAATTGTTCCAACTGATGTAACCATTTTTTTATGATAGTCATTATCTTTTATAATATCCTTGAGAGAAACACACAAGGAAGGGATTTATAGTTTAATTGGTAAAACTTCCTCTGTACCATAAACTAAGGAAAGAAGTGTGGTTATATTAGGTAGATTAATACTAGTGTGGTATGATCATAAATCATACATCATCTATTGGTATCAATGAGTGTTTAACTATTTTCCAAGTATTTTCACAATAGTTTTATTTGTTGCTTCTACCTATCCATAACCCTATGGGTAATAAGGTATATAAAAGGTATGCTTATTTTTTTAAAATTTGAAAAAAAATTATAATTTTTTATTTTTAAATGATGATCCATTATCAATAATAATGGCTGAATGGATGTCAAAATAGAAAATAATACTGGTCATAAAAAACCTACATATGTCATCCCTTATGGTAAAAACAAGTGGGACTAATTCCACCTAATTTGTAAAATATTTTTTATCTATGAATATTAATTTATTCCCACTGGTGGACAAATTATTTATTTTGAAAATATAATCAAATCTCCATGAGGAGAAAGGCCATTGTGAGACAATTAAATTCAACTCATGAGATAGAGCATAGTTTAGATTGCTATTTTGGCATTGTAAATATAATTTAGCATGTTAAATGCATTCATACTCCATTTTAGACAAATAGTAACCCTATTTAAAAAAAAATTATAACATGGCCCTACCAATTAAGTGTCCTCCAAAATCACTATAATGTATTTCTATAAGTGTGGTGCATGCTTCATAATTTCTTAGGTGATACACTGTTAATTTATAGTGTGGCTAGGGAAATGTGTGGTTGAATTATGGATTACATAACTTCATATTATCTTATTGAATTTATCAATGTTCTTATTATGGTCAGAATATGAAATAATCATGACTAAGTAGAGTATATATAGAAGGTAATGGTTAGTCTTTTATCATCATATTATAATTTTTGTTCTTATTATATTATTGTGGAGGTTTCCCCCTCAAAGTGGCTCTCTCATAATATTCAAGTATTATTCTCTTTCTCTAACTATTGTTGTGGATCTAATTATTGTATTTTTAATTATGAGATATATAATTCTATTATTGTGAAATCATCTAAGTAATTTCATTACAAATGGTATCAGAGCTTTGATTTGGGCAAGTTTTTGCTGCATAATTTTTTTCGGATCTAGCATCTTGAGCACTAAATGGTTGAAAAAACATAACTTGTGATCTAAGACAAATTGAATTTTCTCAGCACCATAGTTTTTTTTATGAGGTATTTTTATTAAAAAAATTATAAGTAAAAAAAGTCAAGATTTTTTTACCTTGTGTGAATTAGCAGTCATTAGATTCATCTCTACGAGATGATCATAATAGTATATTCTATCGATGCACTTTTTTGGGATTTTTTTCACCTTTTTACACATTATTAGTCATTGGATTCATCTTTTCAAGATTCTTGTAATGGTGTATTCCATTGATACACTTTTTTGGGGATAAAACCCTCATAGGGTTTATGCATGGCTGGTTCGAACACTCATATAAATGGGAAAGGGAAATAAACTTAGAAAAGGACGAAATGAAGTCTAAAACATTCAATCAATGTATTTTAGAGTTAGTTCAACAACTTAAGTTAAAGTTTTAAGCCATGGTGAAAAATATGATTTTGATATGGTTAAAGGGGACATCATGGGATTGAGAGGGACCCTAAATGGTGTGATAGACCAATTAAAACAAATAACTTGGAAGTTTTCCAACTTAACTCAGCCACTCCAAAATAACCCTTCACCACTTCAATTTGGTTCTCCTCCTCCAAACAATCCCAACACCAATCTTGACCCCAAACTGATATTGTAAAAAGTGGACCTATGTAAATTTGATGGTAATGATCTAGTCACATGGCTCACTCAAATTAAATTTTTTTTTGATCTATGTCAAAATCCATGTTCATAAAAAGTTTTCATGGAATATTTATATCTTGAACCTAATCCATTCATTTGGTATCATTAGTTGTGTGCTCAAAATAAAAATAAAGATGTCCTAGTTTCCTAGTCAATATTTTCTAAGGAGTTACAGCTCCATTGTCACAATAATGTCTATAAAAAATACTTCATTCAACTAGACAAGCTATGTCAGATTGAGACTACAAATGATTACATTCATCAATTTTATAATCTCTACATACGTGTGGTAGATATCATTGAGGAAAATTTGGCTGAGCTATTTTTGTGTAGCCTTAAAGATAGTATCTAATTATAAGTTCACATGTTTCATTCAAGAACTATATCTAAATCCATACCAAGGGAACACATGATTATGGAAAAATATATGATCATATAAAGACTTTTCACTAATGTGCATGAATGGATCTTCCCAACACCATTATTTTTACAAACTACCATATTGACACCTCAACAAGTTGAAGAAAAGCATGCAAAAAGTTTGATTTTTGGATGTGATAGAAAATGGAGTAAAGGAAATTGATGTGATAAAAATAAGTTGTTTTACATTAAAGGAACCAATGAGGAGGAAGAAGATAATGAGGCTTCAGGGGTAGGCTTGGAATAACCTAAGGATGAATATCGAGATTCTCAACCTACTATTTCTTATCATGCTCTTTTAGTCATTAATACTCCTCAAACTCTTAAGGTGGTGGGTTTCCTAAAGAAACAAAGGGTGATTATGTTAATTGAAACTAGGAGTACACATTACTTCATCAATAGTAAGTTGGATACTCATTTGAATTGTTTCATTTACCCAAATCCAAAATTTTAGGACATGATTGAATATGGTGGTATAATCAACTATTCTAGAAAATACCATAACATTAAGCTTGATACGGGATACTGATTTCTATATTCCCCTATGTTTTTTATTCCCATGAGAGGTGCTAACATTAATTTGGGAGCATAGTGGCTCACCACTTTGGGTAATATTGAGATGAATTTTTGGGAACTATTCATGAGGTTTTATTTAGAAGGTAGGACCTTCAAACTACATGGGTTACAAGATAAATATACACAAGTGGGTAGTTCTTACCAGATGATCAAGATTCTCAAAAAAGGTGCAAAAGAGTTTATGGCATTCTTATTTTACAAAGAATTTCATCCAACCAAGGAGTATACACATCTTGATTTTCAAAGGGTGTTAGATGACCATTCTATTATTTTTGGTGACATGCCAAAATGAATTCCTCTAATTCATGCACATAAACATGCCATTAAGCTCATTTCAATAAGTATACCAACCAATATTAGACCTTATAGGTATCATTATAGCTATAATAGTGAAATTAAAAATATGGTAAGGAGATGTTGGAGGTAGGAATCATTCGACATAGTCAAAGTGAATATTCTTCCCTAGTGACCACGGTGCAGAATAAGTATGATAATTGGAGGATGTGCCCAAACTATAGATAATTCAATAAGTACACCATCAAAGATAAATTTATTATTCTAATAATTAATGATTTTATAGATGAATTTTATGGTGATTTTTATTTTACCAAGTTATACCTTTGCTCTAGATATCATCAAATTCACATTTATGATGAGGACATACATTAAATAACTTTTAGAACTCATGAAGGCCATTATGAATTTATGGTCATGCCTTTTAGCCTAAAAAATGCACCATATACATTTTAGAGTTGGATGAATACCATTTTTAGTAAATTTTGAGAAATTTTATATTAGTGTTTTTGATGATATCCTCATATATAGTAAAAATTGGGAAGAACATTTGAAGCATGTGAAATAGGTACTTTCAATTCTAGAAAAACATCAACTTTATGCCAAACCTTCTAAATGTGATTTTAATGTCTAAGAGATGAAGTAATTGGGTTCTATTATTTAACATTAAGGAATGAAATGAGATTATAAAAACATATAAGCGATGATGGAGTGGCAAGTTCCCAAGAACCTCAAGAATGTCTGATGATTTTTGGGGTTAACTATTTACTATGATAGGTTTGTCAACAATTATGGTAGCATTGAAACCCCACTCACTTATTTATTGAATAAAGACTATTTACAGTTGAATAATTCAGATACCAAGACATTTTAATAGTTTACAATGATTATGTGCAAAACTCTATTTTTGGATACTCCTAATTTTTCAAAAAAAATTGTTGTGGAGTGTGATTGTTGACAAATTTGACCTCATATGTCAAATTATCACCCCTACCATTCAAAAATTTGCATGTCATGAAATTTTTTCCTATTTTTCATTATTTTAGTCTTGAAATCTCCTTAAATTTACCCTTATTAACCATGATTAGTAGTTCTTAAGGTTATTTAGGTGAGTTATGGTCTTGTTCTTCATTTGTCTTGTGCTTATCTAGTCATTTCTTGGACTTTTAGAGCCATTTTTATTGGTGAGAATAGTATATAGTCTCTTGGTGAGTTTAATATCATTTTTAAAGTTAATTTAATTACCAACATATTAATAATCAGGTTGATCATATTTTGTACTAACTTCATGACTCATTACTATGCAATTATGAGCATTTTGTGACCTCTAGAGAAGGTTTTATAAGGTTTTGATGGTATATGATCAGAATTAATATTAATTAAATATCTATTAACATTTTAATACATTTTAAAGACTAAATAACACATTTTATATCATTTTAATCAGACATCCTTAGTGAATTTGGCATTTTTAGTGCTAAAATAGGCCTTTTTGAGGCATTCATTTTGGGTTTTAGAGGGTTTTTGTGATAAAATAATACTAGAGGATTAATTGAGTAATAATAGGTCATATTATTTCTTTTTTGGAAGTTTTAAGTGAAAATTTGACAAAAACCAACATTACTCATATATTGACTTTATTGGCAGCTCTAGAAGGGTAGTTTTCAAATACTTAGTACAGAAAGAGGAGAGAGAGTTAGGAGATTAAAATTTGTACATGGTTATGGGTATTATTAATATTTAAATTAATTTAATTGGTTCATGGATTTTTTACCTTATATTTATGAACAATCTCTAAGAGTGACATCAAGTCACTATAGCTCATACATCCAAGAGGGGTTTGTTCTTGGACCTATTTCTCATGATCAAAAAATAATGAAGCTAAATGGTGTTTTGGGATTATTTTAGGGGTAATTATTATAATTTTAATATTTTTATCATATGATAAATATTTCCAAGAAGGTATTTATATCATAAAACCATATTTCCTTCTCTATCTTTGTGAGTGGTCTCTTGGGTCAGTTTTGAAGCAAAATATGAGTTTTTCATTAGATTTTTTAATATTAATAGGTTATAAATGGATTAAATAAGTCATTAAAAACATTTTTAATTCAATTAATGGTTAATAAGAATCTATTTTGAGTACATTCCCTTTGAGAGTGTTTAAGCTGAGTTGGTTTTTTCAATAGGGTATAATGTATTTGATGAGATTGATATTAGTTTTCAATAGGTTATGATGTGATTTGAGATAAATTAAACTTCCTCTAAACATCCTCTCTGAGAGAAAGGTGACTCAATACACTTTAGTAAGGCAAGGTTGCCATTATAAAACCATGAAGAAGATTAGAAAAACACTAAAATTCCATCTATAAGCCACTCACAAAGACTGAGCATGTTGAATAAGGTTTTGAATTATTTTTCACTTATTTCAAGGTTTTAAATATCCATTTGGAGAATTTGGAGAGGTATATATTTGATGTAAATCCCAATCAAGGTGTATACTAGTCATATATCATTCTCACTGTCTTGCATCTTGTAATGACACCTACAAGTTTTCCCCATAGAGGTTTGAAAAAGATTACATAAGGTTGTTTAAAGATGTCTGAGACCTTCCTTTAAGTTCCTAAAGTGATGATAGTACCATATCAACCATGGTAAATATTTCAAGAAAAAATAGGCTTGAGGAATAATGTTCAATTTAAGGAATTGAGCTTTAGGGATAAGTTTCCCAAAAGTTTACAAAATAGGGGTCGAGTCATTTTTTAGGCTCTCATATAATTTTTTAACATGGAGTTAAGATGTATATAAATGATCCTAACATTTGGACCTCGTATAAGAGAGATGTCTTGACTAGAGAAAGAGGGTGTTGGACTCTAGTGAGTGATGGAAAGGAGACCTCAAATTCATGCATTCCTTCACTACATTTTTTAGTAATATCTATAGTAATAGAGTCACTCATGGTTTCACAAGTGACTTAAGGAATCATGAAGATATCCTCCACACATAGGTGTTTCCTTTGTATGAATGTGCATTAGTGACTCAATGAATTCATTAGTAAGGGCTGGAGTACAAACCTCTTGACCCACATAACACCCTAATGACACTACTATGCTCTTCCCCTATCCATACAAAGTGAACTATAACTAGTCTTATAAGGTCTTAACAAGGTTCTAAATAGTTTTAAAGTAGGATATTTGAATGTGTAATTTTGGTCCTAGTTGGTCAACAATCAGTTACAAAAGAGAATCATGATTAAAGCTATGAGAGACTTTCCTAATAACCTAGTATCAATAATGTCGCCTACAGCCACAAGGAAAACATAAACCCTTTTGTTAATGTCAACTATAAGTTTGAAGGTTTGTTCCTAAGTTATCCATGGTAAAGTTGTCTTTAAAGGGATAAGAAGAGGTGAATAATGAAAAGTAACTTATGCTAAAGTCTAGAACAGGCCAGTTTATGAACAAGGAGATTTACAAAAAAAAAAAGCTACAAGGATTTGACAATAAATGCATGGTTTTGGTGTAGAACCAGGTCTTGTTGACTATTTTATGTATCAAATTACCTTATCATAATCTTGGTGTGATATTTATAAGTATTCCATGGTGTAGATATACAAAATTGAAGCAAACTTGAGAAAAATTCCACCCTTTCCATCTATGCCTAGTAGAAAATGAGTATTTCAAGGAGGAAGAGGACTAAATCAATGTATATAACTCCTAATAGGCCTTATCAAATCTTTTACATGAATTTATATGCCTAATATGAATAGATAAAAATTTAATTCACGTTGGAGAAGTTTCCAAAAGTTTGAAAAGGTATCTAAAATCTAAAATAACTCTTCCTCCTTCAAACACCATCTTTGGGGAATAAGTCAAACTTGGCTTGGAGAGTCTTTTATGAGTCTAAGAGTATAATAAAGTTGGGAAAATAGATTTCATGAGATTATGAGGTTGAATAAGACTTGTTAATATGAATTGAAGACCTATGTTAAGGGGGGAGACTTCTTCACCAAGAATATGGTGAGTTCAAGCAAGAATCGAGGCACCTATGTTGGTCAAACACCAATAATGAAGGAGAAAGACTTATCTAATATTTCCAAATTAATCACACATGAAATTATATTCCATATTTCCCAAGGAGAATAAATTGAAATAATATAAATTCTATGTACCATTTTGGAGGAGCTATTGAAAGGACATTTTCCTAGTATTGGGGCTTTTGTTTCCTTCTCTCTCCTCTCTCTCAAATTCTTTATGTGTGAGCCAATTTTTGGAATTAAGAAGGATCATTTACTTGAGTTGTGGAGAGAACATGCTAAAACAACATTTTCACTTTCCTCTTTTTATTAATAAGACAAAATTCATACCTCTTTAAAGCTTGTTTTTAGTGTATTTTCATGGTTTGTTGAGGAATGAAAGTGATAGCATAGACTTCCTTTATTTTTGTCCTTTCCTTCTCACCTATCTACAAGTTTTAATCTCATCCTCATAGGTTTTATGGTGTTCTTAAATAATATTTTTATATGGAAAGTGTAAGATTTATTTAGTGTCTTTGAGAGACCTATTAAATATGTGACTTAGATCATGCATCAAACCTAAGCCTCTGTGTGAAACATTGATGTTAGGAGGCTATCATTTGAGAATTGTAATAAGGTTTATGTTATTATTCATCCTTTTAGCACATAAAACACAAGTGGAGGTCATATTTTGGTATATCACCCCAATTATATAGGTTTTCCTTCTTCCCTTTTCCCTTGAAAGTTGGTAGTGTAGAGTAGGGATCCTAACTGATACATCAAGGCAAGCTAGCCCTTAGAATCTATAGATTCAATCTACTTATTAGGCCACCCACAACCTAGGATTGTATTCATGTTACTTCATACTGTGAAGGCCTAAAACTACCTTCATAAAGGTGTAAGTCTAGAAGACAACAATTTTTAGCATGCTTGATGGGACTCATTAGAGCTACTGTTGGTGAAATTACAATAATAGAAGTGTTATTCATGAATTATTTAGTGAATCCAAGCATAAATTATTACTTCTAATAGTCCAAGAAAATATTTCAAGTAAATATATTTTCATTACACTATCCTGATATTATTTCATTTTTATGTATGATGAAAATTGTGCTATACTGCCTTATTAGCCCTATGATTAATTATACCAGCCTTGTCATGATCCATATGAGCCTTTTTATGAGCCTAATCAGTTTTACCAGGAGTTTTTTTAATCAAAAATAGGATGAGCCTTACCAAGTTTTATCATGATCCTTATTATCATGAACATGATTCTTACCTTCCTTATGCACCATATCGGTCTCATGACTAGATTTTACCTTTTTCATATGGATATTGTGTTACATATGAGAAGCTTTATTTCCAAGAAAGAATGGATGATATAGAGCTCAAAAATATAGCATATGCAAGAAAAGTTTCTTCAAACTCTCAATATTAATAAGTTAATGGTCTACTTCAAAAGGTGTCCAATGATCTAGAGGAGAGTAATGAGTTGTGAAATATTATATTAGAGAAGATGGAGGCTTGGGAGGGGTATAAAATTTAGTTAAACTAGTTTTCTCAAGAACCCTCTTATTTTCTTTACTAGTCTTCTTGTGTTCCATATTCTCATGAAGTTCTTAACCATGCTCAGATTGAGCCAAGGGAGCTTCCTAGTTAGAGTCAAAAGCAAACTCCTATGCCTATTCAAAATACAAAACCTTATTATAGTTCCACTTCTTCCTTAATTATACCTCAAGTTCAATTTGTCTATGAGGATAAGGAGGTTTCAAAATTTGATGAGGTGATGACCAAGTGGAAGGAGAAAAATTTAAAAGTATTTAAGAATTTATCTTTCCCTCTTGTCCAAGACTCCCTAGATGATTCCATTTCCCTCAAGATCCTAAAATATGATCATGATCAACCTAACATGTCCTATATTACCTCTCAAATAAATGAATTTCATCACCCTCCCACCAATTCCCTTATTTAGGAGGAGCCTGTTCTATGGAGGATAGAGAAAGAGGTTGTTGTTGTAAGTCAAGTTCTTATAGAGTGTGAAGAGGATGCTTCAAGTGTGTATAAGGAAGAGTTTTTCATTGATACTTCACTTGAGGTACAAATTGAGAATGAGATTATAGCTGATCTTGAAGAAGATATCTCAAGTGTGCAGTAAAAGGTTGGTCTTGATGTGGAAGAACTCCATGACATAGTACAAGTTAAAGTCATAAATGAGTTTGAGATATCTCTTATTGAGAAGGATCAAGATAACTTTCAAACTAATCTTATTTAGGTTGATCAAAGTGAGGAATAAGAGGATGATTGGTAGTTATACATTGAGTCTCTATAGGAGATTTAAGATCTATGTAAGGATATGTTTCCCATTGGAGAGCATGTTTGTGATAAGTTTTATCAAGAAACACTCATTCAAGATCATGATGTAGCTTGGGTTGACTATTCAAAGATCCTTGAAGAGCTTGATGAACTTGTAGTAGATGGTAAGAAAAATGAGGTCACTTAAAGACAATTCTTAGATGAGGTATCACCTAAAAATATTGTAGTTGATAGGTAGTATGAGAAAGATATTGAAGTATAAGATGAATTTGTCTTTTTTGGTGATTGGTTAGCTATTGATGACTCACTTGAGGAAATATTAAGAGAGTTGGTAGGCAATAAGAGTGGCTCACCATAGGCCATGTTTAATAAACACCCTCATTTACAACTTGTACCATCTCTTGAAAGGAGTGAATTTATGAATTTACATTTTGATCCATGTGGATAATGATTTTTCAAGGCTAGTCAGATTAGTTTTTTTATGTTTTTGTCCTAAATAAGTGCTTTATTTTCACATTTGCTTTGTTAGTTAGTTTCCCATGTTTTGTGTGTTTATTGCATTGTTTTGGAGGATAATGTTATCTTATTTCAATTCAAAGGCTACTTGTAGTCATTAATCAAATTTAAATTCTATTTTATGAGTCCAAAAGTCATGTAAATGGTTTGGTTCTCAATCATATAAGGCATGCTTCCCAGTAGAGTCACTAAAATGTTGATAATTTTGACCTAACAGGTCAAATTATCACTCCTACCATTCAAAAATTTACATGTCATGCCAATTTATCCTATTTTTTAGTAGTTTATTCTTGAAATTTACTTAAAGTTATATTTAGTAACCATGGTTACTAGGTCTTAAGATTTTTTAAGTGAGTTAAGGCTTATCTTTCATTTGTCTTGTGTTTGTCTTATTATTTCTTGGCCTTTCAAAGCCTTTTTTTAGTGGTGAGAAGAGTATAGAGTGTATTGAGTGTAATATCATGTTTAAATGTAATTTCATTCCCAACATATGAATAATTAGGTTGATCACATTCTAGATTAACTTCATGACTCATTTATACGCAATTATGACCATTTTGTGACCTCTAGAGAAGGCTTTGTCAGGTTTTTATGGTATATAATAAGAATAAATATTAATTAAGTATTATTTAGCCTTTTTATACATATTAAAGACTAAATATTAAATTTTAAATCATTTAAATTAGATATCCTTAGTGAATTTGGCCTTTTTAGTGCTAAAATAGGTCTTTTTGAGGCATTCATTTTGATTTTCAAAGGATTTTTGTAAGAAAAGAATTTTATAGGATTAATTGGGTAATCATATGGTGATATAAGTTTTTTTTAGGAAGTTTTAGGTGATAAAATGACAAAAACCAACCTTGCTACTATATTGACTTTTTTGATAGCTCTAGAAGGGCAGTTTTCAAATGCTCAATATAGAAATAAGAGAGAGAGTTAGGATATGAAAATTTGTCTATTATTAGAGGTCTGAGTAAGATTTAAAATAGTGGCATTGGTTTATGGAATTTTCCCCTCATATTTATGAATAATCACTAAGAGTGACAGTAAGTCACTATAGCCTATGCATCTAAGAGGGGTTTATTCTTGGACTTGTTTATAAATATAAAAAAATGGAGATAAATGGTTTTGTGGGATTATTTTAGGAGTTATTAATCTATTTTTCATCTTAGTATCATCTGATAGCTCTTTTCAATTAGGTATTTATAGCATAAAACCATGTTTCCTTCTCTATCTTAATGAGTGGTCTCTTGGGCCAGGTTTGAAGAAAAATATGAGTTTTACATCATAGGTTTTAATATTTATATGTTATAAATGTATGATATATGTATTTAAACAAATTTATCATTTAATTAAGGATTTACAAGTCTTTATTCTAAGTATATCCCCGTTGAGAGGGTTTAAGCTAAGTTGGTTTCTTCAATAGGGTACAATGCATTTGATGAGCTTGATCTTGGTTTTAAATAGGTTATGAGGTGATGTGAGATTCATAAAAAATACTATAAAAGATAAATGTGACTCAAGACACTTTATTAAGATAGGGTTGCTAATGTAAAACCTTGAAGAAGACTAAAAGAACACTAAAATGACATCTATAGGACACTCACAGGAGACTAAGCATGTTAAATAAGGTTTTGATTTAGTTTTCACTTATTATAATTTTTAAATATCCATTTGGATAATTTTGATAGGTATAAATTTTATAGAAGGCCCAATCAAGGTGTACACTAATCTATCATTCTCACTATCCTGCATCTTATAATGACACCTACAGGTGTGCCTCCTACATCTTATAATGACACCTATAGGGGTGCCTCACAAAGGTTTAAAAAGATTCATATAAGGCTATTTAAACATGTCTAAGACCTTCCTTTAAGGTCCTAAAGTGATGATAATACCATAATAACCATGTTAAAACTATCAAAAATCACTAGGCTTGACGAGTCATGTTCAGTTTAAGGAATTGATCTTTAGGGACAAGTTTCCCTAAAATTTCCAAAATAGGGCTTGAGTCATTTTTAGGCTCTCATATAATTATGTAACATGGATTTAATATGAATATAAAGGATCCTAACATGTGTCCTTCATATAGGATAGATTTTTTGACTAGAGAAAGAGGGTGTTGGACTCTAGTGAGTGATGGAAAGGAGACCTCAAATTCATGCATTCCTTCACTACATTTTTCAGTGATATCTATAGTAACAGAGTCACTCATGGTTTCACAAGTGACTTAAGGAATAATCAATAAATCCTCCACATATAGGTGTTTCCTTTGTATGAATTTGTTTTAATGGCTTAATTAATGCATTAGTAAGGGTTGTAGTACAAATTTTTTAACCCACATAACACCCTAAGGACATTACTATGATTCTCCCCTATCCATACAAAGGTGACCCACAATTAGTCTCATAATGTCTTAATAGGGTTCTAAATAGTTTACAGTTAAGATATTTGAAGGTGTACTTTTGGTCTTAATTAGTCAACAATTAGTTACAAAAAAGAATCATTATCAAATTTATGAGAGACTTTCCTAATAACTTGTAGTCAATAATGTCACGTACAACCACAAGGGAAACATAGACCCTACAGTCAATGTCACCTATAAGTGTGAAGGTTTGATCCTAAGTTCTCCATAGTCAATTTAAATTAAAAGTGATAATAAGAGGTGAACAAGGACAATCAACTTATGATAAAGGCTAGAATAGGTCAGTTTAAGGACAAGGATATTTGCAAAAAAAAAGGCTACAAGGATTCAATAAGAAATGCATGGTTTTGGTGCAGAACCAGGTCTTGTTGACTATTTGATGCATCAAATTGCCTTGTCCTAGGCCTGGTGTTCTTTTGGAAAGTCTTCCATTGTGTAAATATACAAACTTGAAGCAAACTTGATCAAAACTCAACCTTTTCCTTCTATGCCTAGTATAAAATGAGCATTTCAAGGAGCTAAAGGACTAAATAAATGTATATAACTCCCAATATGCCTTATAAAATATTTCAAATGAAGTGAAATGCCATATATTAATATAGATCAAGTCAATTCACATTAAATAAGTTTTCAAAAGTTTGAAAAGGTCTCTGAACTGCAAAATAACTCTTCCTCCTTCAAACTCCATCTTTGGGGAATAAGTCAAACTTGGCTTGGAGAGTATTTTAAGAGTCTAAAAAAGTTGGGATAATATATTTCATGAGATTAAGAGGTTGAAAAATATTTTTTCATATGCATTGAACACCTATGTTAAGTGGGGAGACTTCACCAAAAATATGGTGAGTTTAAGCAAGAATCAGTGCACCTATGTTGGTCAAACACCAATAATGAAGGAGAAAGAATTATTAAATATTTCCAAATTAATCACCCATGAAATTCTATGCCATATTTCCAAAACAAGGATAAGAAAAATAAATAATAGAAATGCTACATACCATTTTTGAGGAGATATTGAAAGGACATTTTCCTAGTTTTGGGGATCTTGTCTCCTTATCTCTTCTCTCTATCAAATTCTCTATATGTAAACCAATTTTTTGGAATTAAAAAGGATACTTAACCTAAGTTTTGGCAAGGCAATGCTCAAAAAACATTTTTACTTGTATCTTTTGATCAATAAGACAAAATTCATACCTCCTCAAAGTTTGTTTTTAGTGTATTTTCATGGGTTGTTCATGAATGAAATTGATAACATAGACTTACTTTCTTTTTGTACTTTCCTTCTTACCTATTTTTAGGTGTTAATATCATCCTCAGGTTTTATCATGTTCTTAAATCATCTTATTTGTATGGAAAGTGAAATCTTTATTTAGTATCTTTGAGAGACCTATTGAACAAGTACCTTAGATCATGCATCAAGCTTGAGCCTTTTTGTGAAATATTGAGGTTAGGATGCTGTAATTTGAGAAATGTAATGAGGTTTATGTTATTATTAATCCTTGTAATTGATAAAACTCAAGTCATGGTTGAATTTTGGTGTATCACCCCAGTTAGATAGGATTTCCTTCTTCCCTTTTCCATTGAAAGCTGGTAGTGTAGAGTAGGGATCCTAATTGATACACTAAGGGGAAATAGATCTTAGAATTTAGAGATTCAATCCACCTATTGGGCCAACCATAGCCTATGATTTTCTCCATGTTAATTCATATTGTGAAGGCCTAAAAATACCTTCACAAGGATGGAAGTCTAGAAGACAGTAATGACACATTGGGATATAACATGGCATATGTATTAATGCAATAAGGAAAACCACTAGCATTTAAAAGTCACTAACTAAAGGGAAAAAATAGGATAAAACAAATATATGAGAAATAAATGATGATCATTCTACATCTAGTGAAGAAATAAAGACCTTATCAAATGGGTCATCACTTTCAGGTAAAGACTTATAATGATAGCCTCAAATATATTTTTTAACAACATTTGTCATTTGAAGAAAAAAATGGGTAACTAAAATGTTAGGCTATGATTTTGAAATAGTGTATAAGAAACGAAAAAATATTATGGTGGCAACTTCCCTCTCCTAATGGGATGAATTAGTTGGGGCATTGTTATACGTCATGACCATGTGGTAGGTAGATTAGCTAAAGGAAGAAATATATAAATGAGAGAATGACAGTGTTACCAAGGATTTAATTTAAAATATTCAGAAAGGTTATAATGAATTTAAAAAGTTTACATGGAAGGGAAACACATTATGGTATACAAATAAATTATACCTCTATAATCATTAACCCCTCAAACATAAAATTATTTGAGAACTTCATGACTCTCCACTTGGAGGTCACTCTATATTTTTGAAAACATATCACATAATCAAGTATGATATATTTTGGGAAGGACCCAAGGGGGATGTAAAAAAATATGTGGATGAATGCATGGTCTGTCAAAAAATTAAAGGTGAGACCATTAAGACCCTAGGTCTTTTGTAGCCTTTATGCATCCCTAGCCAACATTGGGAGGAGGGTTCCATGGATTTCACTACAGGGTTACCATAGTTTGAGGGTAAAACTGTTATCATGGTATTTATGTATCAACTTACCAAGTATGCTCATTTTTGTTCCTTATCACATCCATTTGTTTTTAGTATAGTAGATTATGCTTTTCTCAATATAGTTCATAAATTATATGGTTCTCTAAAGATCATTGTAAGTGACTGAGATCACATATTTAATAGTAATTTTTGGAATAAATTATTTGCATGTTTGGGCACCTAGTTGGCTCATAGATCATCCTCAATCTGATGGAAAAATAGAGGTAGTCAACAAATATTTATAAGGGTATCTTTGTTGTTTTATTTTAGATAAACATGGCAAAAGGGTTCATTGATTTCCAATTGTTGAATGGTGATATACAATTTATTTTCACATTTATTCTAATATGTATCCCTTTATGGCATTGTATAGGTATCACCCCTATGTATCACTTTAGCTTTAATAGTGTATCCGAATGTTTGATCTATTAAGGAACACATTCACCATCAATAGGAGATACTAGTCAGTTTTCTAGAGAATTTTTTAATGGCACAAAATAGAATGAATCAACAAGTAGATCAAAAACATAGTGAGCATAATTTTGACATAGGTGATTGGGTCTTTGTGTGTATTTGAATCCATATAAGTATACATATTTGAAGCAATATGAAAAGGATAAAAATTTATCACCTAAGTATTATATTCATTATAAGATCTTGTAGAAGATTGATAGTGTGGCTTACAAGCTATAATTACCCTTGTCCACTCAAATATATCTAGTATTCGATGTATCTTACCTAAAGAAAGTAATTAGAAATAGAGTTTCCACTTAGACTTAGTTACTTGAATTTTATGAAGAATTCCAAGTTATTCTATAGCTTGAAGATGTCCTTCACACACACACACACACACACACACACACACACACACACACACACACACACACACACACACACACACACACACACACACACACACACACACACACACACACACACACACACACACACACACAATAATTATAGACCAAAACCATTAAGGAGTATTTAATCAAATGAAAGAACATGAATTCTGAAGATGTAATATGGGAGGATGAAGAATTCATGAAATAACATCTTAATTTCATTCAATGTTTTCAACCTCATTATTTCAAATGGGATGAGCATGTTACACCCTTAACCTATAGTATGTCTAGGGATATGTGTGGTTGACTTATAGCTTACACAACTTCATATTATCTTGTTGCATTTCTTAATGTTCTTAGTATGGTTAGCCTATGGAATAACCATGGCTAAGTAGAGTATATAAGAGGTATTGGTTAGTTTTTTATCATTATATTGTGATTTTTTTTCTTATTTCATTATTTTGGAGGTTTCCCCCTTAAAGTGGCTTAGTCATAATATTTAATTATTTTACTCTTTACCAATTATTATTATAGATCTACTTATTTAGTTCCTAATTATATGATATATAATTCTATTATTGCAAAATCATATAAGTAATTTAATTACATTAGGAATAAAAGTAACTATCAACAAAACCCTAATTTAAATAAATAATTATTGATAATGACATAATGAAATTCCTCTCACTGTAGTTATTTGAATTAGATCTAGATAGTTACATTAAAATAAGCATCTAACTTCAACATAGGTGTATTGTATGAAATAATGACTAGATATGGATGCAGCCAAATAGAGACTTATAGTTTTTTTTTCACCTTTATTATGATCTCTTCACATCAAACATAAATATTTTTTCTCTTTGTCAAATGATCAAACCTTAGCTTCTTCACCCTTGGAGTATTTGTGAGAAGAATGGGTTAATGGGCACATAACATTAAACTATCTTTATGACCCCTCTATCAATAAGCAATGCCTATATATAAAATACTCTAAAAGGTCTTCAGACTTAGGTAATTTTCCTCTATGTGTTTTCTTGTGTGTGCAAAAATATGTTATTATATGATAAGCATAGACATGTGGTGACTTAGCTTGTAACTTGGAAAATATGGCTCATGGCATTTGATATTTTAATGATTTGACTTGTGGAAATACTTCTCTTATGATTGATGTAAAAATAGGGATGAATATGGTAGTTTAATCACTTGAATTCTTGATTGAATGATTCTAAGTATATTGCCTTTTGAGTTATATGTGATTTCTAGGTGAGGAATGAATGAGGTTAATGTTGTATATATACCAATCCATTTTAAAAATATCTCAAACTAAAGAACTTAGGATAACCTTTAAGATACATTTAATTTATAAATTGGATGATTTTTTTTCACTAAACACTTTATAGTAAAGGTCGAAACTTACATTGATGCACATGTTTGTCTAGGACACAAGTGTGTAGGAAGCTAAAAAATAGGTACAGTCTGAAATTGGTAGTGAAGGATAATGATTATGTTTAGATATTTTTGCATATTATATAAGTCCTATCCATCATAATAATAATGTTTAGACTAAGAGATAATAAAATTAGTCACAAAGAGATAATGAACATGATATTTTTGGCAATATGTAGGTCTATATCTGAAAGTTACCTTACCCTAAATCTAGATATGTGTGGTATAAATGGTTGAGGGGTATTATATTAGATTTTTCATATGGATTATTAACTAACCAAATGATTAGGACAATTAATATAAAATTATATAAATAATATTCTAAATTTATATAAGCAAGATTTCTAAAAATAGTAAAGTATAAGTACTGGTAAATATTACAATAATAAGAAATAATGATACTTAGAAGGTTTACTATGTTCATGAATGTATGATATAGAATATGATGGAAGTATATTGGAAGGTGATCCTAAAATATCCATTAGATTTTAGGAATATTATTTCTATGGCCTCAAATGCTTGCTTTAGATGTAGACAATTATGTCAACATAGGTGTCTATTTTTGATTTAGGTATCTTGTACAAAATACTAACTATATTTGGATACAACCAATTGGATCATTCCAAGTTTTATATCTCATTTATTATATTGTATTTAGATCACATTCATACACTATCATACTTTATCAAATGATCAACCCCTAGTTCTTTCACCTTTGGAGTGATTGTGGAAAAGTGGGTTTGTGGGCTCATGGTGTCAATCTTCCCTAAGGACCTCTATATAAATGGGTAAAACATACATATCCAATAATTTAAATAATGAATCATACTTATGTATTTATCCCCTATGTGTTGTTTTTTATGTGTACAAAGATGCAATGTGTGATAATCATAGACATGTAGTGACATAGCTTGTAACATAGAAAGTATGGCTCATGGGATACTCTTTTTAATGCTTTAAACCTATGGAAATACTACTCCTATGATTGATATGGAAATAAGGATGAATATAGAAGGTTTTATCACTTTAAATATTTATTGAGTGCTTCTGGGTATATAGCCTTATGAATATGTGATTTATAGGTGAGGAATGAATGAGGATTGATCTTGTATATATACCAATCCATTTTGAAAATATACCATACTAAATCAAATAAGATAACTTTTTGGATATTTTTCATTAAAAATTACATGAATTTTGGGCATTGGACACTTTGTAAAAAAAATTGGAAACTTACATAGATGTAAGTGTCTATCTGGCACGCTAGTGTCCAAGCAGCTAGAAAATAGGTACATGTCCAAAATTGGTAGTGAAGGATAATAATCAAGTTTAGATATGTTTTCAAAATATATAAATCTTGGATATTAGAATAACAATGTTTAGACTAATAAATATGTAATTTAGTCATAAATAGTTTGTGAATGCAAACCTTTTAGTATAAAGTATACACAACAAACATTATTTTTAAACTTTATCATTTACTAGCACTTTCTCTCTTATAGGAACAAATGTTACGAATACTCCACCTAGTATCCCTAATACAAAAAATCATAATAATTCCAATCAAAATACTCCTATAAATAGTTCCCAAGTTCTTGAAAAAGTGGTTAAATAAATAACCCATATAAAAGTTTCCAACAAAAATCAGTTATTCCAAATGCAAAACCACATTTCAAAAATGGTCAATCAAGCTCCTCAAGTTATTGTAAATAAACCAATTACATTCATTCTCATCTTAGAAATTAAAATATTAATATTATCCCCCAACCTCCAATACAAAATAAGATGCTATAAAATAAACCTTTATCTCCCTTCATTATGTCCATGGATATTGAAAATATTTCTACAACCAACACATATGATTAGACCATGAATCCTGTCTTACATCTTAAAGCTTTTGGTAACTTCCATAAGGAGTGGATTCAAGCTAACATGTTTACAAATATTAACATTCTATCAAAAACTTTAATTGGATATGTTTTAAAATGGTATAATCAACATCCATTTCAATCAATTACACAACTAAAATAATTGGTCAATACTCCAGTTAAATTATTCCAACATAGAAAATTTCCTAAGAATAGTCTTAAAAACTTCATTAATTATAATCAATTACCTAAGAAATTATCCCATGATTTCATCAAGCAATGAAAATGTTGGCATATAAAGTGTACCAAAACTTGAGTGATGAAAATATCTTCAAACTCTTTTGTACCACTCCTAAGGCCCCTCTTCAATTCAAAGTTAAGATCTTCTCCCCTAAGAATTTAGAACAGACATTAAATCAATAAAAAGAAATACTTACTTACGATCCAATTAAACCATATCAAAATGCTAAAAATGAATATTTCCAAACTTTAACATAAGCAATGAACACTAATACATCTTAAAATAAGCCTCCCCAACAATCTAAAGTGAAAGCCTCCAATCAAAATAATCAAAAATCTATCTAAACTCCCTCAACTTTACAATAACTTAGGAAGTTATTATCATAATTTATTCCTTATATCCATGCTTCTTCACCACCATTATTGTATAATCCTGGTAAGTTTTGTTCATTTGAAATAGATGTTGGTCATTGTCATGAGACACATCATTGAATCAAGAAACTTACTTTCAATATTTTATTAGGGGAAAAATTCAACCATGAAGATATCTCCAAAGAGTGATATAAAAAATATATAATAACCTTTAAAAATCAATCCAACCAATTTAATAATTCCAACAAATCCCATTAGGGAACCAATCTAAGCCTCATTACCCAAATCAAAAATCTAACCCCCCCTTGAATGTCTAATACCAATATAAAACATTATAATTAATTAACACATGATATTTATGTAGACTATGATCATTAATATGTTATATCTTAATATGTTTATGCAACCAAGGTTAAATATTAATGTAATCCCTCTCACAAAGATCTTGTTACTAAACCTAAGAATCTTTATCTTGATGAAATGATTTTTAAGGATAATACCACTTCTATTTGTCTTTTGCCTAGGGATGAGCCTACACCACCACTAAAATATCAACCTAGTGCTCAAATAATTCAATTACCACACCTTCTAAAGAAAATATTTTAAACCCACCTAAATATCATTATGGTTTCATAAAAAAAAAAAACATCCTAATGAAACTTTCTATATGAGCTTAATTCTATTCCTCAAAATATTCCTTTAATGTAACTCATGAGAACATCACCATATCATTGAAAATTTATCATACAAATATTATAAGACATAGATGAATCACCAAATATAAATATTAAATTATCTTTTCAACTTTTTGAAAGACCCACAACTACAAAAGTGCATACCATTGAAACCATCTCTCATCCTCATGATTTTGAGAAAATATCGATAAATTTTCTTGAGGATGACATGATCAATGTTGAAGTCCTTTTTCAAGCCAATAACCCACATATATTTATTAATATAATGATAAATGATGTAAAAATAAGGAGATTATAGGTTAATATAGATTCAAGAATTAGTGTCACTTATATTTGGTTGATCCAAAAATTAGGATTTTCCAAAGATGACCTTAAGCAAAATATACTTACATCTTGTGGTTTTTACAAGACCAACAAAAATATCTAGTTGAATTTGGATCCCTCTTACCATTGGAACCAAAATATTATTCACCAAGTATATGGCTTTAGATATTCACCTTTCTTATAATTTACTTCTAGGTTATGCTTAGACTCATTGCATGAGAGATATTACTTATTCTCAAATCCAATACATAAAATTCAATCATGATGGTAATAGTTATAATCATGAAGTCAATACCAACTGATGGAACCTAAAATTACCAAAACCTAAGTGTAAATATCATATTTTTACTATTCAAAACTTCAATAGTCCCCCTCCATATGAGTTTGCCAATATGCATCACAATATGCAAGTCACTCTTGTTGAATCTAATGATGATGAAAATAATGAGAACCAAACCATTTTCAATACTACTATATTACCATATTACATATAAAAAAGGATTAATCCATCTATCTTATAATGAGATAATACCCTTCCCTTGTTTCAATATTGTAGTGAGATCCCATACCCTTGTAATACTAATGAATCTTATTCTATGAAAGATGATTTGAATACAATGACATTGGGGTGAATAAGATTTTCCAAGACCCATTATTACTTTCCCAAAGATATTTTAGAAAAATATATGTCCTTTTTAGGATAACTCCAATGATAAATCTCAAAAAATTATGCACACATGTAATATTTCCCATATTATGATCTTTACTATAGAGTTTACCAAGCCCAATCATAGAACTTGGATGCAATTTATTATTTAAAGTATCTTATTAGAACTACCTTTCCTCTCATTTATATTCAAGTGATAAACATAATGAGGAATAACATGAAGGCTATTGCCCTCATTATAATCCACCTTTGGAAAGTTTTCATTGGGTTCGTTAATAGATCTATGAATTTTCTTTGAATTCTAAGCCAAGAACTCTTTCCAATATTATCTCTGCACATTTCAAACTTTTTGACTATATCAAAGATGTTGATAGAGTTAATATTCATTCCCAAAATTTTCATTGTATCTTCCATGCCAATATATTTTAAATCCATTTTAATATTTTAATCTACATCGATCATGTTGATAAAATTTAGAGTCATGTAGATTTTCCTAATAATATCAATTTGGCTGATACAATTCCATCTCAATAGACTAATTGTATAAAAATTAATTGGAAAGTGGCCAAAATGTATTTGTGCCACCTATAGACAATTTAAACTATTTGATCAAAACTTAGATAGTGTTAATATACTATTACCACCATTTCCTAAAAATCTTGAATGCATTAACCACAATATAAAAAATGTTGATACAATGTGACACTATTATTCTAATCCTAGCTATATCAATCAACTTATTTTTATTTTATCCAACTATATTGGCCATGCTAATACAATCAAAGTCATTATTATTAAGCCTAACTATATCAAGTAACCCAATATAGTTTAGAATAGTTCTACTAATTTGACTATATTAACCAACTTGATATAGTTAAAGTTAGTTCTAATACATAGGACTGCATTGAATTAATTGATACCATACAAAAATATTGAAACACCTCTTAAAGGTATAGAAATTACCTTATATTCTAAAATTTTAGTTTTGAGACAAAACCACCTATAATATGACATAAAAGGTAATAAGAGAGTTGACTTTGAATTATACATTAAGTATTATGGCTCATTATCTACTTTACCTAGTGAAGAATCCATATTAAAAATATTTCATACAAGGAAGGATCAACATCCATGCCAACATCATAAGCTTGACCATTTTGAGAATAACTTTCCTTTATTTCACAATTTTATTTCTAGTGTCAATCCCAAACTAGATCCCCTTTGTAATCTCCCTTTTGTACCATATCATATATAAGATGGAAATGAAATGCTCATTTAGGAAGATAAAAATTTAAAATTAGGGACACCTATAGATGATTGAATTATCCTTATATTTAAAGATCTTTACCCTAAAGAGATTAATAAATTTAGATTTATCCTTTAAAAATTTAAGGAAGATTTTATGTGGTAATATGAATCCATGTTCAACATTAACCCTAGCATTATTGTCCATAACATTGTTACATGTCCCAATGCAAAACCTCTTCATTAAAAGTAACAAAAATTTCCTCATGAGGTTTATAATTGTTTTTCACAAATAAAAAATTAAGATCCTTGATGAAAATCTCATCAAACTACCCATTTGCAAGAAATTTACAATGGTTATTTGCATTTTTATATAATTTTGTAATCTAAAATTAACATGTCCTAGTGATTTTTTTCGGTCACCTTCCATATACGCCATTGTTTATTCTATAGTCAGATTTGAGATTATTTCCTTCATATATAATTGTTTTGGGTGTAATAATATTCCCATGTCCATTGAAGATCAACATAAGAATACATTTTCCATTGAATAGGGCACATATTTATTTGGTAAGCTGCCTTTCAATGTTAAAAACATCAAGGAAACTTATGAAGGAGCTATGAATCACACATTTCATGGTCTTATCCATAATATAGTTTAAACATATGTGGATGATATCATATCCAAATCCAAACATTACAAAGATCATCCTTTTAACCTTGATATCATCCTTGAGCATATTATTAGATACAAATTCAAGCTTAATCCTAAAAGGTGTGAGTTTGGTGTTATCTCCAAAACACTTTTACTATTTTAGGTCTCACGATGAGGGATTAATGTGGATCCTTGTAAGATCAATTCTATTATTTACATGATTTGACCTCATTTCATCCCTCATGTTTACTCCTACATTGGGAAACTTGGGTAAATCCAATTTTTTTTTCCCAAGTTAGATTAACATATTCATTTAGTAAATTCCACTCTCAATAAAGGTGTTAAGATTGAGTGGGATGATGCTTATAAAAATTCCTTTGATAACATCAATAAATATTTAATTTAGAATCTAACTTAATACTACCTTATATAAATTTCCCTCTTATCTTGTACACATATTAGACCTCTAGCCTAGTTGGGTCAATGCTTAAAAAATAAGATGAGTTTGGAAAGGAGTATGATATCTTTTACATTATTCACAATTTGATAGATTATGAGACTTGATACACTAAGGTCGAGTGTAACTTTATAACCATATATTTTCCACAAAAAATC